>JAOWCC010001501.1:1373636-1698636 GCA_030867875.1 Actinernus sp. WN-2022 | reverse complement strand
GGAATACTTGTAGCAAGGTGTCTGTGTTAACAAGGGTAATTAATGGGAATACTTGTAGCAAGGTGTCTGTGTTAACAAGGGTAATTAATGGGAATACTTGTAGCAAGGTGTCTGTGTTAACAAGGGTAATTAATGGGAATACTTGTAGCAAGGTGTCTGTGTTAACAAGGGTAATTAATGGGAATACTTGTAGCAAGGTGTCCGTGTTAACAAGGGTAATTAATGGGAATACTTGTAGCAAGGTGTCTGTGTTAACAAGGGTAATTAATGGGAATACTTGTAGCAAGGTGTCTATGTTAACACAGTTAATTAAGGGAATACTTGTAGCAAGGTGTCTGTGTTAACAAGGTTAATCCAGGGGAATACTTGTAGCTACAGTGTAGGTGTCTGTGTTAACAAGGTTAATTAAGAGGAATACTTGTAGGTGGATTTCTGCAGCTGGGGACCATGGAACTGCCTAATACATAGATTTTGTAATATATGGAAAGCTTTGCTAAAGTAGATTTGTTATTAATAAGGATACTTTGGGCTGTCCCTTTGGTGTCAATACTAACAAGATTTGACTGCATATACTCATAGCACAGCTCATATTCTACATAAAAGATTTGCAATTTAAATTTCCCACTCATTTTTATCTTATTTATTATTTTGTGTCTTTAACGATAATTGTCAACAATGATGCTGGCTGCATCTGATGGATGAGAGTAAATATCTCTAAAAGACACATACAGTATACTGTACGTTTACATTCTGCAGTTTGAATTGCAATGTTGTTCTTTCAGGGTTTTTGTCTGAGTTTTCTAACCCAGTTAGACCGTTCCTCTCACCCTGTGGTTGTAAGCATGATAAGAACTCATATTCTGGGGCATGTAAATGCCACAAGTCTCCTTAACCAGCCACTACCGAGGCCAAGGGATGCTGAGAGGGACTTTGTCAACTTTGAAGGTTTTTGGGTGGCTGTTGGTGAATGTGAACGTGTTGTACCAGTACATTACGTCCTTACGTCGACCGTGAAAGAAAATTTAAGAGATCTGGCCAGAGTTGTCAGTGGAAGGTAAGAGAATTCATACATTTGTAAAACAATACCAGATACACAAGATAATACTAGAGTGCATGTCATAGCGTACTTCTCTGTTTTCATCATGTGATGCCATCTGTGCATCTTTTGAGGACAGACATACAACACAATGACATCTGTGTGTTTAATATTTAGTCTTGTGTGTGATTTTGTTACAGAACATTTCCAGTTCTCATTCAGGGTGAGACATCTGTTGGTAAGACGAGCCTGGTCCAATGGCTGGCCAGTGCATCAGGGAATCGGTGTGTCCGAATCAACAACCATGAGCACACAGATATTCAGGAATACCTCGGCTGTTATACATCTGACCGCAATGGACGATTGGTGTTCAAGGAAGGTAAGGATGGGTTATTATAGGGACGGCATAGGGATCGAGTGTCATACACATACATTGTACATACACTTCTCCAAACCACAAAGAAAAAAGGTAAACATCTTTTGTAATCCAGTCATAATAAAGGGGCCGTCTCACCCACAGTGCTTAGCGCGCTCACATAGCATAGCGGCCATTTTCGATGCCATTGAAATCCCGAGTTTTATGGTAGTGGTTTTAATCTTCTCTACATCTCTGCCATCCTTCCAGCTATCGTCAAAAAAATCATACTAGGTTGAACCTTTTTTTATTGCTCTTCCTATTGAGCCTCTTCCTATTGAGCCTCTTCTTTAAGTGTTTTAAATTATTTGGTCATGCAAATTTTAGTTTTATTTCAGGTGGCCGTAGTTCTCTGATGGATGCCAGTCTCGTTCTTCCTCAACGAAAGGCAACAATTGTTCGTTTGTGTCCACGATTTCCCCCTATCAACATGGAGAAGCTATTCTGACCATTAATCTTTATATGTAAAGATATATTAGCGCTTAGTTCGAGTATCTACTATCTTTGAGCCGATTTGGATTTTTGGCGTGGCTGGCTTACGTGACCACAATTTGCAACAAAACTCCACTTGAAGTCGAAGAACAGTTTCCTAAAATCATTTTCAGGGCTTTGGCGTTTAACTTGTGGAAACAGGTCTCTCTATGGTTTGGAAGGGCTTTTAGACAGTGATTTTGCCGAGATTTTCGAATTCACCGGGTCGATCATTTGAAGCTTATACTCGCACAAAATTTGACAAACAAAGCTGCCGAGTCTGCATGATAATAATTTCCTATTCAAGCGAGCTGTTATTCGTTCACTGTTCTCTCTTGAATTGGTTCTCTGGCACTAGCAACGAGATTGCCTGCTAGCAGATGATCTCTCTCTCTGCAGGGAAAAATAAAACCGAGGGGAGAAACCTCTTTTCATAATTATTAGTATTCTCTGTTTATAGTACTGATGACAGGGTTCGGAAGCGACGGGTGAGCGGTAAATATTATAGTCAACAAAATATTATAGGCAACGAAACTCCGCTTGGTCGACCCGAAAAGAATTGAGCAATTTCCAAAAATCATTTTGAGGGCTTCGGCGATGAACTTGTGAAAACAGGTCTCTCTCTCTCTCTCTCTCTCTCTCTGGTTTCGAAGGGCTTTCACACAGTGATGTCGCCGAGATTTTCGGATTCACCGGATCGATCAAAGTTTATACTCGCATGAAATTTGACAACAGAGTCGCCGAGATAATAATTTCCCATTTAATTCGTTCACTGTTCTCTCTTGAACTGGTTCTCTGCTACTGCCAGCAACGAGATTGCCTGCTAGCAGATCTCTCTCTCTCTCTCTCTCTCTCTCTCTGTCTGCAAGTAAAAATAGAACCAAGGAGAGAAACCTCTCGCTTTCATAATTATTAGTATTACCCGGAGAAAGTGTTCTCTGTTTATAGCAGCGACGGTGAGCGGTAAATGTTATAGTACAGCCAAGTACTGCTGTATAACACTTTGTTGACTTCACATTCAACTTGTAAGGTACTATTAGTTTCATCAAGGTCATCCATGTTCAAATCAAAATTATCATGTCACCAACATAAAGAATACGCTTAGTTCGTGAGGTTCCCGCCGTGAACAAGGGGTCAAAGTCCCGGATATAAACAATAACAAAAGCACGCTAAGCACTGTGGGTGAGACGGCCCCTTTAATATATCATTCATACAATCACAAATCTGTCTGGAAATCTTGTGACGCGTATGTGAAATTTTGTGAGAACTTCGTAAAATTATTTGAAGCATGTGGAAACATTGCATTGTGGGTTCATTCTTACAGTTGTACATGGAACAAGATTAACAGTCTTTAAATGATTAACTTAAAGGACCAGTTGCTGCGGTCAACTTCATACCGCCTCACTGGTTAGCTCAGTTGGTAGAGCACAGTTTAGAGTGCGGGAGGTCAGGATTCGAATCCCGGCCGCGTCCTTGGTCAGGGACGTATAAGCCGTTGGCCATGTCACCTTCCTCTTCTAATCTGTTCAAGGGGGACGTGAAAGAACCTGTTGTGTTATTTCGAGAAAGAGTAGGGGATTGTCTCCCGACACAACAGCCTGGTATTCTGAGGTACTAACAATCACTCATGATTGTAAACTGCACGGCAGCACATTGCGCCACAATGGCAGTCCGTATCACAAAAATAACCTTGTGAAGCGCATTTGTATATATTCATATAGAATTTGCACTATATAACTGAATACCTTTACCTTTTTTTCATACAACAAATGTTTATATGTAGGGTAATTTAGGACCTTAACCATAGGCTGTCAAATAGACAAACACATTTAAGAGGGTCGTAACTCAATAATGCAAGTTTGTAACATTTTTGAAGATTACAACTTTTCAAGAACATCAGAACTGAACAGAAAAACCTTCACTGCACAGCCAGTGTCTTTTTCCCCAACATTTAACATTTTGTTGTGTGTGTTTCTGTAGGTGTTCTTGTGGATGCCATGCGGAAGGGATACTGGATTATTCTTGATGAACTCAATCTTGCTCCTACTGATGTCCTGGAGGCTCTGAACAGGGTACAACAGACTGGGCACATTTTCATTTTACACCTCTCTATAACAGTCAGGAGCTCAAATCCTGGTGAAAACAGAACATTCACTGAAAACAACTCGCAAATCTCGATCCTGACGGTGTCCATTGTAACAAGAGTTGACTGTATTCATTCTTGTCAGCATCTTATTCACATTTTTGTGCTGATCTCATGAAGCACATACATCTTATCATGTATTATTCACATTCAGTGTTTTTAATACTGATAGTGTTCTCGTTAATGACTTTGTTTTCTCTTAAGTGCAACATAAATAGGTTTTCATTCTTGTTTATCTCTTGTTTACTGACCATACTGTAACTCTTCCTAGGTGTTAGACGATAACCGAGAGCTGTTCATCCCTGAGACACAACAGACTGTAAAGGCTCATCCAAAGTTCATGCTTTTTGCTACTCAGAATCCTCCTGGCCAGTATGGTGGAAGGAAGGTACAGATATGCCTTGCTTTCTATCAAAATCCTGTTATTAAAATATTTTTTATTATAAAACCTACAAATGTTCGTAAACAAATTCTAGATTAATCAAGCTACGTCCTGCATAGTTATGGTGGCATAAGAGCGTAAGTAATCAAGTGGTTAAAACACTGTTGAATATCTTGTGGGTATTTGTTTTCTTTTCAGATTTTATCTCGCGCCTTTCGTAATCGTTTCGTTGAACTTCATTTTGATGAGCTGCCGAGTAAAGAACTGGAGACGATCTTACACCAGCGAGGCAGCTTACCCATGTCATATGCCAAGAGGCTGGTGGCAGTGCTGCTAGACCTGCAGGTATGGGCACCACCTCTCAGTTAGCTCAGTGATTAAGCATTGGTCTGATGTGCTGGAGGTCGCCAAACCAACACTCCGGGTCTTAAATTAACTGAATAGAAGCCTTCGTGAGATAATCTCGTTCTCAAACTGCAAATGGTTAGACCTTCACTTCCTCTCGGATGAGGTCGTAAAATTGTAGGTCCCATGTCTCGCTAAACTGTCACGAGTTACCAAATAATGTTACTTTACTTGATACTGAAGGAAACTGAAACACAGCAGTTAATGACTCCAAGAGCGTGCCTGTGCATTAAACAAATTAAACAAGACTCACCACAACAAAGTAAAGAAAATTACATTATTTATGGTAACACATTTATTGCTAACATGAAGCTCAGTAAACTTCCACATGGCACAGTGAAATGATCAAATATGCATTACAAGATCATACAGTGTATATAATTATTAAAATATTATTTATTATAGCCATCAAATATTTCATCTCGCGCCTGATTGGTGGAATGCGTTACGTGACCCAATATTTGCTCTCCACCAGACGACAATATATCAGCGAATACACCCCCTGTGAGCGTACCAGTGAATACACCCCCTGTGAACGTATCATTAAGTACACCCCCTGTGAACGTATCAGTGAATACACCCCCAGTGAACGTACCAGTGAGTACACCCCCTGTGAACGTACCTGTGAGTACACCCCCTGTGAACGTATCAGTGAATACACCCCCTGTGAGCGTATCAGTGAATACACCCCCTGTGAACGTATCAGTGAATACACCCCCTGTGAACGTATCAGTGAATACACCCCCTGTGAACGTATCAGTGAATACACCCCCTGTGAGCGTATCAGTGAATACACCCCCTGTGAACGTACCTGTGAGTACACCCCCTGTGAACGTATCAGTGAATACACCCCCTGTGAACGTATCAGTGAATACACTCCCTGTGAACGTATCAGTGAATACACCCCCTGTGAACGTACCTGTGAGTACACCCCCTGTGAACGTATCAGTGAATACACCCCCTGTGAACGTATCAGTGAATACACCCCCTGTGAACGTACCTGTGAGTACACCCCCTGTGAACGTATCAGTGAATACACCCCCTGTGAGCGTATCAGTGAATACACCCCCTGTGAGCGTATCTGTGAATACACCCCCTGTGAGCGTACCTGTGAGTACACCCCCAGTGAGCGTACCTGTGAGTACACCCCCAGTGAGCGTATCGGTGAATACACCCCCAGTGAGCGTATCGGTGAGTACACTGCCTGTGAACGTACCTGTGAGTACACCCCCTGTGAGCGTATCAGTGAATACACCCCCTGTGAGCGTACCTGTGAATACACCCCCTGTGAACGTACCAGTGAGTACACCCCCTGTGAGCGTATCGGTGAATACACCCCATGTGAACGTATCGGTGAATACACCCCATGTGAACGTATCATTAAGTACACCCCCTGTGAACGTATCATTAAGTACACCCCCTGTGAACGTATGAGTGAATACACCCCCTGTGAACGTATGAGTGAATACACCCCCTGTGAACGTATGAGTGAATACACCCCCTGTGAACGTATGAGTGAATACACCCCCTGTGAACGTATGAGTGAATACACCCCCTGTGAACGTACCAGTGAGTACACCCCCTGTGAGCGTAATGCGTGCAATGGCTCCCGTAAAAGAACATATTTGAAGGGTTATAAAGAATAACCTTAAGTAATAGTTGGCCAAAGAACAGGAGCAATAGGCAATAGGGTGCGGCAATGAGTAATTCCCAATAACGATTTTGCTAGAATATACCTAAAGTGCTGTCTGGGGTCGGACCGCAGTAACTAACAACCTGCCATGTTATTGGCTCGCTACCCCAACAAAATAACAATAGAACAATAGAACAATAGAACAATAGAACAATACAAACACAACATATTTCTTTATAGTGCAGCCCAAAAGGGGTCCAATAAAATAACAATAGAACAATACAAGCACAACATATTTCTTTATAGTGCAGCCCAAAAGGGGTCCAATAAAATAACAATAGAACAATACAAACACAACATATTTCTTTATAGTGCAGCCCAAAAGGGGTCCAATAAAATAACAATAGAACAATACAAGCACAACATATTTCTTTATAGTGCAGCCCAAAAGGGGTCCAATAAAATAACAATAGAACAATACAAACACAACATATTTCTTTATAGTGCAGCCCATAAGGGGTCCAATAAAATAACAATAGAACAATACAAACACAACATATTTCTTTATAGTGCAGCCCATAAGGGGTCCAATAAAATAACAATAGAACAATACAAGCACAACATATTTCTTTATAGTGCAGCCCATAAGGGGTCCAATAAAATAACAATAGAACAATACAAACACAACATATTTCTTTATAGTGCAGCCCATAAGGGGTCCAATAAAATAACAATAGAACAATACAAACACAACATATTTCTTTATAGTGCAGCCCATAAGGGGTCCAATAAAATAACAATAGAACAATACAAGCACAACATATTTCTTTATAGTGCAGCCCATAAGGGGTCCAATAAAATAACAATAGAACAATACAAACACAACATATTTATTTATAGTGCAGCCCATAAGGGGTCCAATAAAATAACAATAGAACAATACAAACACAACATATTTCTTTATAGTGCAGCCCATAAGGGGTCCAATAAAATAACAATAGAACAATACAAACACAACATATTTCTTTATAGTGCAGCCCAAAAGGGGTCCAATAAAATAACAATAGAACAATACAAACACAACATATTTCTTTATAGTGCAGCCCATAAGGGGTCCAATAAAATAACAATAGAACAATACAAACACAACATATTTCTTTATTGTGCAGCCCAAAAGGGGTCCAATAAAATAACAATAGAACAATACAAACACAACATATTTCTTTATAGTGCAGCCCATAAGGGGTCCAATAAAATAACAATAGAACAATAGAAGCACAACATATTTCTTTATAGTGCAGCCCATAAGGGGTCCAATAAAATAACAATAGAACAATACAAACACAACATATTTCTTTATAGTGCAGCCCATAAGGGGTCCAATAAAATAACAATAGAACAATACAAGCACAACATATTTCTTTATAGTGCAGCCCATAAGGGGTCCAATAAAATAACAATAGAACAATACAAACACAACATATTTCTTTATAGTGCAGCCCATAAGGGGTCCAATAAAATAACAATAGAACAATACAAACACAACATATTTCTTTATAGTGCAGCCCATAAGGGGTCCAATAAAATAACAATAGAACAATACAAACACAACATATTTCTTTATAGTGCAGCCCAAAAGGGGTCCAATAAAATAACAATAGAACAATACAAACACAACATATTTCTTTATAGTGCAGCCCATAAGGGGTCCAATAAAATAACAATAGAACAATACAAACACAACATATTTCTTTATAGTGCAGCCCAAAAGGGGTCCAATAAAATAACAATAGAACAATACAAACACAACATATTTCTTTATAGTGCAGCCCATAAGGGGTCCAATAAAATAACAATAGAACAATAGAAGCACAACATATTTCTTTATAGTGCAGCCCAAAAGGGGTCCAATAAAATAACAATAGAACAATACAAGCACAACATATTTCTTTATAGTGCAGCCCAAAAGGGGTCCAATAAAATAACAATAGAACAATACAAACACAACATATTTCTTTATAGTGCAGCCCAAAAGGGGTCCAATAAAATAACAATAGAACAATACAAACACAACATATTTCTTTATAGTGCAGCCCAAAAGGGGTCCAATAAAATAACAATAGAACAATACAAGCACAACATATTTCTTTATAGTGCAGCCCAAAAGGGGTCCAATAAAATAACAATAGAACAATACAAGCACAACATATTTCTTTATAGTGCAGCCCAAAAGGGGTCCAATAAAATGCAAGGTTTGTAGTAGCTCCACAGTCAAAGTTATAAACTAAAAATGGTAACTTTTGCTGAGAAAACTGAAAGAAATCGCCATCCAACGAAAGGGGGAAGACAATATATTTGAATCACAAATTTGAGAACTTTCCCCAATCACTATTTTCTTTTAAATCAGACCACAAGTAGTTTGATCAAAACTAAATTGAAACATCAAACATTATCTAATGAAAATCTATTACCTTGGTGGTTTTCTATTGAAAAGTATCAACCAATCAAATTACAAGAAAGAAGTATAATGTCCTCGGACAAATTCATATCAGTACGTATTTCAACGCCACAAGTAGGCGATTGTTGATATATTAGGTCAGACGTGAAGGTCTAACCATCTAGCTACTGTTGGATCACATGCTACTCAGTTATTTTAAGACCCTGAGTATTAGTCTGCCTGGGGTTTGAACCCTCGACCTTGTGCATGGCAGACTGGCACTTAACCACTGAACTAGCCTGGACGCACGCCACCATTATGGGCCGACGCAACAATGAAGCCGCATGTGCCACAACTAGTCTTTCCACACTTTTATCACACTTTCATCACACTTTCATGATGATCGAGCTCAATATATGGACACATTTCTCCCACTTCTTGACCACCATACACCCTCTTGACTAAAGCCCCCGTGATTAAAACATTCAGAGAAAAGAAATATGAAAATTGAGAGAGAGAAGTGATCACATTACTCTGAAGTTTAACGGGACCTGAAACAACCATAGGGGCTGATCAAAGCCAGGACCCGGTTAAACCACAGATCGAATTGGAATTTAGCATTTTTGGTTTTTGTAGAGGGAGGAAAACCGGAGAACGCAGAGAAAAGCCTTCTGTGCAAGGGCGCGATACCAACAAACTCAACTCACATATGGCGCCGCTATCGGGAATGAAAAGCAGGTCACAGAGACAATGCCCTTACCACTTCGGTGCAGGTCACAGGTCACCACTTCGGTGCACCACCCCATCTCCCCGGGTTGTCTGAATGTTATTTGTACTGTTGCAGGCACGGCGTCGCAGCAGCAGTGTGTTTGCAGGCAAACAAGGATTCATCACGTTACGAGACTTGTTCAGGTGGGCCGAGAGGTACAGTAAGACCCCGGATGTACATGGAGGATTTCATGACTGGGAACAGTATCTTGCTGACGACGGTGAGTGTACCTGTCCCGTAATTGGGGGAGGGGGGGGTTGAAAGGGGGGGTCGATAGGTTCGAAAGGGGGATGGGATTCGAGTATACCAGCTTCTTTGTTTTTCTTTATAAAATGGAGGGGGGAGGAAGGGGATTCGACAGAGAAAGGGGTTCGATTTAGAAAAAGGGTGGTTCAGTAGAACCTTCCCTGGATCCACGCCAGCATATGTTTTTTCTAGGCCTGATTCTATCGTTCATGGTTAAACTAATTAATTTGCATCTCAATAATCCAGGGTACATGTTGTTAGCCGGTCGCTGTAGACACCCAGAGGAGTGCAAAGTAATCAAAGAGGTTCTGCAACTACACTTCAAAAGGATGATTGACACTGACGCCTTGTTTGGCAACACTTTACTTTCTTCCAACACTCCCTTGTCTACTAGGAGTATACTGGAGCAAGTGTCTGGTCAGTCAGTTGATGGATTTGGTCATGTTGTCTGGACACAGAGTATGCGGAGACTGTCTGTTCTTGCTGGCAGGGCCCTGCAGTTTGGAGAACCTGTCCTACTTGTTGGAGAAACTGGGTGAGTTCATAATGTGCCTATATGTACTGCCGCTGATGTATTTGTTAGACATAAACTTGTTAGCTGCAGATATTGTTATGGTAGTATTATGACTTTACAGTTTGTATCATATTTACCCATGAGAACAAGTGAACACTTGTGTCACTTCTGTTTCGTCATCTTTTTATTACTCTTACTTCACGTGTCAGTTTTTCAGCATTGTTATTAGCAGTGTTTGTTACCAACATCACCATGTTGTATCATTATTCATGTTGTACCTGTTTATCTTTCAGGTGTGGGAAGACCACCATTTGCCAGTTGTTCGCAGCTCTCAAGCAGCAGACGTTATATTCAGTGAACTGTCATATGCACTCGGAGTCGTCAGATTTCCTTGGCGGCCTAAGGCCTGTGAGACACACAACACAAGAGCGAGAGGTATGGCGTTTACACGATTGAGTTTAAGTTAGGTTTTGACGTTGCCAAGGATTAAAGGATTGTCAATGCAAATATCAAATGACCTCAAAATAAGTGAAATTTCAGTGTTATCTTTCACCAGGTAACTGTGTGTGCATCAGTGGAAACTCTGAAGTTAATAAAACAGTTACAAAATGGTTCCAACGGGCCAGGCCTAAGGGCCCTTACAAAAGTTCATACACCGTATGCACTAGAAAGCAATAACAACACCTTTATCAATACAGGATGGCAAACTGCAGAGGTTGTTCGAGTGGAGTGATGGACCTCTTGTTCTTGCCATGAAAGATGGCGCCATGTTGCTGGTGGACGAGATCTCCCTCGCTGATGACTCTGTTCTCGAGAGACTCAACAGTGTTCTTGAACCAGAAAGAACTCTTGTTCTAGCCGAGAAAGGCAGCGACGGAGATGGGATCAAAGACAGTGATGTGGATGTGATTGTCGCTCATGACAAATTTAGGGTCATAGCGACCATGAATCCTGGTGGAGACTTTGGAAAGAAAGAGGTTAGTCACGCTTGCTTCTTCATCAAGATCCACCTGAAGATTAAAAACACTTGCACGACCCTATAATGAATGAGTTATGCGTACTCTAAGGTGTATATTCTAAGATGTCTAAGATATATTATATTCCCTCGAATTGCAGCTTTCGCCAGCCCTGAGGAACAGGTTTACAGAGATCTGGTGTCCTTCAACCAACAGTAGACAGGATCTGATTGAGATTATTGAACACAACTTGACACAAGGCATTACACTGAGATACACTGACGATGGTATGAAACTTATACCTAAAGTAAAGTTCTATATTTAACGTGGGTAGCCCCTTCAGTCTAACCGACTGCTCTTCCAGGAGGCTGACGGTGCACAACTTTACCCCCTTCTCTGAATACAAGCTACTCGGATTAGAGAAAAGTTGGTACCGATGTGGTAGCAATCAAACTCTGAACCGTACCCATGACGTCATACGCACCTAATCCTGCATTGCCAATAACAATGGCGTATTGAAAGATTGAAATGTTCATAATTTCATGTTTCGGTGTTTTTCTAGGGAAGTCTGGCATTGGTGAGGCGATGATGGATTTTATTGAGTGGTTTCACGCTACAGACTTTGGCAAAAGGTACTGTTTACTTCTTTAGAATGTATAGCGTTTAGAATAATAGTGTGCTAACCTGTCACTACATTGATTTACTTACTAGTCACTGAGTTTTCCAAATGAGGTCCATGGGCGAAAATGAGACTATCTTTCACACTGGTGTTGTTGCGTGTCTCCCGTTCAGTATCAGTGGCTTCTGTATTGTCACAGATATGAGACTGGATCTAATGACGTCATAGTATTGGAGAGTATGACGTCATCGTATTCCCCACGCGTTAATAGTGTTTATGAGATTTTCCGCCATCCTACGCAACTATTAATGAAGTTAATATATTATTTTTAATGTCTCTGACTTAATGTGACTTAAATTATCATGATGGATCACGTGTTCTTATGCCACACGGACATTGACCTTATGGTGGATCACGTGTTTTTATGCCACACGGACATTGACCTTATGGTGGATCACGTGTTTTTATGCCACACGGACATTGACCTCATGGTGGATCACGTGTTCTTATGCCACCCGGACATTAACCTAATTTATAAAGGTATCAAAGCGAGGCCATTTGTCCCAGCTTGTCGCAGGAAGAGAAAAGACTACAGTTGATGGTGGAAAATAACGTTAATTTCCTTTTGACACAACTGAACACTAGAGTACTGTACGACAGAAACTGACTCTAATTTTATGATCTTTGGGTCAACTGGCCTATAGCTGATACCATTGTTACCAGTCTTGTTCTCTTGCGGGTATGAGACACATTAATAACCGTTCATTTTAGATGGATATGCTGCTCCGTAATTAATGTTTCTCTTGGAACATTTTTGTTGGTATAGACATGTTATTGTTCCATGTCGTTTTGTTTCCTGGCAGATTCATATTCAGCATCCGAGATCTTTTATCGTGGATTTCATTCATTAACATGTGCTGCTGCGAGCCTCGGTCTGATGTCAACACAACTGAGCATGTGCATGATAACATGGTAGATCACAGGACAGTTGACCAGCCTGCCTGTCTTGATACATCATTCAGTCATCAGCCAATCAGAGTCACTCTGAACCCGTCCACTGCCTATGTCCACGGTGCATGCCTTGTCTTCCTGGACGCTTTAGGTGCTGGCTTGTCAAGCTTTGCATCGTCTGCCATCTCACCACAGGCAGCCCGACAACTGTGCTTAGACTTCCTTGGAAAACAAATTGTGAACCAGGAACATGTTATTGATGGCAGTGCTGCTGTATTCTCACGCAACATGTTTGGAATTGAGCCTTTCTTTATCGCAAGAGGTAGAGTCCTGTTTAGTACCAGGAGCCCATAACCAGGAGTAGCGTCCATATCTCATATACAGGTGTCACAGCGTTTTTACAAGTTAGGCTATTTTTAGATTATTTTCCCCGCCAATTGGTGGGTTGCATCGTGGCGGAACAAAAGATGCCTCGCTAGCTACTTTTGTCATACCAAACAACATGGCTGCTACGCTTTTGTGATTTTATTCCCTTAGGAATAAATGCAACTCAACAATAGCGGGAAGCCATTCTAAAAATAACCTAACTTGTGAAAATGCTGTGACATAGGCCTAGTATGCAGGATGGACGCTGTGACATAGGCCTAGTATGGGGGATGGACGCTGTGACATAGGCCTAGTATGGGGGATGGACGCTGTGACATAGGCCTAGTATGGGGGATGGACGCTGTGACATAGGCCTAGTACGTGGGATGGACACTCCTAGTTTTGGGCTCCTGTTAGTACCAATTAGCCAAAGGAGTCTTTGGCTTTAATTTAGTATTTTTATTCCTTTGAAACTATTTCAGCAGAATTTATTTTTCATCTCAAGTGATTTATGTGCTTGTTCCTAACTACTCAGGTCCATTGTCGTTGCCTGATAATTTTGCCGCCAGTTATGCCCTGAACGCCCCCACAACGTCCCAGAATGCCCAGCGGGTGCTGCGAGCCCTACAGCTGTCACGGCCCATTCTACTCGAGGGCTCACCAGGTGTGGGTAAGACGAGTCTCGTTACAGCCATAGCTAAAGCGTCAGGACACGAGCTGGTTAGGATCAACCTCTCGGAGCAAACGGTAAGTTCAGTTACTCCGTTACTCTCAAGTCTCGTCCTGTTTTCATCATCATCATTTTTTATTCGCCATATGTTTTTTTATAAGAGTAACAAAGTAACAATAGTAATACTGACTACAATACAAAGCGGCCTAGCGGTGTGATTTGTACAGGAATATTATTGACAGGAGAAAGTAATAATTAAGGTCTTTGAATAGTTACAATAGATTTCTTATACAGAGAAATTAACTAACTAGTGTTAACAATTGATTTGACTAAGAATATTGTGCTAAATACAACGAACAGTTACTATTAGTTACAAGTTAAATAAGTGGAAGCTTAGGCAGTTATGGCGAGGAGGCCTCTGGAAACCACAGGGCTTATAGAGTAGAGACCTCCTCATAAGTTAGCAATTGCGAACAACAATGTAATTAAAGATAATTAGAGATGTGAAGGTGTAAAGAATGAAGTTTCATTCGTTAGTAGCAATGTGGTGGAAAAAGTTTTTTTTAAATTCCGGTAGTGTTAAAGACTTAGTTATGTAGAGGGGCAGAGAGTTCCATATTTTTGGTCCTTGATGAAGAATAGTAAATTGTTTGATATTAGTACGACAAGAGTGTGATCGATAATTAGTTGCAATTCTGGTACTATAACTGTGTATCTGATCATTTCTAGGAAATAAGTTTGAGAATAGAGGGGGAAGTAGTAGATTATGATAGGAGAACATAAATTTAGCTTTGTTGAAACTGTTCAATGCAAAAATGTCTAGTATTTTTAAGCTGTCAAAAATTGGTGCAGTATGGGCACGATAATCGGCAGAGGTAGACTAGAATATAATGAACTTGTTTGGTTGACGTGTTTAGGACATCACTGATACGTTGAGAACTAGACTAGAATATAATAAACTTGTTTGGTTGACGTGTTTAGGACATCACTGATACGTTGAGAACTAGACTAGAATATAATGAACTTGTGTGGTTGACGTGTTTAGGACATCACTGATACGTTGAGAACTAGACTAGAATATAATGAACTTGTGTGGTTGACGTGTTTAGGACATCACTGATACGTTGAGAACTGGACTAGAATATAATGAACTTGTTTGGTTGACGTGTTTAGGACATCACTGATACGTTGAGAACTAGACTAGAATATAATGAACTTGTGTGGTTGACGTGTTTAGGACATCACTGATACGTTGAGAACTAGACTAGAATATAATGAACTTGTGTGGTTGACGTGTTTAGGACATCACTGATACGTTGAGAACTGGACTAGAATATAATGAACTTGTTTGGTTGACGTGTTTAGGACATCACTGATACGTTGAGAACTAGACTAGAATATAATGAACTTGTGTGGTTGACGTGTTTAGGACATCACTGATACGTTGAGAACTGGACTAGAATATAATGAACTTGTTTGGTTGACGTGTTTAGGACATCACTGATACGTTGAGAACTAGACTAGAATATAATGAACTTGTTTGGTTGACGTGTTTAGGACATCACTGATACGTTGAGAACTAGACTAGAATATAATGAACTTGTGTGGTTGACGTGTTTAGGACATCACTGATACGTTGAGAACTGGACTAGAATATAATGAACTTGTTTGGTTGACGTGTTTAGGACATCACTGATACGTTGAGAACTAGACTAGAATATAATGAACTTGTGTGGTTGACGTGTTTAGGACATCACTGATACGTTGAGAACTGGACTAGAATATAATGAACTTGTTTGGTTGACGCGTTTAGGACATCACTGATACGTTGAGAACTAGACTAGAATATAATGAACTTGTGTGGTTGACGTGTTTAGGACATCACTGATACGTTGAGAACTGGACTAGAATATAATGAACTTGTTTGGTTGACGTGTTTAGGACATCACTGATACGTTGAGAACTGGACTAGAATATAATGAACTTGTTTGGTTGGCGTGTTTAGGACATCACTGATCTGTTTGGTGCAGATCTTCCCGTCGAAGGTGGTGAGCCAGGCCAGTTTTCATGGAGAGATGGTCCTCTTCTTGGCGCACTAAAGGCGGGACATTGGATTGTGCTTGATGAGGTAAGCTCCTCGTTCTTTATTAGATTCTTTTCGACTCACGGGATATACAAAGTAGCTGACTCTTTGGTGTTTACAATTCGACACACACGCACTCACTCACTTACTCACTGAGGCGCTTGCACGCACGCCCTTACACAAGCACGCCCTTACGCACGCACGCCCTTACGCACGCACGCCCTTACGCACGCACGCCCTCACACACGCACGCCGTTACGCACGCACGCCCTTACGCACGTACGCCGTTACGCACGCACGCCCTTACGCACGCACGCCGTTACGCACGCCCTCACGCACGCCCTCACGCACGCCCTCACGCACGCCCTCACGCACGCCCTCACGCACGCCCTCACACAAGCACGCCCTCACACACGCCCTTACCCAAGCACGCCCTTACCCACGCACGCCCTTACGCACGCCCTCACGCACGCCCTTACGCACGCCCTTACTCACGCACGCCCTTACTCACGCACGCCCTTACTCACGCACGCCCTTACGCACGCACGCCCTTACGCACGCACGCCCTTACGCACGCACGCCCTTACGCACGCACGCCGTTACGCACGCACGCCCTTACGCACGCACTAACTCAATCACGCACGCACGCACTAACTCATTCACGCACGCACGCACTAACTCATTCACGCACGCACGCACTAACTCTCGCACGCACGCACTAACTCACGCACGCACTCACTCACGCACGCACGCACGCACTCACTCACGCACGCACGCACTAACTCACTCAGGCACGCACTAACTCACTCAGGCACGCACTAACTCACTCAGGCACGCACTAACTCACTCAGGCACGCACTAACTCAGGCACGCACTAACTCAGGCACGCACGCACTCAGGCACGCACGCACTCAGGCACGCACGCACTCAGGCACGCACGCACTCAGGCACGCACACACTCAGGCACTCAGGCACACACTCAGGCACTCAGGCACACTCAGGCAAGCACACACTCAGGCAAGCACACACTCAGGCAAGCACTTACTCACGCACTCAGGCAAGCACTTACTCACGCACTCAGGCAAGCACTTACTCACGCACTCAGGCAAGCACTTACTCACGCACTCAGGCAAGCACTTACTCACGCACGCACTCGCGCATGCACTCTTTAATCTTTCATTGTAATGATTGCGTAGTAGCGAGCTAATCCGGCAATGAAGTGGACAGCGGTGCAAGTAGTTTACAATATAGTGTGATATAATAACTAATAAGATATTGACAGTGTTGTGTGCAGTAAATAATGTAATAACAAACTACGCACGCCTGCATGCACGCCCTCACGACAGTACACATCCCAAGTCTAACTATAACGTCAATGTACGTCATTCGAGGCACATTGAGAATCCTATGTGCAAATTAATAATGAATACCATGCGTACAATATATACTACAATCATCAGATAATTCAATATATAATACTAGTTATTGGTGAAGCGAATTTTAAACAGCAGTTTGAAAGTGCAATAAGTATACAGCATTGACTGCAGTGGATGGTAAGCAATTCCACTGCGGAATCGTCCTAACAAAAAACGAGTGTTTATAGGCGTTACAGATGCTGACAAATGCATAAATTTAAATTAATGATGCTGTCCTGTGCAAGAATGACTTAGAGTAATTTCTGGCGGGAATGTGATGTTCACCATACCAGTCTTGATCTTGTACAACATGTTCAAGTCGCATACAAGGCGCCGTTCCTATAGGGAAGGCCAGTTCAGCTCCTCTAGAATAGATGTGACACTGCTAATACTCACTAGTGCGTAGCCTTTCGGGTATCAAAACAATTAATTAGAACTGAGTTTGTGCAGATGTAACGCAATCTCAATTGCCGGTTTCTTCTTCGATATTACTTAAGTATAACCACATGCGCTGTATAGCGATACTTCCTGCCACGTCATCCATTGCCATTAATGTACCAACAAGAGATCCATTGGTTCCTGACACAAAAGGGCCTTTTGAACTCATGGTTGGCATATTAGCATAATACTTGCAATGTTTATCAACACGAAACATCATTATATATTGATCAGCGACGTATGCGTATAAACCATATCGGAGACGTTGAGAAGGTTTGCCTCTAGTTATTATTCAAAGGACGTGAAGCATTGAAAAAGAAATATGACTTATCACACCAGTATTTGTTGTGCATGCTCTATGTCTATCCGTGTTAACTACTGGAACTCACGGAGTTTACATTTTTATAACAATCCTTTTAATAAGCTTAAATATGTCTTTGTCCTCAGTTAAATCTGGCATCACAGTCTGTTTTGGAAGGACTAAATGCTTGTCTGGATCACAGAGCCGAGGTGTGTAATAGACTGACTTACCGTCCGTATAACTACAATCGTTGATGTAATGCTGTTTAAAGTGAGCTCAGATTTGTACATTTCTCTGCTTCAGGCGCTGCTGGTACGCTGCGTGCTTCAGGGGCTGATATGCTGTGTATTCCAGGCGCTGATACGCTGCGTGCTTCATGCGCTGATACGCTGCGTGCTTCATGCGCTGATATGCTATGTATTCCAAGCGCTGATATGCTGTGTATTCCAAGCGCTGATGCGCTGCGTGCTTCATGCGCTGATGCTCTGCGTGCTTCATGCGCTGATGCGCTGCGTGTTTCAAGGGCTGATATGCTGTGTGCTTCAGGACTGTTGAGCCCTTCTTCTGACCCAGAGTATCATATTAATTCACTGTTGATCTGTGTTTTGCGCACATGTAGGTATACATACCTGAGCTGGGCACGACGTTTAAGGTACAACACGAGAAGACAAGACTATTTGCCTGTCAGAATCCACTCCACCAGGGAGGGGGTAGGAAGGGGTTGCCAAAGTCCTTCCTCAACAGATTCACACAGGTAACGATACCTTATGTGTACGACTTCTGTCCAAAATATTAAGAGATGAGATTGCCGTCATAAAAGAACTGATTTGATTGATTCATGTCAGTGCGGCGGCAAGTTATCTGTCTGTTCTGTTAACATGGTTGATTGCATCGCTTCAGGTTTACGTTGAACCGCTGTCCATGGAAGATTTACAGTTCATCACACAGTCAATGTACTCACAGATAGATGGCCAAGTGCTTCACAACATGATCAAGTTCAACATGCGGGTAACGCATTTGCTGATTTTCTCTGTAGCCAGCTCGCTTCACCCGATTAGCGCTAATCCTGCATTCAATTGATACCGAGGATGTTGGTTCTCTTGGTAAAAAAGTTCATTCCTCGTCAAACAATAAGATTTTAAATCAGTAGTTCACGAGTTACCAAATCGAACTAACCCTTAATCCTGTTGTTTATTAAAATGGCCGCCATTGGGATTTCGGCGCACAATAGGACGTTTGCATGATGACGTCACAACTACCAGAACTCTTTGCACGGATTCTTTTGTTCCTCTAATTTGGACTTGTCTTGTAATTCTCAAAGGAGTTTAAAAATCTGAATGAGAAAGATAATTTGAAAAGGATTCTGGTAGTTGTAGTAAAATGACATCATAATGCAAAGGTCCTATTCACACTGGTTGAGAGTGTATCCATCCAGCGTAAACTGTAAACTGTCTTTCCTGGTGACTAACAGATGGACTCTTTCAACTGGCTTATGATCTATCGCCTTGCTCTATAGTTTTTATTCTTGTTAAACATCTGCAGATATTATGTTTCTTTTTTATATATAGCTTCACCGTGAGACAGTAGTAGAGGCGACGTGGGGCAGGAAGGGTAGTCCGTGGGAATTCAACTTGAGGGATGTGTTGAGGTGGTGTGATCTGCTACTCGCACACCAGGTATACTACACTTGCACTCTTTAGGGATTGGTCATAAAGTAGTGTGTTGGGGGAGGGGGGAGAAGGAAATCAAAAAGTCTCAAAATACATAACCCTTTCCCGACAATAAGTATGAAATATTATGTGCCTATAGCCCCCCATTTTCAATGGCCAATTTTTTTATGACCCTCCATTTTAGACGCTCCTCCTACTAAATGACCAGTCCCTCGTCAGCTACCATCAGATAAAATTTATGTAGGAAAAGAATAAACCGCCATTACCCTGGCTTTGTTGTGTCCCTACTTTTGATCCTGTTTTCCTAGAGACTATAAGTCTGGAGACACAAATACTGCGAATTTATAATGTGTTTTTTCACTTTACTTTACAGGCGTCAGGCAAATGGAATCCGTGTCAGTTTGTAAAACTGATCTACAGCGATCGAATGAGAACAAATGAGGATAAGAAAATGGTAAACCAAACATTAGTACTTCATACTATTGTTATTTTTACATCTAGTTCAACAGCATCAGTGCTACTGGAAAGCCAAAGATTTACGAAATGTATTGTGTAACCTGTGATTACTGTTACTGCTATATTTTTTCGTTCCAGGTACTGAAACTGTTTCAGGATGTGTTTGGCATTAGTGAAGCTGAGCTCTGTGATGCTGTAAATCGTAGGCCTTTTGTTCACATCACACCAACACATGTGCAGGTATTATAGAAAACCTTCTACGTCTAGCGACGAAAAGTAGTCCTTTTCCATGTTATTCGTTTTGTATTTCTGTGGTCCAATCTGCGAATGCTTCGATGTGAAAACTGGTTTTGTTTTACTTCAGGTTGGCCACTCATTCTTTCCCAGATGTCCTAGCACAAGCCAGTCAGTGTGTCGACCCTTACAGGTTCTGCATCACGACCTTCCTTATATGGAGTCATTGATGAAGTGCCTCGAAATGAACTGGATGGCCATCCTGGTAAGTATCACAAGCCATGCTGATGCACATGCTTTGATGTTGTTTCCTTCATTGAAAGAACAAAATAAGTATCGTATCGACCTTTTCTCGCTTTAATGCGTGTTTGTTGTAATTGTCCTCATTTCAGATTGGTCCCAGGTCATGTGGTAAGACATCCTTGATACAGATGGTGGCTGAACTGACTGGGAACAAGTTGGATGTGATGGCCATGAACAGTGCTATGGATACAACTGAACTCCTGGGTGGATTCGAACAGGTAGATCGCTAGGCACGGAAGAATTCTCATTATGGAAATATATATATCCCCTCTGGGTTTGTTTGAAGAAAATAGAGGGCACGAGAAGGAAGGAAAATATGGTTCTTCCACAGCTGCCAAATACACACCTCATCCGCTTGCCTCCCTTGTTAAATAGTGTTGAAACTTCTTTCTTTTGACTGCGTCACTAGGCTCGCAGTGCATTATAGGGTGGCAATCCCCTGTGCGGCATCCTTTTACCCATGATTCTGTGCGTGTGCATCCTTTGCTCTATTCTGTAAAGAGGTACAGTGACTGCTGTGTACTATTACTTTATACCAGGTGGATCTGAGTAGGCACTGGGAGGGGCTCGTCAGCGATGCAAAGGATGCTGTTCTTGGCACCATAAGGGATTTGCTTTTGAGAAAAATTGGAAATGGTGCTCACACTGGAAGTAACAGTCCCGGTTCGCTTGACGAAGTAGTTCACCTATACAGGACGTGGTGTGCATTTGTTCGGATTTGCTCGACTGGTAAGTCGTCGTTCTTGATTGCCATGTTTTTTATACAATTTAATTTGTTGTTTTAATTACCTTTTGATTGTCTCTGTTTTTCTCTTATTTTAGCTGTCATAATCATGTCAGTCTCTAACGTATTTTCGTGAAGTACATGTAACTCACATAAAATGACACTGAAACTGATGTAACAATAATATGAGATATGCTTAAATACGTTGAATCACAGATTCTAGAGAAGAAAGAAATGAGAATTCTGAGAACAGCCCAGGTTTAACGACACTGAGAATCGAAGCACTCTTGCATATCCTGGAGATGGTGTTACATATGAGGACACAACATGATCTTCATCTCACAGATACAGGTCGGTCCGCACTCACTTTTTTGTTTACATAGAGCGGTTTTCGATTGAGTGTTGAAAGTAATACGTGATTGCTTGGGTTTTTGCGTTTGCTTAGCTTTTCTATTGGTGATGAAATATTCTAACTATAAAAGCCAAACATTGATTTGGACCGTCACGCAATCAATTGTCGTTTTAGCGAGAGATATTCATGATTGCATTTACTTAAACCTCATGACTGGTTCAAGTAAAACCAATCACGTACTGCTCCTGTGATTGGCTGATTACGTTTTTACTTGCTTTACCTGTGATTGGCTGATTGTGTTTTTACTTGCTTTACCTGTGATTGGCTGATTGTGTTTTTACTTGCTTTACCTGTGATTGGCTGATTACGTTTTTACTTGCTTTACCTGTGATTGGCTGATTACGTTTTTACTTGCTTTACCTGTGAATGGCTGATTGTGTTTTTACTTGCTTTACCTGTGATTGGCTGATTGTGTTTTTACTTGCTTTACCTGTGATTGGCTGATTGTGTTTTTACTTGCTTTACCTGTGATTGGCTGATTGTGTTTTTACTTGCTTTACCTGTGATTGGCTGATTGTGTTTTGACTTGCTTTACCTGTGATTGGCTGATTGTGTTTTTACTTGCTTTACCTGTGATTGGCTGATTGTGTTTTTACTTGCTTTACCTGTGATTGACTGATTGTGTTTTTACTTGCTTTACCTGTGATTGGCTGATTGTGTTTTTACTTGCTTTACCTGTGATTGGCTGATTGTGTTTTTACTTGCTTTACCTGTGATTGGCTGATTGTGTTTTTACTTGCTTTACCTGTGATTGGCTGATTGTGTTTTTACTTGCTTTACCTGTGATTGGCTGATTGTGTTTTTACTTGCTTTACCTGTGATTGGTTCTGTAATTACTTTGCTTTTGGTTTTACCGCTCTATCACCTTCACCTCATACTTGAGGCTGATTAAAACTCCTGCTCCTTTCAGACAAGATCACTGTGGCAGTTCTCGCTCTCAAGACGAGATATGAAGCCAACAGATGCAGTACCCACTGTGGAGGACAGTTTGAGTGGGTGGATGGGCAGCTGGTTGAAGCGCTGAAATCTGGACATTGGCTGCTCATTGATAATGTAAACTTTTGCAGGTAAGGAGCCCTTTCAAAATCCTCCTATTTTGCTCGACAAATAATAATAATAATAATTATATTTATATAGCGCTTTTTCCTACAAGTCCAAAACGCTGATTTAAAAGTTACAAAGTTAACATTCAGTACTATTTAAATTTCCTAAGTTAATTAAGCTAAAAACCATCAATACAAAATTTTACAACAACCGCCAATTTTCTCGCAATCTGATTGGCTAATTTTCATATGCAATATTTTAACAGACGCGCGGCCGGCTTTCGTCTCGAAGCGGGATTTGCAGAGCTAGATTTGTGAATTCAGGTTGTGTACACATCTGTTCCAAAAGGCAAGAAAATGAAGATTTTAAAAGCATTTCATCACTGGGAAAAGTTAATCGGTGAGTCAAACTTCCATGTGTGGTGCCATTTGTCAAAATTTGAGCTTTCCTTCGAGTCGAACAAAGCATTTTCGGCTAATTTGTGATCGACATTGTGACAAGTTCGACCGATCTTTTAGAACTAGAACTGAGAAATGGTCTTGAATTAAATACATAATCTCCTAGTTCGTGATTAAAATCTCTTTTTCAGGATAGTTACAAAGCGTTCTTAAGTAGAAACAAACAGTTTAGAGTGGCTTAGGTATTTTTTTATAGAGTTCGGGAAAGCATAAAGACGTGTTTACTACTTTACGTTTTGGACTTTTCGACTCGAAAGGCAGTTTGTACACACTCGTTTGAAGCTAAAAGTGTTTTGTTGTTGTTAAAAACAAATTGAAGTTAGTTTTTATGTGTCTGTCCTAATATTGACAATGATTTTCGTCATAACATGGTCAAAATAGCTGCAGATCCACTCCAATTAATTGTCGATATCCGAAAAATCACTAAAAAACTTTACTTAAAAAGGTAGGTCTTAAGACTCTTCTTAAATAGCTCTATTGAAGGACTAGATTTAATGTGAAAAGGCAATGAGTTCCATAGCTTTGGCGCACATACAGAAACGTTTCTATTGCCGTACGATTTAAGATTAAAAGTTGGTGCCTGTAACATTAAAGGTGATGTTACACGAGACGATTTTTAACGACGATTCTTAATGCATGTTACACGAGACAACTTTTAGCGCAACATTGTTGCGGCAACGGGTATGTTACACGGGACGATTTTTAGCGCAACATCTAGCTAGCACCTAGGCTCCTACTCCGACACCCTCGTTTAGAAACATGGCTAACAAGTGAAGTCTTTGTTTGTTGATGTAGCCTCGTTTCCGTGGGCGTAGCGAACAGGTTTCTGGGACGACGTTGCGCGAAAAGTCAACGGCGAGGGTGTTACACGAAGCAACTCCAACAAAATTCGGGCAACAATGTTGCAGGTCTTTGAAGGTAATTCAAAACTTGCAACATGTTGCCGCAACGAAAATTGCGTTAAAAATCGTCCAGAGCGCCATGTTACACTATGTTGACTTTTCGCGCAACAATGTTGCACGAAAAAGCGTCTCGTGTAACATCACCTTAACTTCGATGCAGAGCTCAAGCTGCGTTGTGGAGCATAAGGATCTAATAAATCATACAAGTACTGAGGAGCAGTAGCATTCATCACCTTATAAGTAAACAGTAATACCTTAAATTCTATGCGCTGCTCAATAGGCGGCCAGTGCAATTCTATAAGAAGTGGGGTAACGTGGTCTGACTTGCGAGACAATATAACAAGCCTAACCGCTAGATCATGTCACCTTACTGCCAGCGGCGATTAGCATATTATCAACTCTCAGTTGATCAAACTAGTGTCGCCGTTAATCCAGCTCTTTGTTTTCTTGTCATTTGACATCGTTTCTTTCTTTCTTAAAAATGCGATGGAAGAAACATTTGGTAATTTTCCTTTCATAGATTAGTTTTAAATCCCAACACGATTCAATTTATGGTTCCGTTGCTATTTATTTCACATGCTAATAATAATAATAGGCCATATTTATATACACATGGCGCTTCACATTTTACTGACATATCCCGTCAGTGAATTTTTCGGACTGCTATTACGGCGCCAATGGCTGTCACGCAGTTTACAATGTTGAGTGTGTAGTTAGTGCAATGGCCAGGCTGCTGTACCGGGTGACAATCCCCTTCTCTTTTTCGAGTAGTAGTACAACAGGTTCTTTCACGTCCCCTTCAAATAATGATTAGAAGTAGAGGGAGACAAGGCCAACGGCTTATAAATGTCCCTGCCCAAGGACGCGGCCGCGGGTTCCCGCACTCTAGACCGTGCCCTACCAACTGAGCTAACCAGTGAGGCTGAGCTAACCCATGTTACTGAGACGAACTGAGTTAATAATTTCCTTTTCATAGCCCATCAGTTCTTGACCGACTGAACGCGCTGTTGGAGCCTGGTGGAGTACTGAGCATCAACGAGAGAGGTGTTATTGATGGGGACGTGCCCTCAGTGAAACCACATCCATACTTCAGGTGAGATTGCCGTCATGGTAATACTGTGGTAAAACATATAGGCAAATGAACTCAAGTTAACTCAAATTCAATGGAGAGCTGTTTTGCTGCTCATGGATGACAAATATGTCAAGACCTCAAAAGCGGAGCTTTTATTGATACTCCAAATTGCATTACATGTACACGTTGCAGGGCTCAATACTTACGAGCCACTGTTAAAACTCATTAGCATTGAGCTTGGCACATGACGCGTTCGACGATTGAACTGCTTCTAAGATACCTCTGTACAGTTAGAATTTTATACTTACCTGTGACGTCCTCAACACTTTTTCAGACTAATCCTGAATATGGACCCGAGGTTTGGCGAGATCTCACGGGCAATGCGTAACAGAGGTGTCGAAATCTACATCCAGGGAGAGGTACAATTTTACACCTCATACAACACCTTTAAGTATAAAGTGCTGAAGTTTTTAACATTGATCCTGGCTTACTGTCATTTTAGGATGACGAGATGGGTTACGATTCATACGATATACATGCCATGACGTGTGGAACTGGACTTGTTGATACCCAAACGTGTCAGATGCTGATGGCTTTCCATAAAATCTACAAGGAAAACCTCGGGGGTGCGTCACAGACCTGTGTACCATGAATGGTCTTCCTGCCTTTCCCTTTTGATTTGAGCACTTTGCTGTTTCATGTCTTCAAATATCTTACAACCCTTTGTATTGTGTCCTGTTTCCCATCCTTTTCAGCGATACTTTAGACCTTACATTCACTAATAATAGCATGTTGCTAACTTTCTACGATGGTTAATAGGCTCCATCCTAGATCTACTGCGTGCTTCGTCTATGATAACCGACTTGGTACAAAGAGGGTTCCACACTCAGACTGCCGTATCGACTGCAATGAACCAGGTCTACGTCAGAAGTCACGTGAATGAAAGAGACAGACAGGTGTGGAATTCAACTAGTGATTTTTATTTTGGGTAGATGGTAGTTTTCTTTTCTTTCTCAAGACATACGGTGCAAGGTCCTTCTCAGTTTGTGCTCCTACCTTATGGAACTCACTACAACAAGACATTAGCGATGCTAAGTTAATTAACATTTTTAAGAGTCGAGTTAAAACTTATCTTTTTAAACAAGCTTTTAACCTTTTATCCTAAAGTGTATCTTATATTATCAAACTCATTAATAATTCATGAAGCAAAAACAAAGGAAATCACCGACTGATAAGTGATCTGTAAATCTGATACAGATTTCGTCCTGATTTACATAAACTTTGGCTTCGATTTTCTCGGCCAAAATAAGTCGTATCGCCAAAATAACTGAAAACATGACTCTCTGCATCTAGACGTTTGATAAGTAAGATAAAGAATGAGCGTCCGATCTTTATCCGATTTAGTAAATCGGATAAAGATCGGCCGCTCATTCTTTATCTATTACTTAGTACTATATGAATATTAATTATCGTACATAGAGTAAGTTTTCTAGTTATTTTGAATTAGTGATGTAAAGCGCCATTGGTCATTTAGTGGAAATGGCGCTATATAAATTGCTTATTATTATTAAGAACTCAGACATTTTTTTCCTTTTGTAGACTGCAGAAGAACTTATTCGCCTTCATACAAGTCACTTGCGACCATCAAATAACAAAGGTGCAGAGACAAGTGTCTTGTTGACCTATCCAGTTCCCCTTGTTAACGACTTCAGCGATGACTCAACACTTTGTACCATAAGGTGGCACTGCATACCCTTATTGCAGCTACTGTGCCGAGGCTCACCACCAACACAACTAGAACACGCTGTCAGTATCCTAATGGAAAGATCATCACTTTGCGATTGGAGGCTAAGATGTGACGTAATGGCGGCTTTTCTCAGTCAGACGAGGTCTGCCACAGAAGCTGAACAGCAACAAGTTTCACAACTCTCGGCTATGACATCATCCACTGTCCGCAGCATTTTCACCAGTAGGCTCATGGATCAACTAAGGCTCGTGTTTCACCAACTTGGTGACCTTGGATGTGGTGAGTGCTATCTCGGTTTTTTCCAGCTGCATGAACATGTTATGTTCTTCCTTATTCCATATATGACGACAGATACCTCAAATTATGACTTAAACGACTTAAATGTTTTGGCGTTGCGCATGTATGGAGTCAATGTTCAATTGGTGGCTGTTAATTGGCTACAAACAGGTAAAGGGGCTGTGTCATGGTGTTGTGCATGTATGGAGTCAATGTTCGATTGGTGGCTGTTAATTGGCTACTAACAGTTAAAGGGGCTGTGTCATGGTGTTGTGCATGTATGGAGTCAATGTTCGATTGGTGGCTGTTAATTGGCTACTAACAGTTAAAGGGGCTGTGTCTTGGCGTTGCGCATGTATGGCGTCAATGTTCGATTGGTGGCTGTTAATTGGCTACAAACAGTTAAAGGGACTATGTCATGGTGTTGTGCATGTATGGAGTCAATGATCGATTGGTGGCTGTTAATTGAGTACAAACAGTTAAAGGGGCTATGTCATGGTGTTGTGCATGTATGGAGTCAATGTTCGATTGGTGGCTGTTAATTGGGTACAAACAGATAAAGGGGCTGTGTCATGGTGTTGTGCATGTATGGAGTCAATGTTCGATTGGTGGCTGTTAATTGGCTACTAACAGTTAAAGGGGCTGTGTCTTGGCGTTGCGCATGTATGGAGTCAATATTCGATTGGTGGCTGTTATTTGGCTACAAACAGTTAAAGGGGCTATGTCATGGTGTTGTGCATGTATGGAGTCAATGTTCGATTGGTGGCTGTTAATTGGCTACTAACAGTTAAAGGGGCTGTGTCTTGGCGTTGTGCATGTATGGAGTCAATGTTCGATTGGTGGCTGTTAATTGGGTACAAACAGATAAAGGGGCTGTGTCATAATGTTGAATATCAAACCATACAGATGCACATTAACAACAGAAACACATACTAAGACCGGATGATTGTACAAGTAACAATAAATGTCAGGTGCTCAGTAAATGTTTAAATATGCTGTAAGCTCACACTTGAATTGGCGATCACGTAAAGCTTTAACTGATAGGGGAGCCAGGGTGGTTAAGCACTTCACCTCTCGCCTCTGTGGCCCAGGTTCGATTTCTGGACACGGCGCCATATGTGAGTTGAGTTTGTTGGTATCTCGCCCTTGCTCCGAGGGTTTTCCACCCTCCACAAAAACCAACATGCTAAATTCCAATTCGATCTGAGGACTAGCCAGGTCCTTGGTGGTTGTTTCAGGTCCCATTAGAAGTTCAGAGTTTAAAAGTTTGATTCATCAACGATTCATCAGCAACCGGGTAGTATCATCGTATGCCATTTAAATACGTGGAGAATTACACCTCACGTGCTCGTAGTGTTGTTGTACCACTTATAGTATATATTATACTATAATAGAATATTTTGTGAAAAGTTTATATAAATGTGTCAGAAGCAACAAGTGCAATCAGCTAATTCTCTCGTGGTTAGGGTTGGTGTTAGTAGTCGATAATCTATTGCATTGATTCATCACCGGCCCGAGTTCGATTCCCGATTGATGCTACAAGTATTATTTATATACTAAGATAACGTAAATCCTTCATTTCCTTTTAAAATTAGTCGTTTCGGACGTCTCAAATGATTCATAGCGAAACAGAGGGAAACAAAGATAATTGTACGACTTGGTTAAACGGCACATGGCGATACTACCCGTAGGCGACGTTTGATGTACTCGTAATACGCTGATTAGCTCACAATGTATTGTTGGTTGTTATTTCAGACTATCGGCAACTCTGCCATCAGCCGTACGATATTCGATTGAATGTACAACTGTCACAGCGACTTGATATGCAGTGTAGTGAGACTGGACAACACCTTCACATGATGGAGACATTAGTTAACAGGTACAACTATAACTTAGCAAGCTATGCACTCGGTTAGAATTAGTGATATTGAATGTACAACTGTCACAGCGACATGATATGCAGTGTAGTGAGACTGGACAACACCTTCACATGATGGAAACATCAGTTAACAGGTACAACTATAACTTAGCAAGCTATGCACTCGGTTAGAATTAGTGATATTGAATGTACAACTGTCACAGCGACTTGATATGCAGTGTAGTGAGACTGGACAACACCTTCACATGATGGAGACATTAGTTAACAGGTACAACTATAACTTAGCAAGCTATGCACTCGGTTAGAATTAGTGATATTGAATGTACAGCTGTCACAGCGACTTGATATGCAGTGTAGTGAGACTGGACAATACCTTCACATGATGGAAACATCAGTTAACAGGTATAACTTAGCAAGCTATGCACTCGGTTAGAATTAATGAGATTGAATGTACAGCTGTCACAGCGACTTCATATGCAGTGTAGTGAGACTGGACAATACCTTCACATGATGGAAACATCAGTTACCAGGTGCAACTCTAAAGTTAGGCTCGGTTTCCAGCCGTGGGGGTTTCGGTGAGCCCGCGATCCTCTCCCCACTCACGGCTGGGCGCGCGAGCTAAGGCATTGTTGGATTTAGCCAATCACAAACTTGCCACTGAAATCATGTCGCTGAATGTATTTGCATAATTTACATTGCAAACTTTTCAATTTTGGATTGCTGTTCCAAAATGCGTTTAAATTTGCTCTGGAAAAGTTTTGGTTTCGAATAATTCAAGGATTCACACAAAGAAGCAGTAAGAGAGTTTTGGATGAAGACACTTTGTCAGTAAACGCACCGGCTCTGGAAAGTCACTTGGGAAACCGTCACTTGTACCTGGAAGCCACGTTTTATACGCGTTTAACTCTGCGATCACCATTCACTTGAAAATCGCTGCATGGAGTTTACAATTCTTCAAGTCCTATGAACTAAGTTTGTACATTTTGTAATGTCTCCAAGACATACTCTACACAAGTGCTGAGCGGGAATACTCGACTGCAGCTCAGAATAGTTCAGAGATAACACTTGGAGTTTTAGTTTAAAGAATTCCAATGTGTTTTGAAAGTTTACGCGGAATCTACGCTACACATGAAAGCTTGTCAAAACACGCAAATTGAATAATATTGAATTTTAATCAGATGACGTCACGGACATGGTGTGTTGACCGCGCGCCCAGCCGTTAGTTTGGGGGGGGGGGGGGTTGCTTTGGAGAAACGACACCCCAACGGCTGAAACCGAGCCTACTATACAGTAGGAAGCTATAAATTAAGGATAAGCACTCAGTTATAATTAATTAGATTGAAGGAACATGTAAGAGTGTTTACTTTGTCAGAAAAGTTTCAGGTACTAAATATATGGTTATGAGAACATTTTTTGATTTGAGAGCACTACATAACAAACACACGACTTATTCATTTGGGTAAATGCAAAGTTTTCGTTAGTTATCAACTAAGAGATTACCTTGTATCACACAGAGAAAGTGAAGCAAATCAAAACTTTCTAAAAAATATCTTTATGCTTTTCAGGCTCTATCTTCTTGGTGCACGAGCAAGGCAGACGTTTCTTCAAGATGACAGGGTTGAAGATGAGCACCCAGTAACGAGAAAGAAGAGGACTCTTATCAAACTGTCACGTGACTTTCACTTTGGTAAGGTGGTTGATCACAAAGCTATATCTTTTGCACTGTAACAAGACTTAAAGCTTTTCAGAGTATTGTAAACCCAAAGCAAGGTGATTATCAAAGTCTACAATACACATTGTGAAACGTGCACTCTGATTAGTCAATAGCCATGATCTATTACATTAAAGATGCACAGATGACGTCACAAGGTCACGTGCACTCTGATTAGTCGATAGCCATGATCTATTACATTAAAGATGCACAGATGACGTCACAAGGTCACATGCACTCTGATTGGTCAATAGCCATGATCTATTACATTAAAGATGCACAGATGACGTCACATGGTCACGTGCACTCTGATTGGTCAATAGCCATGATCTATTACATTAAAGATGCACAGATGACGTCACAAGGTCACGTGCGCACTCTGATTGGTCAATAGCCATGATCTATTACATTAAAGATGCACAGATGACGTCACAAGGTCACGTGCACTCTGATTGGTCAATAGCCATGATCTATTACATTAAAGATGCACAGATGACGTCACAAGGTCACGTGCACTCTGATTGGTCAATAGCCATGATCTATTACATTAAAGATGCACAGATGACGTCACAAGGTCACGTGCGCACTCTGATTGGTCAATAGCCATGATCTATTACATTAAAGATGCACAGATGACGTCACAAGGTCACGTGCACTCTGATTGGTCAATAGCCATGATCTATTACATTAAAGATGCACAGATGACGTCACAAGGTCACGTGCACTCTGATTGGTCAATAGCCATGATCTATTACATTAAAGATGCACAGATGACGTCACAAGGTCACGTGCACTCTGATTGGTCAATAGCCATGATCTATTACGTTAAAGATGCACAGATGACGTCACAAGGTCACGTGCACTCTGATTGGTCAATAGCCATGATCTATTACATTAAAGATGCACAGATGACGTCACAAGGTCACGTGCACTCTGATTGGTCAATAGCCATGATCTATTACATTAAAGATGCACAGATGACGTCACAAGGTCACGTGTACTCTGATTGGTCAATAGCCATGATCTATTACATTAAAGATGCACAGATGACGTCACAAGGTCACGTGCACTCTGATTGGTCGATAGCCATGATCTATTACATTAAAGATGCACAGATGACGTCACAAGGTCACGTGAACGCTTTGATTGGTCGATAGCCATGATCTATGACATTAAAGATGCACAGATGACGTCACAAGGTCACATGCGCACTTTTTTATATAAATTACCCATTACCGTATAATCAGCCTTTCTTCGTTGGCACTCTATTATGTTGGGAAAGTTCACTAATTATTGTATAACACAAACAGATGGCACTTTTCAAATCATCACCGAGTTTGAGAAGTAGATAAGAACAACATTCAACAGCAGTTCCATTATTTTCTAGGTATTTTATCGGCACTGCCACATCCTACTGTAGCTCATCTCTTCCCATTCTTCAAGTTATTTGGTACATTTGTTGAGCATTTGAACCTGTTGGATTGCACCCTCAGCAACGAACAACTCTCCCAGGTATGCATAACTACTTATCTGACACTCGTTTAGTGCTATTTAGTTCGCTTTCATTTTGATATGTTGCATGTTACGGATTTTATCCCTTTTGAAAGTGTGAAAAAATAGTTTTTCATCCTATTTTGATACAAACCAGGTCATAAAATGTGAAAGAAAAATAATTTCAAAAGTCCCCAACACAATATTTTAGATAATTTAGTTTGGGAAGAGATAATAACACAAAAATGTTTTTCAAAGCCTCAAGAGCTGAACTCCTTCTGGCGGACAGAGTCGTTTCGCATTGAATAATGTACATCCTCTATTCAAGTTTTGATCAAAACGGATTAAGTATATCTTTTCTTCAATTCAAGACCTTTAGCACAGTCTATCTGGCTTTAATTGCGACGCTGCAAGAGCGTTTTTTGAAATAACACCTTGAACCTTTATCGAGACCTTAACTGTTGTAATTGTGTGTTCTTCCCGCAGACACTGGATGCCCTTGTGTGGAGTGATCGTCTATGGAAAGTCTGTGTTTCACCACACACTTCATCCTTTTCGCTGTCTTCTCTATCTCTCCACTGGCAGTGGTTTATGGAGAATACTCTATCTGTACTCCCACAACTTCTAGGACACCTGAACGAGAAGTGAGCTGTCCCATGTTTATATTTTAAATAGTCCCTTATATTGTAACTGAAACTTGCCGCTATTACGTTTATGTCACTGGATTTCCTTTCACTACCCTCTATATTGACGAGAGTGTTTGTACATCATAGCGATGTTCCAAGTGATTTGGTGACGGTGGTCAGGCAGCTTAGTAACCACCTCGGCTCAGACAACAGACTGGCTCAAACCCACATGCAGATATTGAATGAATATGGACACCCGACACCCTTTAAAGCACTGCATCTCTACCAGTATTGGGTAGGTCAAACTCGTGTATGTTTGTCAACAAGTAATGAGAAGTACACTGGATTATTCTAGGCAGGAAGCACGTGCACGCAGAAAAAAACATAGATTGTCTAGAAATAACAAATGAATAACAGAGGGCAACAAACGTTTGAACATAGACCTGTTGTCTGGCGATATTAATATGTTTATGTATGCTGTGTATATTAGGAGAAACTTGATGGCCTCTGTCAGATGTTGGAGATGAAATGCAGACAAGAGGTGACACCACATCAGAAACAGAAATTGAGCAATCAACTGAACCTGCTAATGGCCGAGGGTCCTACAGTCAAAGGCATTTTGGTGGAAGCGATGGCGTATATTCTATCGGCAAAGCACGAGGTGCATGATGGGCGGTGTGTTGACCTTGGTGAGGTTTCTTGTGAATGACACGGGCACTGTTGGTAAAAGTAATGAACATAAAGTGTGATTGAAATTATTCCGTCTTATTTCTAACCAAACCAAAAGATGAAATGAAAAGAAACCTGATTTCCAAGCAACAAAAGTTAGAGCCAAAAAGGTTCATCAAAAGGATATCTTGTGATTATTGGTATTTGAAACGTAAAAGTTAATGGTAGATAAAGGCAACAATTATATTGTTTTACCAATTAGGCCTTAGATAGACATTGTGGTAATCGTTTATCGTATCTATATAGGTGCACTGGACCAATTAGTGGATACGTTCAACTCCACAGTATCTACCTATGGACTTGAACCCAAACCATCTAATGCTGTCTTCATTGAGGCAGTTGAACAGCGTGAATACGATGCCCAATCACGTGTCAGTGTTTCAAAGGAGAACATAACGAAAGCGGTCTTGTTGCCTCTGTTTCACAATTTAAGCTCCTGCCAGGAGCTGTGTGTTATTGCTCATGTGATGAAATACCTTATGGAGCTTAAATGCGAAAGGTTAGTAAATAATACATATATATAGGCAGGTCTATAGGCGGAGCTCCAATTATTTCTGATCACAGTTGAGTGGCTGATTTCTAGGAATTGTGGTTTATTGACTAGCTGAGAGAGATTTTGGACAGAGGGGTCGAAGCAAGCTTTTCGATCGATCGCTTTGAAAGGCTGTGATATTTTTTGGTTGTTATTAAAATGATAATTTGGTAAGAAGGAAACATACCAGAACGAGGAAAGGAGAGCTAAAACAAATATTCAGTAAAGAAAAAAAAAAGAAAAAAAGGTGTCCTCTTCTAGACTTGAACCCCCGAATAATGAACTGTGTGGATGGGAATGTTAGAGGTGGGGCACAGCGCGTGTTGAATAATGAACTGTGTGGATGGGAATGTTAGAGGTGGGGCACAGCGCGTGTTGAATAATGAACTGTGTGGATGGGAATGTTAGAGGTGGGGCACAGCGCGTGTTGAATAATGAACTGTGTGGATGGGAATGTTAGAGGTGGGGCACAGCGCGTGTTGAATAATGAACTGTGTGGATGGGAATGTTAGAGGTGGGGCACAGCGCGTGTTGAATAATGAACTGTGTGGATGGGAATGTTAGAGGTGGGGCACAGCACGTGTTGAATAATGAACTGTGTGGATGGGAATGTTAGAGGTGGGGCACAGCGCGTGTTGAATAATGAACTGTGTGGATGGGAATGTTAGAGGTGGGGCACAGCGCGTGTTGAATAATGAACTGTGTGGATGGGAATGTTAGAGGTGGGGCACAGCGCGTGTTGAATAATGAACTGTGTGGATGGGAATGTTAGAGGTGGGGCACAGCACGTGTTGAATAATGAACTGTGTGGATGGGAATGTTAGAGGTGGGGCACAGCGCGTGTTGATCGAAATATCGATGAAAATATAGACTTGTTACAAGTCGAACTCGCTTAGTCACTGGGTAAGCGATTACTGGGTCAAAACGCGAGGGCGAGAATCGAAGCCAGAGGCGAGTTCAATTTGTTTCACTTGCAGGAAATTGAATCAGGGGATTATGTTTTGGTGCGAAAACACGTTTCAGGGGCGGAGCTTATATTTTGCGCCTTTGACAAACTCTTTATGAGTACAATCAAATTGTAAATACCACATGCACAGTCGACTGACTTGACACGTCAACATACAATGCCTGAAGAATTGACGCGTTGTGATTGGGCAAATCTTAGTTACGTCATAAGCCACGCCTCCGGTTGAAAATTTGGCGCGCTGCAAGTGGGAAAAGTCCTTCGTGCGGGGGGCTAAGAAGGATTTTGAGAAAGTCTAATGAAAATATTGCATATCAATTCATCGGGACATATCCCCTTTATCTGTTTGTAGCCAATTAACAGCCACTTAATCCAACATTGACTCCATACATGTACAATACCATGACACAGCACCTTTATCTGTTTGTAGCCAATTAACAGCCACCTATCTAACATTGACTCCAGACATGTGCAACACCATGACACAGCACCTTTATCTGTTTGTAGCCAATTAACAGCCACCTATCTAACATTGACTCCATACATGTACAATACCATGACATAGCCTCTTTATCTGTTTGTAGCCAATTAACAGCCACCTATCTAACATTGACTCCAGACATGTACACCACCATGACACAGCACCTTTATCTGTTTGTAGCCAATTAACAGCCACCAATTGAACATTGACTCCAGACATGTGCAACAACATGACACAGCACCTTTATCTGTTTGTAGCCAATTAACAGCCACCAATTGAACATTGACTCCATACATGTACAACACCATGACACAGCACCTTTATATGTTTGTAGCCAATTAACAGCCACCAATCTAACATTGGCTGAGGTCACACGAGAAGGTTAAGCAAGATTTAGCGACCTAAATCACAATTTAAAAAAGTGTAAAAACTAATCACGATTTACGACACTCGAGAGATATGTTTGTTTTGGAATGTTAATTAAAACGAAAAGTACATGTAGCTGTCATTATACAGACAAGGCGGTCATGTTTGTCTGCAGTTTAATTTTCCGAGTGCTTCGCGATGCCGGTCTTGGCCAATGTTATTGTTGCAGTATTTGCTATTTTTCTGCTCAGACGATTCATAAGTAAATCCCAAGGACTATAACTTAAGTTTGCAATTCATTAAAATTTGTTCTGAAATATGTTCAAACAATATTCGAGTGCTTTTTACCTCCAGTTAGCCTTTATTTTTATTTTTTTTTTATTTACAACATTTGGGCGTAACGCCACAGGAAACAAACAATAGGACTCAAGGTCCCCTACGAGGCTTGTCTCCGCCATGTCAGTGGACCTACGATTTTACGTCCTTATCCGAGAAGACGTGAAGGTCTAACCATTTGCAGTTGGTTCACAAAGGCAGCACCTTCTACTCAGTTATTTTAAGACCCTGAGTGTTGGTCCGGCCGGGGTTTGAACCCGCGACCGACCTTGAAAACCCGCGACCGACCTTGAAAACCCGGAGGGATTTGGAAGTGATTATACGGCTTACGCTCGGCCATGATATAATATAAACTGGCGGGGTAACTTGAAAATTTATAATGCGGGTGATTAGACTGGTTCCAATATTGCAAGACAAGCTGTTGACATCCCCTGTCACGAACTCGCATATGATTGGTTCGCATATTGAGATTTAGATAAAGCCGCTTCTAAATCCTACTATTTGAGACGATTTAGATGGAGAGTTATTTCTTTGAACTGTGCCGCTTTTGGTCTCAATTACATCGGCGTCTGGCGTAGTCTAGAAATGGGTATTTTTAGGGTCACACACAGATTAGACTTAATCATGATTTAGCACGGCTTAATCACGATTTAACTCTGTCGTGTGACCTCAGCCAGTGACTCCAGACATGTACAACACCATGACATAGCACCTCTAAGGTAATTACAACGAAGAACGTAATGGGAAAAAAACGTAATGTATTTCTTCTCGAGCATGTATTTTGAGCTGTATAGCTTCCTATTCCTGTAGGTCGATGACAGTCCATACCAAACAAGAGATATCGACCATTCTCGAAGTCTTCTGTAACTACGCATTGTGTAACACCACCAGACGGCCTAGTATCGTGGCCTGTTACCGTGTGTTAGCTGCGGTCTTTAAGGTATTTGCTATAACTACATTCACCATGTGACAAAACACCTTAGCGGTTTGTTTGTGAGGTTTAACCCTGGAAACTCGTACCTTTAATATTTTAGAATACAAATTTTGGACCAAAGCACCAGTTCCCTCACACTTTGAGGTTATTTATATGCGTTATGTGTGTTATCTTTATGTTTGATGAGGTTGACACCAAACGTCTTAGCTGTGGACCAGAAAACATACCATGTGGCATCACGAATTGTTTGCTTAATTATGTTAGGAAGAAAGAGATCCCTCTTCAGCGATCAAGAGTCTAGAGTCGGACTTGATGCACTCCTCTATGATGAGTATGAGTGATTCCTTGTCATCTGCAAACGTTGCTGATTGGATCGTGTCTTTCTCTGAAGATCTGAAATCCTCGGATGGACAAACACAGACGGTACGTGATATGAAGTATCGAACTTACTAGGTGTTGGGTTACACCATATTTGGAAATGGGGTCAATTCGTCATCAACTCAATTAGAACTTGAGATTCAAGAAGTTGTATGACGTCATAGGAATCCCGTGATTCATGTTAGGCATTAGGTTGTAATTTTGTAGGAACCTTAAATATAGCATTCACATAAAGAAACTGTTATAAAAACAGAAAGTGAGACTGACATTTGAAAAATATTTTCCAGATGACAGATATAGTACACGGAAACGACGATGCTTACTCCTTCAATATCCTCACTAACGTCGACCTTGAAGAAGTTGCGTCCACGAAGAACCAAGATGACACTCCTGAAGATCCATTGTCATCCGTCACCATTGGCAACTACAGGGAGAAGCACCAGCAACTCTTGGCAGTTTCACAACATTTCTGGAGTAATGCTGACATGATTGACAACCGACGTGAATATTCCAGGTAAGAATATTTTCTCGGTCAGTGAAATAAAAAGGTATTTCTGAGGGATTTAGTGCCTTTCTTAACAAAAACATATTTCAGAATCTCGTTTCCGGGAATATCATTCTATTGTGATTCTTGAAAGCAGGATTTGCTGACAGGTTTTAATATTTCTTCTTTTCAGATCGAACAGTGTAAAGTTGTTTGCCTCAAAGTTCTCACAAGTTCTACTCTCAATGGTGGTTCTGGTCGATGAAGATAGCGTAAAAGAGAAAATAACAAGTGTTGCCAAGGCAGTATTGTCATCTAGCGAACTCTGTACAGAGCAAATGCGAGATCTCGAGTTTGTGACATCACAAGTTTGCCATGCTTATGGACAGCTTTGTGGTGACGAGAGAACAGCTAACACGATCAAGACTTTGGTATTAGAGTCATTTGGTCATTTGAAAGCATATGCTTTAGGTAGTAGGGAGGAAGGTGAGTTGAGTAGGTTAAGAGTGTGGGTAGTTATAGATAGTAAAATCTTCGAAGAGAAAAATGTGGCACATATTTCTATATCCTTTCAAATTGCTGCACTAGTCGTAAGATTTGTGACCTCTTCTGGAAATGTTGAATTGTATATTTTATCTCGGACTGAGATTTCAGTATGCTTGTTTGTTTTCTTATTTTTACTTCCGTCCTTGTACAGATACCGAGAAGGAAGTATCCATTGAACATGGTTGCATGTGGATCAAGTTGGGTTTGTTGCAGACGATTCTACTTGCGCCTGTTGGTCCCGTCGATCCAGTGGAGCAGAATGCCATCGAACTGCAGTACGCCAGGGAGGAGGTTAGTATATAATACATTCAGTAACATCATGCAAAGGAGGTGATAATACATACAGTAACATCATGCAAAGGAGTTGATATTACATACAGTAACATCATGCAAAGGAGTTGATATTACATACAGTAACATCATGCAAAGGAGGTGATATTACATACAGTAACATCATGCAAAGGAGGTAATATTACATACAGTAACATCATGCAAAGGTGATATTACATACAGTAACATCGTGCAAAGGAGTTGATATTACATACAGTAACATCATGCAAAGGAGTTGATATTACATACAGTAACATCATGCAAAGGAAGTGATAATACATACAGTAACAACATGCAAAGGAGGTGATAATACATACAAAGGAGTTGACAATACATACAGTAACATGCAAAGGAGTTGATATTACATACAGTAACATCATGCAAAGGAGGTGATAATACATACAGTAACATCATGCAAAGGAGTTGATATTACATACAGTAACATCATGCAAAGGAGGTGATAATACATACAGTAACATCATGCAAAGGAGTTGATATTACATTCAGTAACATCATGCAAAGGACGTGATTTTTATTCATCAACTGGGCCATCAAAGTTCCAGTGTGGCTTGCTTAAAAAATTCCAACTGTACTGTCGGTGCCAGACACCAGATGAGTAGTATAGCCGGAGTCAAAATGATACCCGTTTTTGTTGTACAACAAAGTTCTAACACAGCGTTCTATTTTTCACCCATTTAGCATTATGACACCTCCTTAGAGCTTTCGTTCGCTATATTACCCCTTTTTAGCCCCAAAACAGCTATTTGATACCGAATTGCCTCACAAGGTATGTATTCACCCTCAGTTCCGATATGGGTGGCAGAGTTGTTGCTTTCGGGCGTTGTTTTATGATATTCGTTGCTGCAGAGTTCCTCCAAGCTATTAGAGCCCGGCAGATATATACGAATAGACAGTCTCATGGATAAAGCCACTTGTATATGGTTGATGCTTGGAAAGGATTACGAGTGTAAAAGAAAGCGATATAATACAGAGTATTGTGCTCAACACAATTATCACATAAGAGAGGGAAGTAGATCACCAATACCCTGTTCGAAATGTGGAATTGGATGTCGCACTTAGAGATAGCCATCATATAAGTATTGACAGAGGAAATTGTTGGAAGATATTGACTGTCACGCAGCATTTAGAGATAACCATCATATAAGTATTGACAGAGGAAATTGTTGGCAGATATATACGAATAGACAGTCTCATGGATAAAGCCACTTGTATATGGTTGATGCTTGGAAAGGATTACGAGTGTAAAAGAAAGCGATATAATACAGAGTACTGTGCTCAACATAATTATCAGATAAGAGAGGGAAGCAGATCACCAATACCCTGTTCGAAATGCGGGATTGGATGTCGTACTAGTTATGGACTTTGCACAAGGTGCGGACAGAAAACGAGGCAATACCTCAGAGATAGAAAACGTTATACTAAGGTTCGCTTCGCAAAGGTGTTATTGGAATTGAAAAAGAACTACCTCCCAATCGATTAGAGCAGGATATCGAATGTCACACAACATTTAGAGACTACCACTCATATAAGTATTGACAGAGCAGGGATATGTTGGAAGATATTGATTGTCACGAAGCATTTAGAGATAACCATCATATAAGTATTGACAGAGGAAATTGTTGGAAGATATTGATTGTCACGAAGCATTTAGAGATAACCATCATATAAGTATTGACAGAGGAAATTGTTGGAAGATATTGATTGTCACGAAGCATTTAGAGATAACCATCATATAAGTATTGACAGAGGAAATTGTTGGAAGATATTGATTGTCACGAAGCATTTAGAGATAACCATCATATAAGTATTGACAGAGCAGGGATATGTAGGAGATATTGACTTCCACGCAACATTTAGAGCTAACCATCATGTAAGTATTGACAGAGCAGGGATATGTAGAAGATATCGACCGTCACACAACAATTAGAGACTACCACTCATATAAGTATTGACAACGGAAAATGGTTACCCTCCAAGAATTATGCAGAACAGCAAAGCAGTTTGGGATTCGAGGGTTTTCTAAGCTCCACAAACGCGAACTCATTCATACAATAGCTTTAGCTTTATCTTATGAAAAAGGGAAGAGGTGGGGCAGACACAACAAAACAGGTAGATTTCCAGTCCTTCAAGGAGGGCTACCCGAGCCACATAAAGTCGCCCAATTTATGCGCGAAAGCAAACAACTCGATGAGGATGCAGCAGCAAGTCTACGGGCTAAAGTTGTTGCAAGAAAAATGCAAACCAACCCTAGACTTCGTACACCCCCCTTGCAGCGAATTACTAAGCGAATGCTACAAAAACCTCGTAGCGAACCACTATCACGCAGTCTTGCTCTAGAGGCAAATACTATTCTCGATGAGATAGATGGCACACTTGAGAGAGAGGAAAAAGGCAGACGCACGATTCGATGGAGACTTTTCAAAGGTGTAGCGGGAGATTTGACGCATAGGATCATGGAGAAATTGACTGCAAACGTCGAAACTAGTTTCTATCTACGCTATAGCTATGTCTACCGCATTCGCAACATCAGGGATGGGCGTATAATGATATTTTCCAAGACAGGTTCAGGATCTCCATGGATAAATATTCTAGGCAAGGCGGCGGAATGGATAAACGACAAGGAGATTGCCAGATTGAATCCCGATAATATAGCGAGACCCGACACTCAGTGGGTATTTGTACGTTGGGTCCATGTGGATGTCAAAGTCGTAATCGATCGACAACCTTTGTTGGGCACCGGCCCATTACCACAGTGGCTTAGACAGAAAAAGGGGATGTTTTCCCTCGACAAATACGACGACAATCTATGCCTTTGGCGATGCCTTGCTATATACAAAGGATCTCGTGTAGATAAGTGCAATACCGCAGCTAGAAAATTAGCTCAGGAGTTCTATCAATTGGTATCGCCTATACGAGATACTCCCAAAACTTCCCTAGACCAATTGGATAAGATCGAGGCGCACTTTGGGATAGGCATTTGCGTGTATGAACCTACGAAGGATGGAGCTTGGCATCTGACACGACATGCAGCTCACTACAAACATACGATGACGATTGGGATATACGAGGGACATGCCTTTTATATTACGAAAATTTGGCAACTTGGCGATCTCTATATCTGTAATGATTGCAAACAACGATTCACGAAAGCCTCGAATCTTCAACGTCATGCAGATCGTTGTAGTCGTGGTGAAACTAAGATAGTTTGTGCAGGAGAAAAAATCATAGCCCCACAATCTGCATTCGAAAAAGCATTCTGGCCAGTGTGTCATGCGAGTAAGAAAGCCTTACGTTGGTTGAAACGCGAATCGGAAAGAATCGAACGACATATTCATCACGCAGCTTGTGGGCATGGTGGAGAACGTTGGATAGAAGGAGCACTCGTCGATGGCTATGAACCTATTTCCAAAACAATCTTTCAATTCCATGGGTGTTACTTTCACGGATGCCCAAAATGTACGAAAGGCAAATCATGGGGTAATAATTTATATCGTAAAACTTGCGCAAGAACGGCAAAACTACGATCGACCGGATATACAGTGGTGGAGGCTTGGGAATGCTCGACGAAGAAGACCAACGAACCAATTCCAACTCCGGTACAAACCGCTTATCCACATGCCATAGTTTACGATTTCGAGGCCTATCTCGATACGACGAAAGGAAGACAACCAACAGACCACTTAACCATCGAAAACGTACATGTTCCTATATCAGTATCAATTGCCGACACATACAATCGAACACCAACCTTTATCTATCGAGTAGATCCAAAAGAACTCATAGTTGCCTTTGTCGAAGAACTTCAACGAAGAGCAAAAGTAATCCAAGAAGTTGTCATCGAACAGTTTTGTCCTAATACACCTGAATTCTCTTTCGACACCCTACCGAAAGAACAACAAATGAAAATCAATGAATGGACAAAGCAAGTTCCCGTATTAGGATTCAACTCCGGGCGATAAGATTTGAATTTGATCAGAAACTATTTCGTGGAATCTATTGCAGATACATGCAAAAAGGTCCGAGTGGCAAAGAAAGCCAATACCACTATGTTTCTCTTAACCCCAGAATTTCGTTTCCTCGATGTGATGAATTATCTTGGACCAGGTACTTCCTACGAAAAGTGGATCAAGGCATATGGATGCGAATCGCAAAAAAGTTACTTTCCATATGAGTGGTTCGATTCTCCAGACAAATTGGATCACAGGGGTTTACCAGATTATCAAGAATGGGTATCGAAGTTGAAAGGAGCACATTTATTGACTATGACAGAGTTCGAGGATTGTAAGCAAATTTTTCGTGATAACGGAATGGAGACCTTTGCTGATTGGCTACGATACTATAACAACTTAGATGTAGTTCCATTCATAGAGGCATTAGAAAAGATGCGCGATTTCTATCACGATAAAGGTATAGATATATTGAAAGATGCAGTATCTATTCCAGGAGTATCACTACAATTTCTACTTCGAGGTAGTGTAGAACGTGGTGCTGAGTTGTATGCCCCAAATGAGGAGGCTTATCATATGCTCAAAAGTGCTATCGTTGGTGGACCAAGTATAGTATTCACTAGACGTCATGAAGCAGGAATAACTAAGATTCGTAGTCATCAGGGCGGAACCAAAAAGTGTCGAAAGATTCTTGGATACGATGCCAATGCCCTATATCTTTCTACTATGGCACTCGATATGCCTTGTGGGAAAGAAAAAGTCGTACACTATAAAGACCCTGATACAGCCGTCGAAGGGTTTATCAAACGTCTACGTGATGGTACGTGGTTTGGATTCGCAGAAGTAGATATCGAGATACCTAAAAGTAAATGGAAGAAATTCGAGGAGATGCCACCCTTCTTCTACAATCGAGAAATTCCAGACAAAGCAATCTCACCAAAGATGATAGATTACCTCAAGAAGACAGATCGAAAAAGACCTAATACTAAAAAGCTAGTTGGGAGTCTATCTGGAAAACATCTATTACTATATGCACCACTGTTGCGTTGGTATCTCGATCATGGAGCAAGCATCACCAGCGTCTATCGCACAATAGACTATGAACCCAAAAAAGTATTTGAATGGTTTGTAGATCAAGTCACCGAAGCACGAAGGACAGGAGATGTAGACAAAAGTAAAGCTCTACTTGCAGATGTATTCAAGTTACTTGGAAATAGCGCCTATGGAAAGTTGATCGAAGATTTGGGACGCCAAACAAATGTCACCTATACCAAGGATGAGAAGGTCGTTGACAAAGCTTTGCGTAGTGTTTGGTTTTCAGATTTAGAGGAAATTGGTGACGCATATGAACTCGAGAGTAGAAAGAATCGGATCCAAATCAAACGCCCTTTCCAAGTAGGTATCGCTGTATATCAACTCGCTAAGCTTCGTATGCTCGAATTCTACTACGACTTCCTTGACAAGTATATTGCTCGAGAGGATTTCGAATACATACAAATGGATACTGATAGCGCGTACATAGCAATTTCAGGAAATAGCATTGACGAAGTCGTACGATCAGAAAGGCGAGAGGATTTCGCAATCCATAGAAATGATTGGTTAGCTTGGGACAAATGGAGTAATCGCACACCAGGACTATTCAAACTTGAACTCGAAGGACAACGAGCTATTGCACTATGTTCTAAAGCTTGGTATGTCGATGGAGGCGATACTCGCAAATATTCCACCAAAGGGATGTCAAAGAGGCACAACGATGTTACGTGGGATCGATTCAATGAAGCCTTATGTGGTAGTATCGATAAAGCACAAAATCGCGGATTCCGTTTACTACCAGAAGGTATGGCCACTTATACACAACATAAACTTGGGCTTTCAGCGTACTACGATAAAAGGCGAGTACTCCCAGATGGAATCCACACTGAGCCTATAGAATACAGTCTTTGAAATAACTACCTCCACAAACATTTAGAGAGAGCAAACGGAATCGATACATTAGCCCATGGCCATAAAGATATATGTTTGTTCCAAAACGAACTAGCTTAGGATCCCATTCGGAGGTAGTTCGGTATCGAGTGGCACGACTTGTAGCTCTTCACGCACGAATCCACGCACCGGTTGTTTCTTCGAAACCTGCGGAGCAACATTCGAAACTTGTGGGGCGTACAAATAATATAGGACTGGCTGACCCGAAGAAACCATACTACGCGAAATGCTATACGTTTTCAAACTCCATATAGGATCGGTAGCACGCTTTCGTCCACCTTCTAGCTCACCAGGAGCATATAGATATCGAACACTGACATCGAATGGAAGTCTTTCCTCTTTGAGCCCAACTAGACGTATCCGTTCGTCCCGAACCGGCACGGGTTCTGCTGGGTTCGATTCGATTTCGTTTTTGGTGATTGCTATGGATGGTTGTTTTCCTGTCAAACGCGTAGCTTCGTTGTTTAAAGCTTTTACGACCGCAGGTAGACGAGACACCCATTCGACAGATCTATCATCCTTTCCCTGTGAAGTAAGTACCATCTCCTGAGCATATTGGTATCCAAACAATCTCTCAGCTAAAGTACGATTAAATCGTTCGACGATTGCTTGATCCCGGTGAATATCCACACGCCCACGACGTACAGAAACTTCATGTTTATCTAGTAGCGAAGACATTGCACCCATAAATTCACGTCCTGGATCGACTTGTAAAAGTTTTGGCCATGTTAGTGGACTTCGCTTATATATTCGTTCGAATGCCGCAGCAACTTCTTTAGATTCTTTAGTGGCTAATGGTTCGGCTTCTTTGTATCTAGATGCTACATCCACGATCGTCAGCGCATACTTATATAGCTTTCTTCCACGTCCAGGTCGATCGTGAGGTAGAAATATCAAATCGGCTTGATGGACCTCATTTGGTGTAGATACATTGAATTTAGGTCGTGGAACGTATTTGGGGGGTGGTAAATAGATCTGCCATATAGCTTGTTTTTCTAGCCACATACGAGTCACATCTTCAGATACGTTTGCCGAATTGGTCAGATGTTTAATAGCTGCTAGTCCTTTCCAATAACCCTCAGGACCATAGAAGATATTCGCAAGACGAGAATCCATCTGAACCTCAACGCATTTGATATCTATGCATAACGACTAGACTCCAATACGAAGACAAACAAAAAAGATAAAGACTTATCTAGCTGACAAGTTCTTATCCTTCTTCTTTTATGTAGATTCGTTTAGTAATCTTATAGTAATACTCTAGTAATACTCTAGTAATACTCTAGTAATACTCTAGTAATACTCTAGTAATCTAGTAAGTGATCTAGTAATTACGTTAAACGTAAAAAAGCTCGTTTTTTAAAAGCATAGCTATAACCAATTCTTATAAGAATCGAGTGGCAACGTATCCAGTCGCGAATACACTACCACCTAAGGCCACCAATTCGGCAGTTTTCCTCGAATTAGATGGTCGATAATCTGAGAGTTTAGGCTTTTCCAGTTTCGTTTGTAATATGTGATATATATGGAGTTTTCGCATTGCATCGATTCTATCTTTAAGTCCAACGTGTGCGTTTTTTTCTTTCCAGCGGTTCCAGGTGGCTTGTGCTTCTAGTCGTTTTTCTAGATCTTTCTCATAGGTTGCCATAGCGGCAGTTGCCTTCTCCCGGGCCTTATCATGTCTTACCATCTCTGCGGCAGCCGCATTCGGCCCGCTAATTGCTTTTTCTATTTCGTGTGCGGCAATACTAGCAGCACCACTTGCTACGGCAAAAGAAACCGCCATAACTACTATCGTTCCCATAGCTTCGAACCCGAGGTAGAGTCGCCCCCGTTACTCAACAGGCTTCCAATACCCTTTGTCCTTTAGGTATTTCTTAGCTGCAAGGCCACCAGATAGAACCGCTATCCACTTCACGAAGTTCAAAATACTAGATGAAGGATCGTTAGTCAAAGGCTCTTTGATTGCTTTTTTTCCGACCCAACCGATACCTGCCGCAAGTCCAGTCAATATAGTAGCTTCCTGTATTGTGTTCATAAGTTCGTTAACCATCTTATTGGAACAATGTTTACATCGCCGATAATATATGTCTACGGCGTGGCTTCAAATGCTATATCATGCCTTGAGTTTTTAGGTTACGACCTTTTGGGGTTTCTTTGGTAGCGGCAGCTGAGCTGTCTGTGGCTTCAGCGGAGCTGTGGTTAACTTGTTGCGCGCGTTCGTATTGCTTATACTGATAGTACAAACCCACAAGTGCTATGCTTACCCCAATTACAGCAAGTGTGGTATTAGTTGATATCGAACTTGGCTTATCGGTATGACTGTCTACCTGCGTCTGCGTTGCCGCCACATTGGCGATATTTTCTTTCCTTCTTTGCGCTATGAGTTTGCCTGCAGCAACTCGTTTTGGATTTGGTGGGGGTTTTACTGGTTCTTTCGTGATGGGATCATTTCGATCTTCGGAATGGGTATCAATTTCCATCTTGTTAAGAGTAATTACTTAGTAGTTGAGGTAACTTCAATACGTTAATTACATTTAAGATTCTTTTAAATTTGAATATACCTCAAGTACTTCATCAACTTCGTTTTCGCTCGGCAATACTTGCGCCTCGGAGTCCTGTTTAGTGGGCATAGAATGGTTAACAACGTGACAAAGGGCACTAGTTAGTGCTACAAGTGGACCTGCTTTGTAGGCCAATCGGCCAGCCAGTGCAGATAGCTCGTTTCGGACTAAGCGGTCTTTCTTTAGAGCTTTCAACAGCCTTCGTTGTTGTCGAGAATCTAGAGTCCTCACATATGCGACTACACAAGTTGCTACACTTAGTGCTCTATCCACTAAGCAGTCATTTATTTCCTTCGCTAAGACGGCTTGGTATCTACGATATAGGCGTTCTATGTCTTTATCAGGTAACTTAGAAATGTCTCCAAGAGAAAAATTCTTCCCTAGATATTCTTTTGTCGTACCAGTCACGGCTAGAATAGAAAGAGCTTCCCTATGTTCGCTGATTTTTATGCTACGATCTTCATCGGTGGTAGCGCAGTGTAGGTTCGTTTCGAAGCCATGACAATTTTTGCAGGTAGCTCCGATGGCAGCTTAGCGGCAGCTGCGGTAGCCGCATTCGGCCCTTGGTGGAGGACCTGTCACATCTATTTCGCCGGATTCAGCTAGTATGTTCATTAATTCATCATCCAAATCTTTATCCATCTTACTTCAACGTATTGTGACATACCATAGGTGAAGGTATCTCTAATACGGTTGAAAAAGGATGTCGCAAACAGAAACATATATGTGCGAACTTAGTCTCAAGTTCTGAAATGAATAGCTTCTTATCGTCTAAGGATATGCTAGCGCCGTAGTCATCGAATAGATCCTTCAATCCCGGTGCGCTTGCGATGCGAAATGCCACAACGATTGCGCAATTCTCGCGAAAGTTCTTACATATACTCTTTTGTGTTTGTGATGAGGCCCAAATCGAAATACCAATGTGGCGTGCAGAAAAGGCTAAATCGGATATCTTATTGGTCCTTCCCTTAACATCCTTGCTTGCCGCACAATCATCAAGGATAATAAGTGTATTCGTTCCTTCGAAAAAACATGCACAGTCGCCTAGGGTCGCATCAATGTCATTCTGAGAAGGCGCTAGGACAATGAAACGAGGATCTCCCTTACCAACGCCTTTATAGGTTTTATTGTTAGCATAGGTGGGACAAATTAATACGATATATTCAAATTTAAAACGAAATGGCCCTCTCAATTGATCAACTATGAACTGAGTCTTTCCGCAGTTTGTGGGGCCAATTATGAGTGCGTTAAAGGGAATTTGATCTGTCAATGTGTCCATGTTAATGAGTACATTAACGAATACGTTAGTGATAAACATTTTGTAGCATTCCTTGTTCAATAGTTGCTTGTGCATCGGAAAGAACGAATATGTGCATGTTCACCTTACCTGAGCCTCCACTGCGATGAATCCTAAGGCGAATGGATGCTCCAGCATCTTGTTGGGCTAAACCATCTCCATGAACTATACTGGTTTGCGAGGTGCGACAATCGATGAGTGCGGCAAACTTGTTCTCAAAGAACTTCTTATGCGTCATGGATGTAGCGGCGGCAGCCTCTCCGAAACGCGGGACAAACCAATTATTTGCGGACTTCCATAAATCCTTTGGTAGCATCCCAAAAGAATATAGAGCGTTAGGAATGCCATTGACGTGTACCTCGACCTTGGTGATTCCTGGATTTACGAATTTCTCACTATCTCTAGTGCCTGCCACATGAGGATCCACAAATAGAAGAAGAATGCCATTGAGAGAGAGACGAAGTACGTTTATGCTTTCAGATACGAGTGTATCGGTGGCTAGATTGATCGAGACGGTTTTGAAGTACTCATAATGGTTATACAGAAAGGCTTTACCGCTGGCGTAGGTACTATTGGCCTGCGACGCAAGATCGAGACTTTCGATGACTTCATATTCTAGTTCAATGTTCGATAGTTTGTACGTTCCTACTTTCGTACTGTCGGATCCGACTATGACGTCTATGGCCGGTGCCAGTGTCAAATGAAATGACATCTTATCTCGAATCGCATGTGGATAAAAGACGCCATGGGTTGTGATAACTTCATGATCAATAGGTATCTTATATACGCTACCGTATGCCGCTAGTGTCGCATTATCAGCCGCATTAGACGTAGATGCGTTACTGGCCTTTGAACGAAGTTTGTTCACATTAGCAGATTGAATGCCCCGCTCTACGCTATTTTCTCGTTCTACATCAGATAGGTATAGATCGCTATATACCTGTAGTAGATCGGGTCGACTTAAATCTTCTAATCTAGTAGTTCCCATCCATACGACTCGCTTTGAGACTATGCAACGTCCAACATTGGCCACCAAATAGTTGTCGGCATGACCCCCTGATAGAGTGATATTGGCACTAAGGGCTAGACTACCAGGTACTAGAAGTCTATTTTCGCCTAACGTAGGAACATTAACAATTAAAGTTTCCCCCGGATTGGCCGATGAAGGAGTGAAAGTTACACGATGGAACACACGACTGGCTTTAAGAGATCTACCTTCTCTAGGAGAATAGTCAGGATGGAGCTTCGTCGATATCATGATGTTTGTTTCACAATTGAATATATCACCAATACTAATATTATATCACATATCAAGTGTTCAATATGGAAGAAACTTTAGACTTCGATCCTATATCTGAAGAAGGTAGAGCCGATGTGAACGATCTTACTGCCGAAGAATGGGCGGAGATTAGACCTGATGATGGCGAGGCAGAAATGGATTGGTGGAATAGAGCTAAGCATAGCTTCAAAAATACGACGAAAAGCATACGTGATAGGTTATGGAAAAATCGCAGTAACTGGGGAACCAGTTCAGCTGAGTATATAGAATTAGTCAATCAAGGTGATGATGCGGAAACGCAGTTTACGGCAGGCAGTAGTACTGCGGAAACGCTATTTGAAAGACTGAAAAGACGGACTGAAAATGCACAGGACCAAATAACTATAAAGTTTCCAAAAGCAGATCTAACGAAGTTCACTGCTAGTTTGGATGACTATGATAGGGTCGTGATAAAACTCAATCGTAAAAATGCTGGATCACACTTACTGTCGGATGCCGTAGACACTCCAAATGTATTACCGAAAACGCTTAAAAACGCTCTTGGACCTACTGCGGAAAAGGAGATTAGTATGAAAGAGGATATGGCCACCGAAAAAGATAAACGAAAGGCCGAGGAAATAAAAAAGATGGATTCATTAACTAAGGGAACTCCAGAATATGAAGTGGCAAAGAATAAAGTAGTAGCACTAGAGGATCAGAAACAGGAGATCGAGGAAGAAATAGAAGCCATCAAAGATCGTATGTCGTTACGAGACCGCATAAAAGCCATCTTCAAGAAACATGGATTTACGGTGATTGGAGTGTTAGCTGTCGCTGGTGCCGTAATTGGTACTGTCGTTAGTATATTGACAAAAGGCTTGGCTTCCGTTGCTAAGGGAGTTGGTGGTGCTTTGAAGGATCTTGGAAAAAAGTTGGCTAACGTGCTACCTGCGGCGATAGGCGCTATTGCGAGTTTCATATTCCGTACAGCTGGAGAAGTTTTCGGCCTCCTTGCCAAGAATGCCTGGCTACTCATTGCAGCTGTGGTCATATTCCTAGTAGAGCAATATAAATCGTCGAAACGTCAGCGCTAACGAAATATCATCCATGAGGCTACGCCGGCCACGATACCCACGATTGCCAAATTGGTTTCGTGACTCGTTGGTGATACACTTCTGTGTGACTTAGAGGTATCAGTCGTATCAATCGTAGCAGTCGTAGCAGTCGTAGTAGTCGTATCAGTCGTGGCTCCGCTGCCTGTAGCAGGTTTATGTGTCTTTGGTTTCGAGCCTTCCATAGGGGCTGGTGGTGGAGATTTTTCGTTAAGATTGATGTCATCATTTATTCCTAAACTGATACCAGGTTTATTTGCCGTTCGTAGGCTGTTTACATATGTAACGCCCTTAAAGATAATCATATAGCTAGGTATTAACAGACAATCCTTCGCAACTGCTAGATCTAGACGAGAACCAATATCCTTAATAGATTCTTGGTATTGGGCTAGAGTGTCTGAAGCCGATTCCATGATGGCATCTTCAAACATCGTGTCGAATTTATTTTGGGCGGCTGGGGACTTCGATCCTACGATTGGTGAGCCGGTTGAAGCCTGGGATGATAGGACACAAAACAAATATACCATTATTGACGCATTAATTCGGACTATCCCGGCCTTTGTCAATCCTTTCCCATTCTGTGGAACGAACCAATCGTAGTGCTTCTCGTTCATATCATTTCGACGTGTGGCAAAGTTGATTTCATAAGCACCGAACTCTCTTCTGATCTTGTCATATGTGACGTAATTCCATGGAACGTTGTTGAACTTATCGAATGTGCTTTCTCTGGGGAGTGGGACTCCCAATTCAAACAGTACTCGCCTGATCGTATAGTATACGTGAAATCGATAAAAGCTCCGAATATTGTCGATGATTGGCGCATCATCTGAAAGATGGTCATCGAATGATACGCCACAGCCTGCCGTAGCACACCAAACGGCAAAACATAATTGGTGCTGCCAAAGTTTCATTGGTTCAACATCGAACCACTTTTTCTCTTTTACCTCTCTTTTAGCAACCTTAGTCGCCATCTCGATAAGGTTAAGAACTTTCGATTGTTTTTCACTAAGATCGAATCCTAGATCTTGAAAAATATGTCGCGGCTCATACGTAAATAGCTGATCCTTTGCTACGTAGATCTTTAGCGTTTGTATGATTGGGTATATGTCTTTAGCGACGTGTGCCCATGGAACGGCTGGAACTGGATACTTCGCGTCGGTCCTTCTGAATGGAGGTGGAAAACCCATGCCGAATGCGGCCACCACATGTTTTTGCGTTGTCACGCGTAACGCTTCGTGTAGACGATTTCTGACATCTACTGGTATGAGACCACTCATATTCCAATGCTGCCCACCATCGTAAAACATGATTCTAGTCTCGTATGTAGACTCATCATGTATGTCGGATGCCGTTGTCCTAGCTGAGAACTTATCGAAGTCCGCGTGAGGATAATTTTTCTTAAAGGCCGCTAAAGCCTTTGCATTGCGAGGTGCGATATAGTCACCCCAATCACCGTCGAAATGAACTCTCGCTTGGAGACTAGGCATGGTTTCTTATCCTTGGCGCCGGGCCAATCAATCCGTTCGATTCGTACACTTGACTAATCTGTTTGATATTGATACGTATTAAAGTTACGACATATGTTAATATCGTGAAGTAAAGAACGTATGTTAATATCATATCGAAGTAAACTTCAGGCTTTAATATGGTAATCTTAAATGTCACCACTACCTCGACTGATCATACGGTCTACTTTCAAGAACCTATTTACATCCATAATATTTCTCTAATCGAGGTCTCTTTTGAGAACGGTTGGTGGAACCTATCAGAGAAAGCTTCATTCACTTGGAATGCCCCAGGTGAGATACGGATTCCTTATGAACTTAAGCCGGGGAATTACAATATAAACATCTTGATGGACGCCCTCAAACCCGCGGTTACTGCTGGTTTATTGGAATTCGTAGACCGCGATTATAGGAAGTTTTGGATTCTAAAAATTAAGAAACCAATCCTGTTCAGTAAGAATCTCTGCGATTCGTTTAATATCAGGGGTACTCCAGAAGGGGATAATGTGTCACTCAAAGTAGGAGAATACAAACTGGTGGTACAACTTCTTCGCTATGTATATATCTATTGTGATGTGGTGGATCCTAGCTTCTCAATTCTTAATGGAAAGCAATCAAACGTACTGGCTATCTTTAATCTCGAGGGCCTTAGGTTTACAGAATCTACTTACAATCAATGGCTTCCCTTGCCCATACGATCTCTAGGGACAAGACGAAACAGCCTTCGCCTGACACTTAGAGACGAAGAAGGAAATATTATAGACTTCCGTGGTCGACCTATACGATACCTATTGAAGATTGAGTAAGTTATGATATAACGTAATGGCAAGCGATTCGATTCAACTACTTCCAACGGCACCAGGTATTTATCCGCCGCTGGCTAGCGGGGCTAGCGGAGATAATTTTCGGTTGCAAACGGTCCGAGATACTCTTTCAGATATCGAAACTCAAGAAAAACACTATGAAGGTGTGCGTAAGAAATACGCCCGCGCACAAGGAATTGTCCATGGTGTCGCTGTGGTAGCAGGAGGTCTATCTGTATTATTATCGGGTTCAGGACTAGCAGTAGCTCTAACCGGTTTTGGTATAGTGATTGGTTTACCATTCGGTGTTATTGGTGGGGTCTGTGGGATGATTTCAGCAGCTACAACCGTTGGGGCTAAAAAGATCGGAAAAAAAGTTTCTAAACATGAGAAAACCGCTATGTTAGCTAAAGCGAAAATTAATACGATTCGCGATCTAGTATCAAAGGCCCTTCGCGATGAAAATATATCTGACGTCGAATACAACCTAATCCTAGCTGAGGTAGATAAATACGAAACTATGAAGATTGAAATTCGTCACAAAACTTCGGCTAATTTAAGCCGAATGAGTGAAAAAAGAGTGGAATAAATTCGAGGCGAAGTCAAGCAAAAAATGCTAGAAGAAATGATAGCAAAATTGGGATAAAAATTGACATCTCATATGAGAAAAGTGAGCGTGGGCGATATTTACGCTTTTCTAAGCGGTTCGTATAAATTAACTTGTATGTCGAGTTCGTATGCAAATTTCGAGACATAGCGTAGGCGGCGCTAATTAACATACGACAATTGCTTAAAACATAAGTAGGATATTTTTCGCCTACGTCACTGTCTAGCATGTATAGCCCTCGCGGTTCAGCGCTGGACTGGAAGGAAAATGGAGGCCCTTTCAGTTCAGAGTTCGAATCCGTCTGGGGACTATACATGGTAGATCGGGTTGTGGGGGGTAAAAAGCCTCCAGCCCCTCACAAATCGTAGCGCGTCTGTCGATGTGGCAGAAGACGAACAAATACAGTACAAACAGCGTCAATCCTGGGTCGGGTGCATGGGTGAAGCTCAAGGGATCTTAAAGGGGACCCACGGGTGCCGGTTGTGCCTCAACCAGATAGGACCAAATACAGTAGACCGAATACAGTAGACCGAATACAGTGGACCAAATACAGTAGACCGAATACAGTGGACCAAATACAGTAGACCGAATACAGTAAGCCGGGCCCGGTAATAAGCAAAAACCTCTCTAGGAACGAAAAGGCGAAGTAAGGAAAAAGGAGAAAGGGGTTCCTAGAGAGGTTCTGGAGACGTCCAGTTTTGCTTTTGGTCTTTTTCTTTGTTTTGATTTTTTCTTCTTAGAACTAAAATCATGTGGTCTAGTTCGAATTTTTCTATCTATATCGTGACCAGAAATGGGAAAGAAGTGCTTTTTATAGCGAGCGGGGTGCCTATTTTACCGGCGTCGAATAGCGCAAAGGCCATAACTAGTGCGACATCCAATTCCACATTTCGAACAGGGTATTGGTGATCTACTTCCCTCTCTTATGTGATAATTGTGTTGAGCACAATACTCTGTATTATATCGCTTTCTTTTACACTCGTAATCCTTTCCAAGCATCAACCATATACAAGTGGCTTTATCCATGAGACTGTCTATTCGTATATATCTGCCGGGCTCTAATAGCTTGGAGGAACTCTGCAGCAACGAATATCATAAAACAACGCCCGAAAGCAACAACTCTGCCACCCATATCGGAACTGAGGGTGAATACATACCTTGTGAGGCAATTCGGTATCAAATAGCTGTTTTGGGGCTAAAAAGGGGTAATATAGCGAACGAAAGCTCTAAGGAGGTGTCATAATGCTAAATGGGTGAAAAATAGAACGCTGTGTTAGAACTTTGTTGTACAACAAAAACGGGTATCATTTTGACTCCGGCTATACTACTAGATGAAGTAAGTGCAATGATTGCATGTGACAATCCAGGATGCAAAAGAGTGATTCCAGGCACTTCAAGCGTGTTAGACTACAGGAGGAAGAGCAGCCTGAAGGGACATGAGTTCTGCCCCACCTGCAAGCAAACTATTTCAAAAAAAAATCAAATACCCATCCACACTAGTCTGCGAACAGGCCTGTTTGCAGGCTACAGGTACAATCCACACCAGTATTTTGTGTTGTGCTTCATTAAACACGGGAACTTTCAACAATCAAGCCGCAGATAGCATATTAACGTTAGTTTTAGTGCTATGCAAATACATCAGGCAAGAATTTTCTTTTTGTAGAAGTGGGGATTTGGTCCCATTTGACTGCCCAAGGGGGTAGGGGTTTTCTTACATTGGGAACTTTTTCAAATCAAATCCCCACCTTGTCGGGGGGGAGGGGGGGGGGGTTTCAATTGATAAGTGCAAAACGTCATGCAAAGGAAAAGTCCGTGTGGAAAGCTGCTGTGAGTTTAAATGACTTTATGAGCCAAATTTATGTTGTTGTTTTATTATTATGCACTAAACGAGCACTGACATCGTTACCAACCAGATAAACCTCGATGGTCGCCTTACAGTAAAACCTACGTATTCAAGGTTCGCCAGTACAAGTCTCCTTTTTCTCAGATTGCAGACATCAAACAAGAACTTCATGTCCGTTTCTGTGCTGAGGAGATTTGGACAGGCACGACGATAAGTGTGCAGGAGTTGGAGCATGATTTGGAACACCAGCTGCAAAATGACGACGTTTCCAGCGTGAGGCATTTGACGTCAAATCCAGTGCGGACCTCACAGCTTATTCACAAGTGGAGACAAACAAAGCGACATGAAATGGTGCTCGCACAACACACGGCGTTAAGACCATCTTATTCACAGGTACTGAACTCAATATCGGTGAAGTTCAAAACACCATCAACTCACATGCAGTCTTTATTGGTCTGAACGTTTGCAGCCAAAAGTAATCAGTTATTTGTTGTCTATGTGTTTACAGTACGATGCCATCTTAGATAGCGTCAACCATTACTCATCAACTGTTGGGAGTCCGGAAAGTGTGCTAGAGCTTCTAAAAAGCCTCCAGGACTTGGCATTGAGTATGAGCATCCTATGTGATGAGACCCGGGATGGCCACACAACGAAAGTTAACGTTAATGGCGTGAAAAATGCGCTACATCGCGCGCAAACCTGGAAAGCATCTCAGAAACAGTTTATCTCTCACATGAATGAAGATTTCGCACTGTACAGTGACATCATTACACCTTTTGTGTCCGCAGCAGCTCAGGTAAGTAAACCACATTACTATCAATAAATAAGACTAAAACTATTTGTTCTGATATCACAATTTTTGAGAAAAGTTGGGACAAGTCATTCGGACTTCACCGAATGAGGTACGTTGTAAATTAGTTTTATTTGTTTAGGTGTTGTATGGAATGACCATTGCCAGCAGATCTCTCCAGTGGTTGCTACAGAGACAAAGGTTTCTTCTGAAGAGCCCAGCTCCTGGTCCATCGCAGGTAACTTGTATGATTGTTTCTGTGCTTCTGTTCGGCTTTGTTCTCTTTTGTCTGCAGTTACTGGTGTTAAAGTGATGTTTTAGTGTTCATGTATGTAGTACCTCTCGTTTGGTTACTCTGTTAACAGGCTTGGTTACCAGGACAGTTAATTGAAGCACTATGTAGACATCCTTCTATTCAAGAAAGACTGGGTACGACAACTTTGGAGTTCGACTCTGCCATGGATTGTATTCAAGGTCAGTAAATATTACAGAACTATATGAATAAACCAATGCAGCTAAAGCAGTTGTCACTGATTATATGTTTCTCAGTTACCATATTACCCCGAATCATTGCTCCTAGAGAACATATTAATCATAATCCCCCCTCTCGAATAATAGCCTCCTGTTAATCAAGTCGAAGTACAACTTAGTTTGAGGATAATGACGCTGAAGTAGTCAGATACAACAAGAGTCATTGACGACTCTGAAGAGGACAACGAAATCGTCTCCTTATTGCCATACGACAGCAATCGTGTCTGTTTAATTCAGTTAGTTTTGAATTAGTTTTTGGAATTAATATTTTAACTTAATAAGTTGCCTACAATTGAAATAACAGCCATACTTGAATAATCCGGCGGCGCCCCCTTATGAGACCAATAAAGACATAATTGCGCGGGGTGAATATTTGAGGAAATACAACTATTTATACCTTATTCTTTTTAGCAATGTTCAATATGACCGATACACCACTTGCCAATGAAGCTAAGAGTCATCTCCAGTCCTACTTCAGCTCAAGGTACATTACCCGATTATTGTGCCCAGCATAAGTAAGGTTGCATTGAACTATTTGGTTTAACGCCGGAAAGAACAGTAAGAGATGGATCCTGTTTTTTGTGAATAATGTTTGTTTCAACATTTTGAGACAACTCCTTCGTATCTTACTTTGTCTGTCAAATAAAATGTGGTGGCAAAGCACAGTAAGATGGCTCTGGTGTTCTATCCAAGATGTAATTAATGTTGTTCGACTGGACTATAATCAGGTATGGTATATTTGCTGTCAGATTCACAAGAATTTGATTTTAGGTTGCTGTGGGCATCTCTCCTTCACGTTCGTAACCGTGTCACACAGTGTGGCTACCTGAATGGACGTGCTCATAATGCAATCCTTTCAGTCCTTAACAACTACCACCAACAGTGGATGCTCGCTAAGGAGGAAGAACAGCGCAAAGAGCAGGAGGAGGATAACATCTTCAAGTTCAAAGCAATAAACCATGGGGAACAACGGAGCGAACACCAGCAAACTGAGAGAGCTCTCTGTGAGGCTTTCCCCAGCTATGACGATGAGTTTAGTGACGTCATGCCGTCAATTAGTCTTGAGGAAGTCAAGGTTAAACCCAGTGATGACGTCACTACTGTTTCAGATGTGCAGGCGTTCATGGGCAAGGTAAATATTTGCGGAATTACACAAATGCACGAGCTCCTCTTTAGTAAACTGCCAAACCAGCGGCTAATCGTACTGCAGGGAAGACAGGTGGAGGATGGTGTGCACAGAAATGTCGAGTCAAACCACTTGGAAGTGCTTCAGGTTGGCTATCAAGTTGCTGCTGTTGTTAGCAGTGTTTGTACTGAAGGGAAGGGTCCTGTGCCGCTTGGTACCAACTGGCAGTCGCACCTTCTTCAAAGCCACTCCGTGCAACAGCGGCTTGGCGTGTCTACAATTAATGAGGTGCGTTTGTTATAGCAGCTGTATGATATAACCTCTCGATAATGTATGATAATGCCTCGCAATAACTCAAAACTAAAACATGCTTGAACATGCATTTAAACATTGTTTTCCTTTCAGGAAAAACATGGAGATCTACCTTTGCTCATCAGGGAAAGGTAAATCAATTTTAATGTTTTAGACACTATGTAAGGATTCAAGTTAGGGTTGTTGTAAGAGTTCATGTAAAACCTCTCCATGGAGTTGCAGCTGGCCTTTGGAGTGCAGAGTGCAATAAGATAAACACAAAATATTTATTTCTTTGTTTTCAGTGGGAAGCATTATGACATATACCACGATGCTAACATCCCTGAAGTGATCAGAACACGGTCCGTCTTGGAGGCCTTTACTGCACGACTGAATGAACTCCTGACCGAGTGGCCTGGTAATCCCATATTGACCCAGGTAATCCACTGAAACCTTTGTTCCTTTGTATCTGTCATTAAAATAAACACAACCATAGAGGTTGATCAAAGCCAGGACCCGGCTAATTAGAGACAAACTACTGTTTAATTCATAAATTATTTTGTTTCATAACACAGCTTCAGTTGTTTGTCGAGAGGATCCTAACACTCCCTGTCACATGTCCTGTGATGAAGGTGTTGACTGGCGTCGAGTTGCTACTCAAGAATGCACAGGTTACTAGCTCTTCATTGTTGCAGTGTCTAGTGTATAGTGTACGACATAACATGGAGAAACGTATAGCATGAACAGCCAATCTTCATCTTGTGACGTGGTTGACGACGCAGAAAGATTCCTTTCTATGTTTCAATGTATAGCAGTAAATTAATGTCACACTGATCGTTCAAAAGTTAACCTAATGTGGGTAGCTATCGCATGTGGGACTCCTTTGACGTCACTGTTTACAATAGGCATTGCAGAGTCATGCTGTATTATTACGATCTAATCCTTAACAGGAATGGGAGTCTAACGCCAGTAGACATGTGTCAATCAAGAACCATCTCGATGCCCTAACACAGCTCATTATCAGCTGGCGTAAACTAGAACTCAGGTAACTGTCTGTCACAATATGATCAAGCTTTCTCACCTAAATCTTTCTTAGTTCTTTTCCGCGCTCAAATATTCGTAATTCCCATCTTATTAATATTTTCCCTCTACCTATTTCTACTCACCTATCTCCTGGTTTGTTTCTTTATTTCTTCTCACCTACTCCTGGTATGTCCCTCTATTTCTTCTCACCTATCTCCTGGTTTGTCTATCTATTCTTCTCACCTATCTCCTGGTTTGTCTATCCGCTATTCTTCTCACCTATCTCCTGGTTTGTCTATCTATTTCTTCTCACCTATCTCCTGGTTTGTCTATCTATTCTTCTCACCTATCCCCTGGTTTGTCTATCTATTCTTCTCACCTATCTCCTGGTTTGTCTATCTATTCTTCTCACCTATCTCCTGGTTTGTCTATCTATTCTTCTCACCTATCTCCTGGTTTGTCTATCTATTTCTTCTCACCTATCTCCTGGTTTGTCTATCTATTTCTTCTCACCTATCCCCTGGTTTGTCTATCTATTTCTTCTCACCTATCTCCTGGTTTGTCTATCTATTTCTTCTCACCTATCTCCTGGTTTGTCTATCTATTTCTTCTCACCTATCCCCTGGTTTGTCTATCTATTTCTTCTCACCTATCTCCTGGTTTGTCTATCTATTCTTCTCACCTATCTCCTGGTTTGTCTATCTATTTCTTCTCACCTATCTCCTGGTTTGTCTATCTATTCTTCTCACCTATCTCCTGGTTTGTCTATCTATTCTTCTCACCTATCTCCTGGTTTGTCTATCTATTCTTCTCACCTATCTCCTGGTTTGTCTATCTATTCTTCTCACCTATCCCCTGGTTTGTCTATCTATTTCTTCTCACCTATCTCCTGGTTTGTCTATCTATTTCTTCTCACCTATCTCCTGGTTTGTCTATCTATTTCTTCTCACCTATCTCCTGGTTTGTCTATCTATTCTTCTCACCTATCTCCTGGTTTGTCTATCTATTTCTTCTCACCTATCTCCTGGTTTGTCTATCTATTCTTCTCACCTATCTCCTGGTTTGTCTATCTATTCTTCTCACCTATCTCCTGGTTTGTCTATCTATTCTTCTCACCTATCTCCTGGTTTGTCTATCTATTCTTCTCACCTATCTCCTGGTTTGTCTATCTATTTCTTCTCACCTATTTCCTGGTTTGTCTATCTATTTCTTCTCACCTATCTCCTGGTTTGTCTATCTATTTCTTCTCACCTATCTCCTGGTTTGTCTATCTATTTCTTCTCACCTATCTCCTGGTTTGTCTATCTATTCTTCTCACCTATCTCCTGGTTTGTCTATCTATTCTTCTCACCTATCTCCTGGTTTGTCTATCTATTCTTCTCACCTATCTCCTGGTTTGTCTATCTATTCTTCTCACCTATCTCCTGGTTTGTCTATCTATTCTTCTCACCTATCTCCTGGTTTGTCTATCTATTTCTTCTCACCTATCTCCTGGTTTGTCTCTCTATTTCTTCTCACCTATCTCCTGGTTTGTCTATCTATTCTTCTCACCTATCCCCTGGTTTGTCTATCTATTCTTCTCACCTATCTCCTGGTTTGTCTATCTATTCTTCTCACCTATCTCCTGGTTTGTCTATCTATTTCTTCTCACCTATCTCCTGGTTTGTCTATCTATTTCTTCTCACCTATCTCCTGGTTTGTCTATCTATTCTTCTCACCTATCTCCTGGTTTGTCTATCTATTCTTCTCACCTATCTCCTGGTTTGTCTATCTATTTCTTCTCACCTATTTCCTGGTTTGTCTATCTATTTCTTCTCACCTATCTCCTGGTTTGTCTATCTATTCTTCTCACCTATCTCCTGGTTTGTCTATCTATTTCTTCTCACCTATTTCCTGGTTTGTCTATCTATTTCTTCTCACCTATCTCCTGGTTTGTCTATCTATTCTTCTCACCTATCTCCTGGTTTGTCTATCTATTTCTTCTCACCTATCTCCTGGTTTGTCTCTCTATTTCTTCTCACCTATCTCCTGGTTTGTCTCTCTATTCTTCTCACCTATCTCCTGGTTTGTCTATCTATTCTTCTCACCTATCTCCTGGTTTGTCTATCTATTTCTTCTCACCTATCTCCTGGTTTGTCTATCTATTTCTTCTCACCTATCTCCTGGTTTGTCTATCTATTCTTCTCACCTATCTCCTGGTTTGTCTATCTATTTCTTCTCACCTATCCCCTGGTTTGTCTATCTATTTCTTCTCACCTATCTCCTGGTTTGTCTATCTATTCTTCTCACCTATCCCCTGGTTTGTCTATCTATTTCTTCTCACCTATCTCCTGGTTTGTCTATCTATTCTTCTCACCTATCTCCTGGTTTGTCTATCTATTTCTTCTCACCTATCTCCTGGTTTGTCTATCTATTCTTCTCACCTATCTCCTGGTTTGTCTATCTATTCTTCTCACCTATCTCCTGGTTTGTCTATCTATTTCTTCTCACCTATCTCCTGGTTTGTCTATCTATTTCTTCTCACCTATCCCCTGGTTTGTCTATCTATTTTTTCTCACCTATCTCCTGGTTTGTCTATCTATTTCTTCTCACCTATCCCCTGGTTTGTCTATCTATTTCTTCTCACCTATCTCCTGGTTTGTCTATCTATTTCTTCTCACCTATCTCCTGGTTTGTCTATCTATTTCTTCTCACCTATCTCCTGGTTTGTCTATCTATTCTTCTCACCTATCTCCTGGTTTGTCTATCTATTTCTTCTCACCTATCCCCTGGTTTGTCTATCTATTCTTCTCACCTATCCCCTGGTTTGTCTATCTATTTCTTCTCACCTATCTCCTGGTTTGTCTATCTATTTCTTCTCACCTATCTCCTGGTTTGTCTATCTATTCTTCTCACCTATCTCCTGGTTTGTCTATCTATTCTTCTCACCTATCTCCTGGTTTGTCTATCTATTTCTTCTCACCTATCCCCTGGTTTGTCTATCTATTTCTTCTCACCTATCTCCTGGTTTGTCTATCTATTCTTCTCACCTATCCCCTGGTTTGTCTATCTATTTCTTCTCACCTATCTCCTGGTTTGTCTATCTATTTCTTCTCACCTATCTCCTGGTTTGTCTATCTATTCTTCTCACCTATCTCCTGGTTTGTCTATCTATTCTTCTCACCTATCTCCTGGTTTGTCCCTCTATTTCTTCTCACCTATCTCCTGGTTTGTCTATCTATTTCTTCTCACCTACTCCTGGTATGTCCCTATATTTCTTCTCACCTATTTCCTGGTGTGTCTAGATGTTGGTCATCTCTACTTGACGTCGCTACGGACAAAGTTGCTGAGAAGGCCAGTCACTGGTGGTTCTACTTGTACAGCCTTCTACAGCAGGCTGAAGGTGACAGGGTGCAACACATTGACAGTGATGGCAGTGGTAAGGACAGTCCGTTTATTGCATAGTCACCGTCATTGTTGCCATTATGAGTATGATTATATGATTGTGATTATGAGAATATCACAGTGGCTGTTAACATTGTGTACTGACTGTCACATTTGTCTTTCTTAAACAAGGACCTGCACTTGAAAGGAATTGCTCCTCTCCTTTTCTCGCCCTTTGGGATTCGAAATTTGAAATTAATATTGAGAACAGTGAAGCAAGTTATGAGTCCTCTCCTGGTAGAATACTAAATTGCTGACGCTGAAATTAAAATAAGCTGTAAAAAAAACACAATAAACAGCAGGAAGCAAGTTGGTCAGCCTGTCAATAGATGGTTTGCACATGACGTCACGGCGGCCATGTTGGTGTACCTTTAACAATAGATTCTTCGTTAGCTTTTTTTTGTTAGGTACACCAACATGGCCGCCATGCCCTTTGTCATTTTAATCTCTGGGGATTGAGTGAAACCCATCTATATAGTGTTTTAGAATCATTTACAAATTCTTTAGTGTTACTTTACATATTAAACATTTTAAGTGTTTCATTTGAACTTCGCGCGATTACAAAATGCAGAGATCACTCCAGCGGAACATCAGATGTTGCACAGCTTTGAACGACAAAGGCTGATTGACAACTGAAGGTGTGCGCATGCCTGGCAGAGACCTTTAATAGAGATATTCACTTGACAAAGGCTGATTGACAACTGAAGGTGTGCGCATGCCTAGCAGAGACCTTTAATAGAGATATTCACTTGACAAAGGCTGATTGACAACTGAAGGTGTGCGCATGCCTAGCAGAGCGGGTCCTTGTTTAAAATGTGAGTCAACGTTTCATTTAATTCACTTACATCAGTCATCATCATAGTTTCAAAGGTTTTTATTTCCACCTCTTAAGCCTATAAAGAAAGATGAACAATACAAAGTAAGTGGAGGGTGCATGATATACAACCCAAGGTTTTTTTTTAAACTAACGAGTTTATGCACCCTATGTATTTACAATTTTTGCAGTTCAGTCTTAAGATGGAAAAATAATAAGTACTAACGTTCACCATCTTTGAGTGAATATGCACATATGAGTTAGCAATCAGCCAAACTATGGATCGGATTGTTTACCACATATTCCAGATGTGTGTGTTTGATGTTTTGGTAAATTCATACTTCGTATTTAAGGAAGTGTTGACACTTTGGAGCCAAATGAAACATTTACTAAAATATGACAAACTGTCGACAGCGATAAACGTACGATAACTATGGTTAACTTTACTTTCTTCTCTGTCAACGCCAGAGAAACTAACCAAAGTTTATTCTAGTAAATGTGAAATGCAGGTCGCACTGGGGATGTGATTAGCTGTGGTAATGTCGAGTGTGACCTCAGCCAGTATCACCTTTGGTACAATAAACATTATATTTTAAATTGTTTCTTGCCACACTATTCATCAGATCCACTATTATTTCAGGTGGAGTTCCAGCGTTGATCGAGCCACTACAGAGGTTCATTGAGTCATCGTCTCTTGGAGAATTCTCTGCACGAATGAGGATGCTGTACTCATTCTATCGCCAGTATGTTTCCACCGAGGGAATGGTCGAATATCAAAGCGACCTCGATGGTAAGGTTTAAGTGCAGTTTAGGTAACCATAAGAGCCACTATTAACAAACAATGTTGTCTTTTCTCTTACAGCTAAAGTATCCAATGTGCTTTCAAACGTCTTCATGTACTACAAACAGTTTACCTGTGCTATTGAACAGTCTCTTCTACAGGCAAGAGAACCCATAGAGAAAGAACTCAAGGTTTGTCACCAGCAATCTACTGTGAATCAGGCAATAGTCTTGGATGAATTCACAATCCCACAAAACTTGCATAGGCTTTAGTTATTTCTATGTTTATTGCAGGGTTATGTCAAAATTGCCAAGTGGAATGATGCAAACTTCTGGGCCATGAAACAAGCAGCAGAGAAATCACACCGAACGCTGCACAAGTTCGTCAGCCGATACGAAGTAAGTTCTTGACTGAAGAAATCGACTGTTATTAGCCTTACCCCAAAGGAAACAAAGACTACAGGATCCTAACGATAATTATGTTAGAAAGGGATTGTCTTGTTGATACATTTGTGCTTGCTTTTCAGATGGCCCTTGGTGAACCTGTTCGTAAGCTGTTGATGGACACGAAGACAGTTCTTGGCAGTCTAGAGGAGGAGAATCAAAAGGTACCAAGTGTTGGTAAAATGGAAGCCTCCTGGTTTGTTGTTCCTGGGGACATAAAGGTAATTGACATATAATAAGTTCTTACCCTCAACATCTGGGAAGTTCTCTTTTTGCTTGTACAATATACAGAAGCATTATTGATTTTCACATTTAGCATAACCAGCTCGAAGATTTCACGATAACATTTGCCAAAGCTCGATTTGTTTCTTTTAGACTTCTTTATGAATTTGCTAGAAAGTCAAAGGCGCCGCCCAACGAATTAGTTAATGAATTCAATTGATTCCTATCAAAGTATTTGACAAACGTAGCAGATACTTAGAACATACTCGTTCTTGTTATTGAATGGTGTGTGACAGGTGCATCTTCAAACTGGGATATCAGGAATGGACTTGTCCTCGGCGTTTTCTCTCATCCAGACACCCTCACTCACCCATCAACTCGAGAGGTTCCCCAAGCTATTTTCAAGAATGAGAAAGCTGTGCCAGAAGATGCTCATCCAACAGAAATACCCTCAACTTGTGACGAGTTTAGATGAGTTCACAGGTACAGCACACACCTATTGTTTTTAGAGTAATTACGTTCTTCAGGTTCTGAAACTTTATCTGTTGTTGTGTTTGTAGTCATTTTGATTTTTTCCTCAAAAGGCGAGATTATAGAGTCTGTGCATGAACTTCAAGCTCTTGATATTGCAAATCAGGTACGTGTCCATTAACCTGACATTCGACAACACTGATAGCAGTATTTAAAGTACGAACTCCTGTTTTCTCAGCCCAAAGAGAAGCACGCTAAGTCAAGGAAGCACATCCATATCAGGAAACGAAAGGCTCTGTCTGAGTTGTTCAAGGTTTTGGCAACTATTGGTGAGTAAAACCAGAACTGAAGATCTATCACCTGTACGCATATAACATTCTGTGCCAGACAGTACCGCTCGGAACGAGCCACAGTATTGGCTTACCCAACAATACACAACACCCTAACCTTTAGAACGAGCAGTACAAAAACAATAGAGCTCCAGTATAATGGGTTCAATCAGAATACATGCTACAGGTCTGGAAGTGGTACTGTATTACTCCATATCCTGCCCTGTACTAGATAGTACTCCTTGTATTACATTATGTTGCTCCATGCATCACGGACTTAACAATGTGTTTGTTGATATGTTACAGGTCTTTCCTACAGGAAGGGTTTAAATGCTGCACGTCAGTCTTTAGTTGAAGACTCGGCCATGTTACTACCAGCACTTGACGAGTCGATAGCCTGTAAAGAGTACGAAGACAGGTTTGTATACTATCGTCAATGATTAGACTGGTGCTGGAACACTTGACCCACGAATTCTGTTGGAACTAAGCCTGATCACTGTCTTCTTATTTACTCGTAGTGCCCTTGCTCAAACTGTTCGGCAGTTGTTCAGTGGATGCCAACATTATTATCACAGATGTCTCGCACGCACTGCTGCTCTGACCGTTACCATAACAACGCCTTCCAAGGTAGGCTCGTGGATGTCCTCGGTTTTATTCTATGCTGTTAGACATCAGATCCGAACTAGAGTCAACGCTGAAGTCTATGTGCTCCTTTGTTCCAGTCTTATCAATATATCGAATGTTTCATGATTTTGCAGGAACTTACTGTTGGTGACGTGGATCGCTGTAAGGGATACACTCACCACCTACTGCGTGTTGTACAGAGTCAGAGACGAACCACTGCCACTGTCACACACAACCTGACGTTGTTGAGGTTTGAAAACGTTTTAGAAATCCTTTATTTTTGAACACCACGTCTTATCGCCTTTAACAACAGCAGTATCTTGAATCTGTTAAAATATATGGACTTCACTAAGGTATGGTGCGCTTCGTGTGTTTGACCACTTTTCTCTTTAACAGGTTGGCCATGAAGTCCTTCACGGGCATTGCAGACGTCGTTAGTGACAGCTCACCCCGAGGTCTTCCTCCACAGAGAGAACTACAACATCGCATGGTTAGAGGACTCTCGTTAATTACTCTTCTTTTCTGCTGCCTTGGTTTAATGTTTTAATGCTTGACGTTAAAATGTCAGCATGCAGTAAACTGCATATCAGTGTCCTAATGTTGCACTGTTGTTAAATGTTTGACAAAGGTCGGCGTCTCTGCAGTTGTTTGAGATTCTTGTCCCCTTTCTTATTGATGGCATTTTTAGGTGGAACTGATGGATTTTCTGACATGGGCAAGCGAGGTTCTGTTACATTCCTCTCTCCTAATGAAGTGCTGCCCTCACCAAGAGTACATCCAGGAGTGTTCTCCTCTTCCACCTTCGATGCTCTCAGAAGCAGCTAAATCATCTTCTGACAGCTCCGTAATGCTGAACATTAGAAAAGACGTAGAGGTAAGTTTCATTCGCAAGGGACATCACGTTTTCACGTTATATCCTATAGCTGTGCTTTGGGGTTAGTTTATAGAATATGTCACATTGCTGTATTTTTACAGTACTGCCTGTCGAAAGTTCAAGAACTAGCAGATTTCGTCAGACCCCATGCTGCTGCCTTCACGAGTCACATGACCGGAAGTGACACCGAGGGATCGTACATCCTGGCTTCGTGGTAAGAAATAACACTCATGTTGGCACATGATAGCGTTAATGCTGAAAGGAATCAGCCGAGAATTTTGCTAAGATCTCGAATTTTTAAAATTCAGCGGCTAGTTCACAGAAATGTCCTCAGCGAGATAAACAAAGCTCTGGATAAACGAGGACACATTGTTGCACAATCATTTGTGAATTTCAGTGTAGCATATGTTTCGTGTGCGAGCTAACGAGGAAACATTGCTGCACAATCATTTGTGAATTTCAGTGTAGCATATGTTTCGTGTGCGAGCTAACGAGGAAACATTGTTGCACAATCATTTGTGAATTTCAGTGTAGCATATGTTTCGTGTGCGAGCTAACGAGGAAACATTTTTGGAAATACTCAAATGCAATCAACTCGCCTAAACGTTTAATGAGTTGTATCGTTTAATGGGTTCCAAAATTTTGGGCCTAGAGATAATGTAGTTAACTTAGTGTTTCTGGTAATTTATAATCTCGTATGTAAGAGGAAGCCTGAACTTCCATAAGCCTTACGGTTTCTCGTTGAGGCTTTCTAGTCACTGTTTTCATCACAACTTATATAATATTACTTATGTTACTGTATATTGTGGCAAACAAGTAATACAATATCAACGATGATGTTTTTTTAATGTTAAGCCTAGTGGTTTCGATTTAGTAAATGATAAGAATTGTTTTATTTTTGTTGTTGATATCAGGGATCACTTCAAGATTCTGTTGCAGTCATTTAGTGGCCTCAAGGACGTCGGTCAAACAGTGGGAGAGATGTTACCGCACTTTTCGTCCTGGTTAGTAACAGTCACTAATAGGGTGAATCTGGATTGCTCTGTTGTAACCCTCTAACGCGAGCATTTCTGATAAGACAATAATTGTTAACTGATTTGCGTACTCTTTGAAGTAAAACGGTTACATGTTCTTAAACAAATCAATTATTTACGGGATGGCGTAGTGCTTCCATCTCATCTTTTTGGTTCGATCTCCGCAACGTGGCGGCATATGACTTGAGTTTGTATCTCGCTCTTGTTCCAAGGATTGTTTTCCGGTTTTCCTCCCTCCTCAAAAAACCAACACGCGAAATTAGTAGACACCTTTTAGGGTCACCTGGAAGACTGGACACGTAAATAAAGTTGTTTTGTTTATTATTTATTTATTCTGCATTTTAGCTTTACACCAAACACAGGTCTGGGAAGCACCTTCTTCGTTCTCAAACAAAAACTTGAAGAGACGTGCGAGAACTTTGACACGTGGAACCGCATTGTCTACAAGGAAACCTCATATGGTTCACAAGGTGGGGTTAGAACTCTTGTGTGTGATGGCATTATTTGAACAATATTTCATATCATGTTGCTAATATCAGCATCCAATACCTGTAGGTGTCGACTCGTTGAGATCGCTATCAGCCATGGTGGAGAAGACTGTTACAATGCTCCTACTTGGTGTGCAGAGAATAACTAAAGCAGCTGAACCTCAACATGAAGCAGGCGGAGAAGAGTCTGAAGACAATGGGGGTCAAAGTGAAGAAAAACATCCAGGTAATTTCTTCGAAGCAATGGCTTCCGAAGTTGTATGATAACTGGTCAAGCCATCGGTTCGTTTGTTATCCAATTACAGTATTATTAAATGTGCAATAAATACGACGTGGTCGTTGATATAGACAATAATTACTTTTCGCTGAGGAATCCTAATTATTTCAGTTTATTACTGATTTAGCAGGCATGCATCGGTCTGTTTTCCATAGCGACTAGCTGTTTTTCCGCTTTAATAACAGCTGCTTTCACTAGAGACCACCAGATTTAAATGTGCCTGAAAGATCGTTCATAATCCTTACTTTTAATTAATACAGAAGCAGAATACGACGATCTCCTGGACGGCCATCTGGTGACACACATTCACAGCAACTTGATGGACGAGATTTCCAAACTTGACCTAACAAAAGTCAAGACTACTGTTGCCTCACTGATGACCTCCTTACGTGATGCTGCAGACAGCAGGTCAACCTCGCTGGTCTCCTCCGAGGAACACAGCGTGCTACAGCCCAGTGAAGGCAACATCCCGAGCACTGTCAGTATATCACTTGTGGCAAGCCTTGTTCCTCTTCTTCGTCAGTATCTTGCATTCTCTGAGTGCTATCTTGTGAACTTGCTTTCTGCCAATCGCACGTCCTGTAAACTTCTGTCTGTTCTTCTTGGACTGTTCACGGAACTCGCAGCCAAAGGTTTCTGTCTGCCGCCTGAAATAGAGGAGGAAGAGAGTGGAGAGGGGGCTACCGAGTTTGAGGATATCGAGGGTGGAGGGCTTGGTGAGGGAGAAGGTGCTAAGGACGTCAGCGATCAGATAGAGAGTGAAGATCAAGTACGTTAATTAGTATTAAAGCTTTGATCACCGTCAGTTATCAAGGAAGAAAATGAAAATGTCTGCAATATTTCCAAGAATTTTGAATAAAATCTCCAGTGAAGTTGTACAGTACTTGGCTATTTTGTTGGAAACCTTAAAGTGCGAGTACAAGAAGACTTTGCAATATGGGGTGACTCTCTTAATCAAGAATCATACCACATTGTAGGTGGCAGGAGTATCTTAAATCATTATATTAACATATCGCTCTTCTGTACCTCATTGCCGTTCACTTTGCGACTGCTGTAACCAGCGCCACTCAGACAACGAGAACCAATAAAATTGCAGAATCGAAACTAAATTTTCCAACTTACGGTTATTTTAGCCAACCAGTACAAGATAATTAGCAACTTCCTCGAGGTTTCATCCGGTAAAAGGAAAATTTGTTGGACCAGTTTAGAAGTCAGTTTTTTTGATGAAAATCGTGTTAATATATGTTAGGATTCGTGAGTTGAAATGCTCTGTTTTTGTTCTGTAACGTCATTAGTGGCACCGGTTACAGTAGTCGCACAAGTAAAAGTCATCCAAAGAAGTAGTTACTAACAGAACTTTATATATTTATTATTAATTCGTGTTTAGCTTCAAGATGCCAAGCAAGAGGGACAAAAGGAAGATAAGGAGGATAACGCTCAGCAGCAGATTCCTGACGAAGAAAATGCCATCGAAATGAGTGAAGACTTTGATGGCGCCTTACATGACGTAGAAGCCGATGAAGGAGATGATAATGAGAGTGAAGACGGGGAAGATAAAGAGCCAGACCTCGACAAACAGATGGGTGAAGTGGACGGTCAGGAGGACGAAACACTTGACGAGAAGATGTGGGGAGATTCTGACGATGAAGATGAGGTAAAGTTCGATTGCTGCTTTAACTATTGCCTTTCTGACCATCAGTTTGTTTTGTATAAAATGACCACTTTTTACAAAAGGAGAACACTTGGGCTATCAGATGCATAATGCTTGAATCGACAGTCATGTTGTCTTCTGCTTTACCAACACTGGCGTCTACAGACACTAGATATCCATTGTTGCTTTACCAATCGCCTAATGTTGAATATGCCTGGTAGTTCGTGATACGAATTTGGAGTTTCTTTGCAAACTAGTAAGCTCATGAAAACATTACCAAATCACTAACGCTTGTGTCTCATTCGACCAAATGTAATGCTGCTGTTGTCACCAGGACAAGGAATCCAAGGAGGAAAAAGGTGCCGGGGCAGAGGCTGAGTCCGAGTCCCAAGTCGTAGCAAAAGAGGACAATAAAGGTGTGAATTCATTGTTTTCATTCGTTTTCCTGAAGCTGTCTTTTTCGAACTATTTGATGGAGTGAGAGTTTTGGCCATAGGTAAATATTTATCTTATAAATATTCATTTTGTGGTGTATTTAGATGCTGTCGATCAAAGTAAAGAGAGAGAGCAAGATGCCGGCAAGCAAGATGACATACACGAGCTGCCAAAAGACGAGGACCAGGGTAACCTGCCTGACGAAGAACAACGCCCACAGGAGGAGTTTAATGAGAGCGACGCGACTCCTGGTGCGGAGGAAACAGAGAACTTGGACCTACCAGAAGATCTACAGTTGGATGATGTAGAAGTACCAGGCGATGAAACTGGTATGTGACAAGATTCTAAAGCCTGTTATAGCGCCATAATTGTCGTAGTCGTTATGTGTTTACTGCCACAAAAGTCGTTAGTATCATTTGAGGTAGGTACACTATGGCGTCATTTGTCTACAACTACCAGAATCTTTTTCAAATTCTTTTTCTTATTCAGATTTTTCAACTCATGAAAATACCAAGTGTCTAAATTTGTGGAACAAAAAGAATCAGCGCAAAGAATTCTGGTAGTTGTAGTGTGTAGATTACATTAGTTTACATGCTGCTTATACTTTAGGTGAAGAGGATGAACAGATGGAATGGGACGAAGAAAAAGAAGGAATGGATGTTGATAAAGATAATGAGGAAGTGGAATTTCCAGAAGATGATAAACAAGAAGGCGGCGGCCATGACAACGAGATGGAGGGAGAAGACGTAACGAACGACGATGAAGGGAAACAAGAAGGGCAAGACGAGGAGGGTGAAGATGTAAGCCCTGAGGTAACTTGTGTTGATCTCTTTAGTAATAATATATACAGGGTGCCACCTGCGTCACAAACGTGATTTTCAGTGGGGTCCTGTGTTAACGAAAAATACAAAACAAAATCTAGATAAAAATACCTAAAATCTGAAGTCATTATCATACATTTTTAAGTCAAAAAAATTATTGAATCGCACCGTCAGCACATATCAGTTCAAGAATATCACTATAAAGTTCTAAGATTACTAAGGTAAATTAGTGAGGATATATAGTTACATTCCTTTATAACTCGTGTGTATACAGGAAGATGAGGACTGGAAGACGAAGCATGAGAGCGAGGTAAGCCGGGACACTTAAAACGCCTTGGAAGGGCATTTGTTTGTGGTAGATGTCTTCAAAAATACTTTAGTTTAAAAATAAAACTGTAGCAAACGATGTAATGCCACTCGTAGAGAACGGAGTTTTTTTATTTCCCGATCAGTCTCAAGATGCTGTTCAGGCTGTGGAGGATCAAGGGAAAAATACTGGAGCTCAAAATCAGAACGAAGCTATAGAGAAAGCTGATGGACAGTCTGAACCTGCTGACAATCAGGATCAACAAGGTGTCGGGGCTGCAGAGGCTGCTGGAAGTGAAGGACATTTAGGAGAAGACGACGGAACAACTGCACAGTCAGTACAAGATGCCAGACAAAAGGTAAGCGATGTAAGGAATCAATGGATGCTTCTAAACCATGTGGGAGAAGACGTTTCTGTTATCTTAACTTTCTGCCGTCTTTGTTCTCTAGTCGCAACAACGCAAACAGATGAACCGTTCGCGGACAGACCGCAGCCTCGGTTCCGTGCAAGAGAGAACTCACAAACGGCTCAAGACTGTGGACGAGACAGAGTCAGCACCTCCGGTACAAATTCCCCTTCAATATCCACAACTCAAATGACCTGATTTTTAAATTCCAACCCGAGAATACATTGTTGCAAGAGAGTAAGTTCCTCATCATTGTTTCTCTCTTTCCAGAGAGACGTCACAAAGACGTCAGACCTTTATCAGCACATGCATGAAGAAGACAAGTCAAGTCACGATACACAGACTCTAGATAGTGCCACTGTTGACCAAGCCAAGAAGCAGGACAGTGCTGCATTTCCTGAACAGATTAGCGACAATGAGAACGACAACGAAGTGGAAGAACGTTTGGCGTCTTTGAAAGAAAAGGAAGAACGTCCGGTAATGATTGGCCAATAAGAATCTAGTCGAAAACGATCGGACGGCCTCTTGTTGCCACTCAAAATATCCGTCAATTAAAGTATCTTCAAAGTACTTTGTTACAGTGCGACTACTGTAACCGGGGCCACTTAGACAACGAGAACTAAACACATTGCAAAACGAAAATAAAGTGTTCCAAAGCATAAATCCTAGCATATATATGCGATTTTCTTCATCTGAAAGACCGACTTCACAACTAGTCACCAAATTCGCCTTTTACAGGATCGAAGCTGGAGCAAGTTGAAATGCTATTGTCTTGTACTCGACACTGATTGGCTCACGTAACCATAAGTTGGAATGCTTTGTTTTCGTTCTGCAATGCGATTGGTTCTCGTTGTCTAAGTGGCCCGGGTAACAGTAGTTGCAATGCAAGTATCAGACGTAAATTATTTCCATCCGCGTCTTTTCTAATCTTTGTACAGGAATCTTCTGCACAGCAGCACAAAAGGCATCACCCACCTGCAGATACAGAAATGAAAGTGCAGGAAGACGATAACATGGAGGAAAAAGGAAATGAACAAGGCTATGAACTAAATGATGACAGATTGTCGACAGACAGGACACGTAGTACATATCACGTGTCAGAAGCAGCACTGTCTGTAGAAAGACAGGTACGTAGTGTTGCTTGATGTGACAGATGTGCTGGTCTTGCGAGATCATATTTTTATTTGCGTTCTTCTCTTGGATTCCTTTCCTTTTCCACAAGTGTTCGTCCTTGTAGATCGTAAAGTAGGTGAAGGCACCTACCTGATTAAGTAAAAAAATACTTTGTGAAACTCCCTTCGTTCGTTTTCTAGGATCTTCCAATTGACGCCGATAAGCTCAGGTCTGATCTGGAGCATCAGTTGTCCGTGTGGTCGAACTTTGATCACGGTACAACTGACGAGCAGAAGATAGCACAAGAAGCCTGGCACAAGTACGAACTACTCACATCAGGTCTGGCTCAAGAATTGTGTGAACAACTTAGATTGGTCCTTGAACCATCTCTGGCTACAAAACTAAGGTAGCGTGAAATTGTGTACGTAGGACTATTAATGACATAACTTTGAAAAGGAAATACAGTTTTACATCAAATCACTGTCCAGCTCTTTGCTGCCTGTTTGATCTCCTTCAACTAAGCTTGCAAGTTGCAAGGTACTTTCTTCATGTAATTTCAATAGATCAGTGACCAGACTGGACATTGAGGTCCATGACATCCACTATAGACCTTTCCCACGTGGCGGCCATCTTGGAATAAACCTATTGTTAATTCTTGCCCAGCCTCGGTCTCAAACGTGTTTTAACCAAGGCTGGACTGGTATGAACAATGCTTTATTCCAAGATGGCCTCCGCACGGAAAAGGTCTGTTGTGAGAAACCTGTCAAATGTTCATTTCACATTAGTTGCATTAGTAAGAGTAGTCAGTTAACATCCTTCTTTTTCAGTTGTTCAAGAGAGCTTAGCATTGTTACTGTTGCAACTGAGTTTTGGATTTTTTTCTAGGGGTGATTATCGGACAGGAAAGAGACTCAACATGAGGAAGGTCATTCCTTACATTGCAAGTCAATTCAGGAAGGACAAAATCTGGTTAAGAAGAACTAAACCAAGCAAGAGACAATACCAGATTATGCTGGCAGTAGATGACTCCTCCAGCATGGCAGATAATCACTCTAAACAGGTAGGAAGTGGTCAAATTAAGTAAGGTTTATCGGCCTGGAGCGAAGGGGAGTTATTCACCAGGCTTCCACTTGTGGGCACCGCACCCGAGGTGAATAAATCCCATGCCCCGAGAGGAGGACCTATGACATTGGTGATTAAATTACCCCGAGTGGAAGGCTGATAAAATGCTTATTTTTCACAATGGCGATGTTCTCGATGCACACAATAATATTTATTTTCATAAATCATTATGCACTTATCAATTGAAATCCTGACTTCCCACGAGCCCCCACCCCCTCCCCCCAAGTGGGGATATTTGATGGTAATTGACCAGTTTTTGTGGCCCCAGGGGGTCGGGGATTTTACTCTATTTGCTTCATGTACATGTACTTTCAATGTTCGTGGGAAGGGATGCGAATAGAGCCCAGTTAATCTCTTCATTCCATGTGGCCGTGACATACGTGCCGTGGTGGCAATGATTTTTTTTTTCGTTACATACCATTGGGAAATACAGTATTTTTTTTATTCAGCAACTGGACCATCAAAGTTCCAGCTGTAGTGTTTGTGACGCACACCAGATGAAGTGTAATGATTGCATGCGACAATCCAGAATGCAAAATAGACTGGTTCCGGCCACTTTCAGTGTGTTGGACTGAGGGTTGTCCAATACTCTGACAAATTTATGCATAGCATTGTATTGTATTATATTGACATAATAATAGTTTAACAATAAAATACAAAACAATGCTATGCATAAATTTGTCAGAGTATTGGACAAGTATGGTTGGACTTACAGGAGGGGCAGCAGCTTCTACCCCACCCACAAGCAAACTAGTTGAACATTCTTTCAAATGGCCATCCACGCCAGTATTTTGTGTTGTGTTTCATCAAACACGAGAACTTTCAACAATCAAACCTCATATGGCATATTCACGGTAGAAATACATGACAAAAGAGAAAACTGTTTTAGAGGTGGAGATTTGGTCCCATTTGACTGCATAAAGTGCCCCAGGCGGGGGGTGGAGGTTTAAGTGCATTAGGAAGCATTGTTTGTGTGGTTTATTGTTGCATGGAATTACCGTTCATAGGGCTTATCATTGTTGTTTTCTCTCTCGGTTCTTTCAACCTATTAATCTTAATATAGTGTAGTGATCTTAATATAGTGTAGTGATCTTAATATAGTGTAGTGATCTTAATATAGTGTAGTGATCTTAATATAGTGTAGTGATCTTAATATAGTGTAGTGATCTTTTAATTTTTTTTAATTTTACATATTTTATTAAACACCATTTTTAACACTACTTTTACAACCTCAAAATAAGACTATAAACTAATAATAATCCACTAATATCCAAAGTACATACATACACACGTAAAACATACGATCAATTTCAAGCATTAAAAAAAGGCAAAGGAGAAAAATTAATGTCAACTTAATATTCCTGTTTAACAGAGAGATAAAAAAGGGGTAAGTTTCTCCCATTTCTGTAAATGAGAGACCATTTTATTATTTATTTCTGCTATCGATCCTTCAATCCTATAATAATATCGCATCTTTTGATTAAAATCGTCTAATTTTGGCACTTTGCCACGTGCTCTGTATTTGTACAACATTAGTTTGAAAATAAATATAACAAAATTAACAATAGCATTGTTTTCTCCTTGGTCTACTCCTAAAATTATGTTGAAGGCATTCAAGGAAGGTATTACAATATCACAGGTATCTAACCACGTTTTTAAGGTATCATAATAATTAACTACAGGATGACACTATTCAACAAAAAAATGAATCGTTGACTCCTGCTCCAGCCCGCAGAAAGAACAACGAAAATCACCAATTAAATTAAATTTATAAAGATCCTTATTAAGGTAAAGGCAATTGTTAAGGATTTTGTATTGAAAGTTTCTAAGGTAAGATTCGATCGTTGTTTTATAGATACGAACATAAATTACCTTCCAATCTAATTCCTCAACCATTAGCCTTCTTTCCCATTTAGCTTGTGCAGTAGGTATTCCTGTTTTCTGGGTTATCAGTATATCATAGATATTTTTATTAGTTAATTTTTCAGCCTTATAAGTTTTACCCTTTAAATCTATCGTATCAGGGTATATTTCACTGCTATTCACTACTTTACTAGACTTTAGCAGTGACTTCCAGTGCTGAGGGATTGCATGAATGATTCCAAGCCAGCTGAAAAATTCATTCGCACTCAATCCCCTGGATTGAGCTTTTTCCCATGAGAAGCCCTGTTCGTTGTCCCAAAGGTCTCTAACTCGTATAATATTTTTCTCAATAATTCTCCTAAAATACGTCGTGTCTAAGTGAAATATATTTATTATTCCACAAAGACTGGCATAAAATCTTGTCTACGGCCTCCCCCACTGGGTCGTCACTAACCTCTGCCCATGCCTTCAACATATTTTTATAAAACGGGGGTATATTAGACGGAATTTTTGAAACGTCAAAGTTTTCGTTAACACACTTAATACCACCTATCTCTTTGAAATATATAGCAGGAAATACATGCCAGACCTTAACTACATCCAAGCTTTTTAACTTGATCAACAAAAATGCACTATGTGCCTTAATACTTGTTTCCAGATCGGGTAATTTCAGACCGCCATGATCATACGAGTTAACAAGAGTCTTATACTTTATCTTTGCCTTTTTCCCTCCCCACACGAACTTCACAACTTCTTTCTCTACCTTTCTAATAAAATCCTTGGGAACGCTTAACTTAGAGCAGACATAAAGAAGCTGAGAAAGTGCCAATGACCTTATTATTTGTACTTTACCAAACAGGGTAAGGTGGCGCATTTTCCAAATTGATAGTCGCCTTATATTTTTTCAAGAACCCGATCAAAATGTTTTAATTTTTGCAGGTCTTCGTTCAAGGAGAAGTGAATTCCTAGAATTTTTATACTTTCCTTATTTATATCAATCAATTTTCCTCTGACTTTTTCCACTATCCTAGCTCCACCTATCCAGCAGGCATCAGAATTTTCCAATTTTAAGGAGGAATACCCACTAAACTCCTCTAAATGATCAATAACCGAGTTAAGTAACAGTCCGCGCAAGAGGTAGGCACAATTCTATTGTTCAGATGCAATTTGCTTCCCCACTTTAGTATTTTCTGTTTTTCATACTGACAACTCATCAACCCTTAAATCATAAATTTCTGAAATTAAATCCACTGAAATGCATTTTAAAGGTACAGTTCTTTTGTGTGAAAACATTTTGTCCAATCAGAAGAGTGCAAAACAATAACCAAGGAAACGTTCAATTTAAAAATGTTCCCCGTATTGAAAGTTCGTCATATTGAAAGTTATGAGAGTGTTCACTAGATGCAATTCAAATCTGTTTACAAAATGAGAAAAAAAAATATTCTTCTTCAAGTTTAGATAGATTTTAATGTCTAAGCCAATGAGGTGGAAGATTGAAACAATACCACAATTAGCACCTTTTTACATTCCATGCATAACATATGCCTACCTCTTGCGCGGACCATTACTTAAAAGAGTTCACGTCTTTCAGGAAAAAGGTGGTATCGTCGGCGAATAACAATGCCTTGTTTTCTATCCCTGCAACCTCTACACCATGTATGGTAGCGAATGAACGTATCATTTGGGACATCACTTCAATTACCATAATAAATAAATATGGCGATATCGGATCGCCCTGCCTTGTCCCTCTAGATGTTCTAAAATATTGGGTAGCTGTTCCATTATTCAACACAGCTTTCATTATCTGACAAAAGCGTTCTTATACAATTAATAAAAAAGGGGCCAAAACCTAATTTTTTCAAGGTCGCAAAAATAAAACTATGCTCAATACTATCAAACGCTTTTTCGAAATCTGCCGCGAAAAGAAGATGTCTTTTGAGAGTAAAGTTTTAGTAAATCATCTATAAACCGCCAGGGATCCTCAATATTCCTTCCTTTTACAAAAGCAGCTTGATCACTATGAATAAGTTTTGGTAAGATGCCAATCAGCCTGTTACTCAACGCCTTGCTACATATTTTTGCATCCACGTTGATAAGACTAATTGGTCGCCACGATTTCAAAAATCTGCAGTCTTTGTCTGCCTTTTCCAAGAGAGTTATTACCGCTTGTTTTTGAGTTGTTGTCAAGGAACCGTGATCAAAACAATCATTAATACAAGAAACGAACTCCTTTACTAGGAGAGGCCAAAATGTAACATAAAATTCCTTGGTGAGGCCGTCATTACCAGGGGTTTTCATGTTACCATTTGCAGCAGGCTTTTGTAACATTCATTTTCCGTTAAATATCCTTCGCAACTCTTGAATTCATTTTCATCGAGTCTTGATAGGTTTACTCCCGATAAAAATTTGAAACATTCATCTTCTGATTTATCACTCTTGGAACTGAAAAAGATCCTTATAAAAACGCTCAATGCGCAAATTAATTTCTTTTTTTTCTCATTAATTTGCTTTCCGTTTTCTACAATAAGTTTCCTCACATGGGTCTTTGTTTTGTTGCGCTTTTCTAAGGACTAAAAAATTGTGTTACTCTTTTCACCAAATTCGTACCAGTTAACTTTGGACCGCACTATTTGTCCTTCAACTACATACTCATAAAAAAAATCAAGTTCCGATTTAACTTCGTTATATTTTTTTAATCATTCTCCCTTATTTTGCCAATCTTTGGTGTTTTCAATTTGTTTAATTTCATTTTCTAAAGATTGCCATTCCAGTCGACATTTTTTAGCTTTTGCCTTTGAATAACGTAAAGTAAACTTTCTTACTTCATACTTGAGCATTTCCCAACGCAGTTGCGGGGCTAGTAATTTCTGTTGTTTAATTGTTTAATTGTTTCTATTATTATTTCATTCATCTCCTTCACATAAGTTGGATCTTTTGAGAGAGAGTTGTTATATTTCCAGAAGGAAGGAAGTAGTATTATAAGTGGGGGGACTGGGACACACACAACAAATTTCAACGAACAAATGCAACAAAAAAGCAACAAAGAGCAGCAAACGACTGGGACACGTACAACGATTTCCAACGAGCCTGCACAACATACGACACAAGAAAAAACAACACATAATAAGACCCTCATTTTTTCGTTGTATTTTTTTAAATTTCAACGTCCTATTAGATAAACGTGTTTATAAGGTATTATTTACCATGGCCGAACATGTACTAACGTTCAGACGAACACTCAAGACCATTAAGGGTTATTTACAAGGATGGAAGATGGATGTTCCCGACGGCAATCCTCTAGGGGCAGACCCAGCTGCTTTCCTTACCGGTGTGCGAAAGCAGACTACCGAAAAGATAGATGAAGACCTACAAGACTTAAATAACATTAAGGTTCAGCTAGCTTTGAATATAACTCTCCGTCTCGACAAACCTGAAGGTTCGGTATACGATACGATCACATTTCGGAGTTCACAAACAGTTCTGACCAACAGTTCTGATACCCGTAGAGTAATGGTAGAAGCGCACGCTCAGATCTACAACCACATTGAGAAATGGATCAGTCGAGGATCGAACTGGGTCATAGATAAAGTCAACGTTCTATGGGTGAACATCGCTCGATACCAACCACTACGCGGAGGTTCGTACTTGCCGCTGCCTACAGAAATCGCAAATAAGAAAGCCGTGATCAACGTAAAGAACTATGATGACCATTGCGCACTTTGGGTGATAACGGCAACGCTGCATCCAGTTGCAATACACCCCGAGAGAATATCAAACTATCGAAAGGAAGATTGGCCAAAGCGTGAAGGGGTGGACTCACCAACACCAATTTCGCAAATACCGCGCTTGGAGAAGCAAAACGAAATCTCCATCAACGTGTATGGTTGGGATCCAAAGGAAAAGTGTTTGATTGTACACCACATATCAACAGAGACCTTTTCAAAGCGTATTAACCTCTTGCTTATAGAGTGCCCAGATAGCGGTCGGCAACACTACTGCAAGATCAAGGACTTCAACCGCCTACTATTCGATCAGACAAAACATAAGTGTAGGAAACACTTCTGCGAGCGATGTCTACATGGATATACTACCAAAGACCTCCTTACAAATCACATCCCAGAGTGTAACGGAACTAACGACCGAGCCATTAGAATCGAGATGCCCACCAACGAGAACAACAAAGTCTCATTTCAGAACGTCCACAAACAGCTCAAAGTTCCATATGTTATCTATGCAGACATTGAGGCTTTAACCACTAAGATCGAAGGACGCGCTAAAGATCCTACGAAAAGCAATACACTTAAAACGGAAGAACATATTCCCTGCGGATTTTGTTACGTCGTCGTACGTTCTGACGGTCACAGCGAACCACCAGTCTTCTATAGAGGTCCTGATACGATCGAGCGCTTTCTACTATATGTACAAGATGAAGAAAGAAAGATCAAAGACATAGTAGCCAAACCACTATGTATGTCGTGGGAAAACAAGAGGTATTTCGATCAAGCGAGGATTTGCCATATTTGTCAGAAGCCTTTATTTGGTAAAGATAGAGTACGAGATCATTGTCACATCACTGGGGAGTTTCGAGGCGCAGCACATAAGGTATGTAATCTCAAATTACGTATCTCACCTATCATCCCAGTTGTATTCCACAATCTACGTGGATACGATTCTCACCTACTGATGCAATCTATTTCCAAGACAGAGGGCGATATCTCTTGCATTCCAAATAATATGGAGAAATATATTTCATTCTCACTTGGAAACCTACGGTTCATCGATAGCATACAATTTCTACCATCCTCTCTTGACAAGTTGGTAGCAAGTTCTACCCCAGACACTTTTCAACAAACTTCAAAGCATACGCCAGACCCAGAGAAAAACAAGTTGCTACTACGCAAAGGTGTTTATCCATATGAGTACATGGACTATTGGGATAGATTCACTGAGACTTCTCTTCCACCGAAAGAATCATTCTATAGTAAGCTAAGCCTAGAGGATATATCCGATAAAGATTATGAACATGCATTAGAAGTTTGGAACGTATTTGATTGTAAGACATTAGGTGACTACCACGACCTTTACCTCCAAACTGACGTACTTCTTCTAGCAGATGTATTTGAGACCTTTCGTGCAACATGTATGCAAAACTACGGATTAGATCCAGCTCACTACTATACGAGTCCTGGTCTATCGTGGGATGCGTTGTTAAAGAAGACCGGAGCGGGCAAATTTTTTTTTTGGGCCCCAGTTCAGATCAATGAGCAACTTTACCATGAGGCCTTGCGCGCCCAATCCAAGATGGCGGACAAAGATGTCGGACTTGGGGAAAGGAAATTGTTTTCGGGGTGGTGCTAGTAAAATTTTGACAACTGCGTTGACGTAATTCAAGAAACCACGTGATGTTGCCATAATAAAGGGAGGAGTGGGTCAGTAAGAAATAATACGCAGTGGGTGGCTGGCGGCAACTTGTAGTTCATGTTTCATTTTCGCGGAAGATTACGAATTCGGCACCGGCTTTTGCGCGGGATCGTGGGATTTTCAGTATTCTTTAATACTATTGAACCTGGATTTTTCTAACCGCTGGAGCCGAATAAGGGTTTGAAAATTGTTTCCTGAACGGTGATCATGAAAGTAAGTGCAATTCAGTACTTGCTCGTAAGCGTTAATACCTTTGAGACATTTTTGCGTAGTTTCCGGACATATATTCGAAAAGCTGCAGGTTGATGAAAGGTGAGAATTTTAAGTTTCCTTATTAAAAATTATAAGACCTTGTAATCTTTAATTACTTATGATTCTTTTCCCGATTGTGCAAAGCGATTATTCTCTTCAGAGGGATACCTTTCATATTTAAGAAGATCCTATTGAATAAATACCCTAATTTAAGTGCTAAAACAAAGTGAATGTTAAAAAAACGAATTTCCCTACGTAAGGAAAAAAGGAACACAGTATATTTTATAAACATTTTGTCGTAATTTCATAAGAAAATATTATTTTTAATTTGTATATTAAATATAATTAATATAATTTAAAAAAGTATAGTACCCCCCCCCCCCCCCCCCCCCCTTTAGTTCTTAGATATTCTTTTTACTTTTCCAAAACTTTATGCAGAGTTATATAAAAAAAACAAATTCATATATATGTACTCTGTATACATTGTTACATATGTACCTGGTAGAGAAAGAGTAAGGGTATTTTGATTGTAATTTTGGGTGACTTTAACAATTGCACTTAATCATAACCCTACCCTACCCCTTCCTAGGTATGCTGATTTGTTTCTGTTTAACCCCTTTCATTAGTTGAAGTCTCATATTTCTTTACTGAGTATAACAATATAATTACAATAAATATAATAAAATATACTTACTTTAATTATTAACCAACACAGGCTTGAACCCATTATTTTGTGCCAGCCAACAAGAGGATGTAGTCATGACCTCGTGACTTCCTTCATAAATAAGCTACCCCTTGGAGCTTTTGAACTTTTCTAGTTGTGATATTGGAATTTGAAGTACATGTAAAAGGTAAATTAGGTGGATTAAAGAAATAAAAAACGCTAGCTGTAATACTGTAAAATTGTAATTGTCAGGAAACATATTAACTATTAAAACACAGTATTTTTCAAGTGTTAGTAGTAGGCCAGTCATGCATGTATGTTGCCGATTTATATATAATATACTGAGCACACACTTACATGCATTTTAAATTTAAAAGTTGTGTTAAATAATAATGATCAATTCATTGGTAATTAATCAAATTGTTGTTTTATTTCCTATTACTGCCTGTGGTATTTTACATACATTTAGCTGTTAAATTTGTTTCCCTTAGTTAATTATATATATATAATATATAATATATTATATATAGTATGTATTTGCTCCTTTAATTAATATCATTAACTAAATCAGGTATACCTGAGGTCTTGGCATGCATGCATGTGCATTATTATTTATAGATTATATACTCTGATAACACTTATTTATTAAAGCTTAATTGACTAATTAATTAGAAGGTAATTGTGCACTAGCTGTTTATTGTAGAAAAAACCTTTAAACTGTCACAGCCAAAAATTATTGTAAATGTGAGTGTTTCAAAAGCGAATAAAAATGCATGTACAAGCATAATTCTGAGCTAGCTTTTATATAACAATTAGTGTGCTAGTATATATATAATTTTATGTAAATGGCACAATTACAAATAATTGGTATAGCCTTAATTCATACTGCTTCTAAACACTTGAAAAATACTGTGTTAGGTTTTCTGATAAAACAATTGTGACAAAATTGGAACCCAAGAATTACAGGGTTCTTTTTATTCCTTTAGGCTGTATTCATAATATGTATACCTGACAGGCCGGGAGGGGGGCAGGTGATTTTAAGGGATCCCAATTTGTTTTAACAGGCTTTAGAAGGGGGAATCTTAAAATTTATTTATGAAAGGTTGGGTGGATTAATGTTAATTTTTTTAATGTTTGTCAAACAAAGACCTACGTATATACACTTAAAATGGTAGGTGCACAGAATGGCTAATTAATGCACTAAATAGAGCTAGCTTAAGAAATGCAGGAGAATGCACTTGCAATAATCTAAAAACCTTCCCGGTCCCCCCCAGAACACTTTTTCTTAAGGTTGCATGCAGCTAGGAATGCCTGATGTAGGTCGAATTAATGATTATATCAATTAAAGGACAATATATTCTTGTGTAGTTTTGGAACACCATGCAGCAACAAATACTTTTTACAGACACCAAGGTGAGTGGTAGTTAATAACAGTTAATTTTATGGTTTATTCTTAGCTTTTCTACATATTGTAGTATTAAACCGAGTTTCACGGCCCGAAATGACAGTTCTGTAAAATTATGCTTGTTAAATAATGCTAGTTTGCATATGAAACTGGCCTGGGGGGAGGGCTAGGGACGGCGGTGTATTAATTTTTTGAAAGGATGGAGGGGGGTTGCTAAAATTATTTAAATAAGCAGTTTATTCTGGGGGGAGTCATAAAAATATGACGTAATCTGAATAAATAACCTGGACCCCTGTGGTATAGTCATAATCAATGCAGTCTTTAATTTACTTCCAATATCACAACTGAAAAGTTCAAAAGCTCCATGGGATAGCTAATATTTATATAGGAAGGCATGAAATCATGTACATTCTCTTGTTGGCCAGGCACAAATAATGGTTCAAGCCTATATGTATTGGATAATAAAGAAGTATATTTTGTTGTATTTATTGCAAATATTGTTACTGTAAAGTAGACTTCAACTCTAAGGAAAGGGGTGGAAATGAAACAAATCAGTATAACCTAGGAAAGGGTAGTCTTTATAAACATATAACCTGCATAACCCTACTTTCCCTCCCCCACCCTCATAAAGAATACCAAAACCATACACACAATATATTCATAATTCTGTAAAATTCACAAGTACCCCACCTCCAATATTTTGATTGAAAATGACCACCAAAAAAAATAAAGATTGTTGGATAACCCATAATTTCCCTGAAGAAATTTAAATTATAAATTAGTACCTTTCTCTGACCTGGTACAAATGTAACAAATACATACATATATATGAATGTTGTTTTATAACTCTGCACAATGTATTGGCAAAGTAAATACGGATGGGCGAAATTAATTGGAGGGGGGGGGGGGGGGGGGGGGGTGGGCGGTTCTGCGAGTGCTAAACAAAGGACTTTTTATTACAATATAATTTACAAATTAAAAATAATATTTTATTATGATATCACGACAATTTTTTTATAAAATATACTTTGTTCCTTTTGGGGATTCTACCATTCTTCCGAAGTCGGAATCTGCCCCTGAAGTGTGTCTTCCCTTTATAAATTGAGCTACTTGCGGTCCAGAAAATATTTATTAGCGCGCGAAAACGTCTCGCCAAGTTCGCGTAAATCATAAAGTCGTGAAAGGCGAACACGAAAGAGTAATGCGTTGATCGTTGTGCCTTGCATAAGGAAATTTGTTTATTTTACATTAGCACTTTATTATAGGGGTATTTATTACCTTTCATATTTGAGAAGATCCCCTTGTCATCTCTCTGTAAACACCGAGATATATATAATCGCTTCGCACAACCAACAAAATTATAAAAACAAAGCCTAATGTTTTTGTATCGGGAAAAGAATCATAAGTAGTTAAAGTTTACAAGGTCTTATAATTTTTAATTAGGAAACTTAAAATTCGCAACTTTTCGATTGATGTCCGCAAACTACGCAAAAATGTCTGAACATGTACTGTATTGCACTGTTCAGGAAACAAGAGTTGTCGAGATTTTTCCAACCCTTATCCGGCTCCAGCGGTTAGAAAAATCCAGGTTCAATAGTATTAAAGAATACTGAAAATCTCACGATCCCGCGCAAAAGCCGGTGCCGAATTCGTAATCTTCCGCGAAAATGAAACATGAACTACAAGTTGCCGCCAGCCACCCACTGCGTATTATTTCTTACTGACCTACTCCTCCCTTTATTATGGCAACATCACGTGGTTTCTTGAATTACGTCAACGCAGTTGTCAAAATTTGACTAGCACCACCCCGAAAACAATTTCCTTTCCCCAAGTCCGCCATCTTTGTCCGCCATCTTGGATTGGGCGCGCAAGGCCTCATGGTAAAGGGAGGAGTGGGTCAGTAAGAAATAATACGCAGTGGGTAGCTGGCGGCAACTTTGTATTTCGCGGAAGATTACGAGGATCGTGGGATTTTTCAGTATTCTTTAATACTATTAAACCTGGATGTTTCTAACCGCTGGAGCCGAATAAGGGTTTGAAAAATCTCGACAACTCTTGTTTCCTGAACAGTGCAATTCAGTACTTGTTCAGACATTTTTGCGTAGTTTCCGGACATCAATCGATAGAAAAACATTAGGCTTTTTTTAATAATTTTGTTGGTTGTGCGAAGCGATTATGTCATATCCCGGTATATACAGAGAGATGACAATGGGATCTTCTCAAATATGAAAGGTAATAAATACCCCTAAGTGCTAATGTAAAATAAACAAGGCACAACGATCAACGCATGTTCGCCTTTCACGACTTTATGATTTACGCGAACTTGGCGAGACGTTTACGCGCGCTAATAAATATTTTCGGGACCGCAAGTAGCTCAATTTATAAAGGGAAGACACACTTCAGGGGCAGATTCCGACTTCAGGGGCAGATTCCGACTTCGGAAGAATGGTAGAATCCCCAAAAGTATATTTTATAAAAAAAATGTCGTGATATCATAATAAAATATATTATTTTTAATTTGTAAATTATATTATAATAAAAAGTCCTTTGTTTAGCACTCGCAGAACCCCCCCAAATTAGTTTCGCCCATCCGTATTTAGTTTGCCAATACATTGTGCAGAGTTATAAAACAACATTCATATATATGTATGTATTTGTTACATTTGTACCAGGTCAGAAAAAGGTACTAATTTATCATTTAAATTTCTTCAGGGAAATTATGGGTTATCCAACAATTTAATTTTGTTTGGTGGTCATTTTCAATCAAAATATTGGAGGTGGGCCTGGTGGGGTACTTGTGAATTTTACAGAATTATGAATATATTTTGTGTATGGTTTTGGTATTCTTTATGAGGGTGGGGGAGGGAAAGTAGGGTTATGCATGCAGGTTATATGTTTATAAAGACTACCCTTTCCTAGGTTATACTGATTTGTTTCATTTCCACCCCTTTCCTTAGAGTTGAAGTCTAGTATTTCTTTACAGTAACAATATTTGCAATAAATACAACAAAATGTACTTCTTTATTATCCAATACATGCAGGCTTGAACCCATTATTTGTGCCTGGCCAACAGGAGAATGTACATGATTTCATGCCTTCCTTTATAAATATTAGCTATCCCATGGAGCTTTTGAACTAAATTCAGTTGTGATATTGGAAGTAAATTAAAGGCTGCATAGATTATGACTATACCACAGGGGGGCAGGTTATTTATTCAGATTACGTTATATTTTTATGACTCCCCCCAGAATAAACTACTTATTTAAATAATTTTAGCAACCCCTCTCCATCCATTCAAAAATTTAATACACCGCCGACCCTAGCCCTCCCCCCAGGCCATTTCCATATGCAAACTAGCATTATTTAACAAGCATAATTTTACAGAACTGTCATTTCGGGCCGTGAAACTCGGTTTAATATTACAATATATATGTAGAAAAGCTAAGAATAAACCATAAAGTTAACTGTTATTAACTACCACTACTTTGGTGTCTGTAAAAAGTATTTGTTGCTGCATGGTATTCCAAAACTACACAAGAATATATTGTCCTTTAATTGTATAAAACATTATCATTAATTCCTTACATCAGGCATTCCTAGCTGCATGCAACCTTAAGAAAAAGTGTTCTGGGGGGGGGGGGGGGGTGACTGGGAAGGTTTTTAGATTTTAGATTATTGCAAGTGCATTCTCCTGCATTTCTTAAGCTAGCTCTATTTAGTGCATTAATTAGCCATTCTGTGCACCTACCATTTTAAGTGTATATACGTAGGTCTTCGTTTGAAAAACATTAAAAAAAAAAATATTAATCCACCCAACCTTTCATAAATAAATTTTAAGATTCCTGCCCCTTCTAAAGCCTGTTAAAACAAATTGGGATCCCCTGTCACCGATACATATTTTGAATACAGCCTAAAGGAATAAAAAGAACCCTGTAATTCTTGGGTTCCAATTTTGTTACAATTGTTTTATCAGAAAACCTAACACAGAATTTTTCAAGTGTTTAGAAGGAGTATGAATTAATTAAGGCTACACCAATTATTTGTAATTGTTGCCATTTACATAAAGTTATATATATACTAGCACACTAGTTGTTATATAAAAGCTAGCTCAGAATTATGCTTGTACATGCATTTTTATTCGCTTATGAAACACTCACATTTACAGTAATTTTTGGCTGTGTTTAAAGGTTTTTTCTACAATAAACTCGCTTTGCACAATCGGGAAAAGAATCATAAGTAATTAAAGATTACAATTAAAGGTCTTACAATTTTTAATAAGGAAACTTAAAATGCTCACCTTTCATCAACTAGCAGCTTTTCAAATATATGTCCGGAAACTACGCAAAAATGTCTCAAAGGTATAAACGCTTACGAGCAAGTACTGAATTGCACTTTAAGTTCATGATCACCGTTCAGGAAACAAGAGTTGTCGAGATTTTTCAAACCCTTATTCGGCTCCGGCGGTTAGAAAAATCCAGGTTTAATAGTATTAAAGAATACTGAAAATCCCACAATCCCGTGCAAAAGCCGGTGCCGAATTCGTAATCTTCCGTGAAAATGAAACGCCGCCAGGCACCTACTGCGTATTATTTCTTACTGACCCACTCCTCCCTTTATTATGGCAACATCACGTGGTTTCTTGAATTACGTCAACGCAGTTGTCAAAATTTTACTAGCACCACCCCGAGAACCATTCCCCAAGTCCGCCATCTTTGTCCGCCATCTTGGATTGGGCGCGCAAGGCCTCATGGTAAAGTTGCTCATAGATCTGAACTGGGGCCCAAAAAAAAAATTTGCCCGGAGCGGAGCTTGAACTATTAACCGACTACAACATGCATCTATTCATTGAGAAAGGTTTACGTGGCGGTATATCCATGGTGTCTCAACGCAAGGCCAAGGCAAACAATCCAAACGTGCCCGATTTCGACCCCGATAAGCCAAATAGCTATATACTCTATCTTGATGCCAACAACCTATATGGATGGGCGATGAGTCAATATCTACCAACGGGAGGGTTTGAGTGGTGTACACCAACAGAAGAGCAAATCACCATTCTTACAACCGATTCCGACGTAGGTTACATCCTCGAAGTTGACCTTGAATACCCTCGAGAACTTCACGATATGCATAACAGCTATCCGTTAGCTCCTGAAAGAATGCAAGTGAATAAAGCTTGGTTCTCAGAGTATCAGACAAATCTATTCGAGGAGCTATACAAAGGAAATGGATCCTTGAAAGCGGAAAAGCTTGTACCTAACTTGTATAACAAAGAACGATACGTGCTCCACTACCGCAATCTACAACTATATCTATCTCTTGGCATGCGTTTGAAAAAGATCCATAGAGCACTACGATTCAATCAATCACCATGGATGGAGCCATACATACGAATGAATACTGAATTACGAAAACAAGCGAAGAGCCCATTCGAGCAGGAACTCTACAAATTAATGAACAATAGTGTATTTGGTAAGACAATGGAGAATCTACGAAAGCGTGTAGATATCAAACTAATTCGCTCCTCAGAAGGAATCAGACTACAACGTCTCTTGAATAAACCCAGTTATGCTCGCTCTACGATCTTTGACAATGATCTAGCCGCCGTACATAATTACAAAAGCAAGTTACTACTGAACCGTCCAGTATATGTTGGAATGTCGATTCTAGATCTCTCAAAACATTTAATGTATGACTTCTACTACAACGAGCTCAATCGGCAGTATGGACAACGTTGTAATCTACTATATACAGATACCGATAGCCTATTGCTACACATCGAAACTGAGGACATCTATGCAGACATGAAAGCCAATAAACGTTTCTACGATACGAGCAACTACAGTAAAGACCACCCATCATACGACGTATCCAACAAGAAAGTACTTGGTAAAATGAAAGACGAATGTGGAGGTATTCCCATTGTTGAATACGTTGGACTACGATCGAAGCTCTACTCGATCTTGAAAGTAGATGGTGGGGAGATTCGGAAAGCTAAAGGTACGAAGAAGGCAGTTGTGAAACATCGTATTCGACATGAACAATACAAGGAGTGCTTACTAGACAAGAAAGTGTTCCGCCATGGTATGGATATGCTTCGAAGTGAAGGTCATAGAATGTATGGCATGCATATGAATAAAGTATCTCTATCACCATTCGATAGTAAACGATGGATTCCAGCAAATGGAATAGATACACTAGCCTACGGTCATGTGGACGTCTTTCCAGAGGATGAAGACTTAAACGTTTTTATTAGCAATGTACTATCAAACGTAGTAGATACACTATCATACAATCGTAAAAACGTCATTCCATATGATGAATACTTAGACGACTTCATTTACGATTTGCTTCTATCTTAGAATACCTTTTGGTGGTAGTTCTGTATCTGGTGGTATCACTTGTATCTCTTCACGAACGAACCCTCGCTTTGGTGCATCTTTTCCTAAGTAGTATAGAACTGGTTGATTTTATGATACCACACTTCGAGAAATATAGTATGTCTGTAAACTCCATACAGGATCAGTCGCTCGTTTAGTTCCACCTTCCAATTCTCCAGATGCATAGAGATATCGAACTAAAACGTCAAATGGTAGTCGCTTTTCATCCAATCCAATAGTTCGAGAATATATAGGAGTCTTTATGTTTACTTGTTGTGTCTCTATAGAATTCGAAGGCTCTTTACCAGTAAGTCGAGTAACTTCATTGTTCATAGCCTTGATAACATCGGGAAGCCTCAATACCCATTCTCTACTACGTGCATCCGATCCTTCAGATGTGAGTACCATCTCTTTTGCGTATTGATATCCAAATAATCTTTCAGCTATCGTTCTATTTGCTCGTTCAACAAAACTTTGTGCCCTATGATTACCAGCTTCACCTCGTTGAACTTTTGTACCACGTAGTTCTAATGTTTCAGACATACGTCCCATGAATTCTCTACCAGGATCTACTTGTAATGTTTTTGGCCATTCTAGTGGACTACGTTTGTAGATCCGATCAAATGCTGAAGACACTTCCCCACTGTCTTTCGATGCTAAGGGTTCGGCCTCTTTATATCTAGAAGCTACATCGATTACCACCAAAGCATACTTATATAGTTTCCTTCCACGTCCAGGTCGATCGTGAGGTAGAAAGATCAAATCAGCTTGATGAACTTCATTAGGTTTCGATACAGTCCAATGTGGTCGTGGAATGTAGCGTGGTGGTGATAGATATATTTGCCACATGGCTTGTTTCTCTAACCAACCCTTAGCTACATCTTCCGATACCTTTGCAGCCACCGATAACTTACTAATTGCAGCATAACCTTTCCAATAGCCCATAGGACCATAGAAGATATTCGCAAGTTTAGCATCCATTATATATCTATGTATTCTAACCTCCAACAAGAAGAAAAAAAGAAAAAAAAGAAAAAAAGAATAAGAACTTATCTAACCAACTAGTTCTTATTCTTTTCTTTTTTTCTTCTTTTTTAGTATCTCGTCGATCGTAAAAATTCTCGTTTTTTAAAAGGCATATCGACTAATAGCGTATCCAGCGACTAGAGATAAAGACTTATCTAGCTGACAAGTTCTTATCCTTCTTTTTCCATTTTTTATTCTTCTTATTTTATGTAGATTCGTTTAGTAATCTTATAGTAATACTCTAGTAATACTCTAGTAATACTCTAGTAATACTCTAGTAATCTAGTAAGTGATCTAGTAATTACGTTAAACGTAGAAAAGCTCGTTTTTAAAGCATAGCTATAACCAATTCTTATAAGAATCGAGTGGCAACGTATCCAGTCGCGAATACACTACCACCTAAGGCCACCAATTCGGCAGTTTTCCTAGAATTAGATGGTCGATAATAATCTGAGAGTTTAGGCTTTTCCAGTTTCATTTGCAATATGTGATATATATGGAGTTTTCGCATTGCATCGATTCTATCTTTAAGTCCAACGTGTGCGTTATTTTCTTTCCAGTGGTTCCAGGTGGCTTGTGCTTCTAGTCGTTTTTCTCGATTTTTCTCATAGGTTGCCATAGCGGCATTTGCCTTCTCCTGGGCCTTATCATGTCTTACCATCTCTGCGGCAGCAGCATTAGGCCCGCTAGTTGCTTTTTCTATTTCGTGTGCGGCAATACTAGCGGCAGCACTAGTTATGGCGAAGACAAATCCCATAAATATTATTGATGCCATAGCTTCGAAGGCGAGGTAGAGTCGCCCCTGTTACTCAACAGGCTTCCAATACCCTTTGTCCTTTAGGTATTTCTTAGCTGCAAGGACACCAGATAGAACCGCTATCCACTTCACGAAGTTCAAAATACTAGATGAAGGATCGTTAGTCAAAGGCTCTTTGATTGCTTTTTTTCCGACCCAACCGATACCTGCCGCAAGTCCAGTCAATATAGTAGCTTCCTGTATTATATTCATAAGTTCGTTAACCATCTTATTGGAACGACGTTTACATCACCGATAATATGTGTCTACAGCGTGGCTTTAAATGCTATATCATGCCTTGAGTTTTTAGGTTACGACCTTTTGGGGTTTCTTTGGTAGCGGCAGCTGAGCTGTCTGTGGCTTCAGTGGAGCTGTGGTTAACTCGTTGCGTTTGTTTGTATTGCTTATACTGATAGTACAAACCCACAAATGCTATGCTTACCCCAATTACAGCAAGTGTGGTATTAGTTGATATCAAACTTGGCTTATTGGTATGACTGTCTACCTGCGCCTGCGTTGCCGCCACATTGGCGATATTTTCTTTCCTTCTTTGCGCTATGAGTTTGCCTGCAGCAACTCGTTTTGGATTTGGTGGGGGTTTTACTGGTTCTTTCGTGATGGGATCATTTCGATCTTCGGAATGGGTATCAATTTCCATCTTGTTAAGAGTAATTACTTAGTGGTTGAGGTAACTTCAATACGTTAATTACATTTAAGATTCTTTTAAATTTGAATATACCTCAAGTACTTCATCAACTTCGTCTTCGCTCGGCAATACTTGCGCCTCGGAGTCCTGTTTAGTGGGCATAGAATGGTTAGCAACGTGACAAAGGGCACTAGTTAGTGCTACAAGTGGACCTGCTTTGTAGGCCAATTGGCCAGCCAGTGCGGATAGCTCGTTTCGGACTAAGCGGTCTTTCTTTAGAGCTTTCAACAGCCTTCGTTGTTGTCGAGAATCTAGAGGCCTCACATATGCTACTACACAAGTTGCTAGACTTAGTGCTCTATCCACTAAGCAGTCATTTATTTGCTTTGCTAAGACGGCTTGGTATCTACGATATAGACGTTCTATGTCTTTATCAGGTAACTTAGAAATGTCCCCCAGAGAAAAATTCTTCCCTAGATATTCTTTTGTCGCACCAGTCACGGCTAGAATAGAAAGAGCTTCCCTATGTTCGATGATTTCTATGTTACGATGGTAGCTTGCTGTTCGTTTCGAAGCCATGGCAATCTTTACATGGTAATCTTTGCATGGCAGCTTTACTGCCGCTACTGCGGTAGCCACATTCGGCCCTTGGTGGAGGACCTGTCACATCTATTTCGCCGGATTCAGTTAGTATGTTCATTAATTCATCATCAAAATCTTTATCCATCTTACTTCAACGTATTGTGACATACCATAGGTGAAGGTATCTCTAATACGGTTGAAAAAGGATGTCGCAAACAGAAACATATATGTGCGAACTTAGTCTCAAGTTCTGAAATGAATAGCTTCTTATCATCTAAGGATATGCTAGCGCCGTAGTCATCGAATAGATCCTTTAATCCCGGTGCGCTTGCGATGCGAAATGCCACAATGATTGCGCAATTCTCGCGAAAGTTCTTACATATACTCTTTTGCGTTTGTGATGAGGCCCAAATCGAAATACCAATGTGGCGTGCAGAAAAGGCTAAATCGGATATCTTATTGGTCCTTCCCTTAACATCCTTACTTGCCGCACAATCATCAAGGATAATAAGTGTATTCGTTCCTTCGAAAAAAACATGCGCAGTCGCCTAGGGTTGCATCAATATCGTTCTGAGAAGGCGCTAGGACAATGAAACGAGGATCTCCCTTACCAACGCCTTTATAGGTTTTATTGTTAGCATAGGTGGGACAAATTAATACGATATATTCAAATTTAAAACGAAATGGACCTCTCAATTGATCAACTATGAACTGAGTCTTTCCGCAGTTTGTGGGGCCAATTATGAGTGCGTTAAAGGGAATTTGTTCTGTCAATGTGTCCATGTTAATGAGTACATCAACGAATACGTTAGTGATAAACATTTTGTAGCATTCCTTGTTCAATAGTTGCTTGTGCATCAGAAAGCACGAATATGTGCATGTTCACCGTACCTGAGCCTCCACTGCGATGAATCCTAAGGCGAATGGATGCTCCAGCATCTTGTTGGGCTAAACCATCTCCATGAACTATACCGGTTTGAGAAGTGCGGCAATCGATGAGTGCGGCAAACTTGTTCTCAAAGAACTTCTTATGCGTTATGGATGTAGCGGCGGCAGCCTCTCCGAAACGCGGGACGAACCAATTCTTCGCTGACTTCCATAAATCCTTTGGTAGCATCCCAAAAGAATATAGAGCGTTAGGAATGCCATTGACGTGTACCTCGACCTTGGTGATTCCTGGATTTACGAATTTCTCACTATCTCTAGTGCCTGCCACATGAGGATCCACAAATAGAAGAAGAATGCCATTGAGAGAGAGACGAAGTACGTTTATGCTTTCAGATACTAGTGTATCGGTGGCTAGATTGATTGAGACGGTTTTGAAGTACTCATAATGGTTATACAGAAATGCTTTACCGCTGGCGTAGGTACTATTGGCCTGCGACGCAAGATCGAGACTTTCGATGACTTCATATTCTAGTTCAATGTTCGATAGTTTGTACGTTCCTACCTTCGTACTGTCGGATCCGACTATGACGTCTATGGCCGGTGCCAGTGTCAAATGAAATGACATCTTATCTCTAATCGCATGTGGATAAAAGACGCCATGGGTTATGATAACTTCATGATCAATAGGTATCTTATATACGCTACCGTATGCCACTAGTGTCGCATTATCAGCCGCATTAGACTTAGATGCGTTACTGGCCTTTGAACGAAGTTTGTTCACATTAGCAGATTGAATGCCCCGCTCTACGCTATTCTCTCGTTCTACCTCAGATAGGTATAGATCGCTATATACCTGTAGTAGATCGGGTCGACTTAAATCTTCTAATCTAGTAGTTCCCATCCATACGACTCGCTTTGAGACTATGCAACGTCCAACATTGGCCACCAAATAGTTGTCGGCATGACCCCCGGATAGAGTGATATTGGCACTAAGGGCTAGACTACCAGGTACTAGAAGTCTATTTTCGCCTAACGTAGGAACATTAACAATTAAAGTTTCCCCAGGATTGGCCGATGAAGGAGTGAAAGTTACACGATGGAACACACGACTGGCTTTAAGAGATCTACCTTCTCTAGGAGAATAGTCAGGATGGAGCGTCGTTGATATCATGATGTTTGTTTCACAATTGAATATGTTTTGTTCCACAATTGAATACTAATATTATATCACATATCAAGTGTTCAATATGGCAGAAACTTTAGACTTCGATCCTACATCTGAAGAAGGTAGAGCCGATGTGAATGATCTTACTACCGAAGAATGGGCGGAGATTAGACCTGATGATGGCGAGGCAGAAATGGATTGGTGGAATAGAGCTAAGCATAGCTTCAAAAATACGACGAAAAGCATACGCGATAGGTTATGGAAAAATCGTAGTAACTGGGGAACCAGTTCAGCTGAGTATATAGAATTAGTCAATCAAGGTGATGATGCGGAAACGCAATTTACGGCAGGTAGTAGTACTGCGGAAACGCCACTTGAAAGACTGGAAAGACGGACTGAAAATGCACAGGACCAAATAACTATAAAGTTTCCAAAAGCAGATCTAACGAAGTTCACTGCTAGTTTGGATGACTATGATAGGGTCGTGATAAAACTCAATCGTAAAAATGCTGGATCATACTTACTGTCGGATGCCGTAGACACTCCCAACGCAGTACCGAAAACGCTTAAAAACGCTCTTGGACCTACTGCGGAAAAGGAGATTAGTATGAAAGAGGATATGGCCACCGAAAAAGATAGACAAAAGGCCAAGGAAATAAAAAAGATGGATTCATTAACTAAGGGAACTCCAGAATATGAAGTGGCAAAGAATAAAGTAGTAGCACTAGAGGATCAGAAACAGGAGATCGAGAAAGAAATAGAAGCCATCAAAGATCGTATGTCGTTACGAGACCACATAAAAGCCATCTTCAAGAAACATGGATTTACGGTGATTGGAGTGTTAGCTGTCGCTGGTGCCGTAATTGGTACCGTCGTTAGTATATTGACAAAAGGCTTGGCTTCCGTTGCTAAGGGAGTTGGTGAGGCTTTGAAGGATCTTGGAAAAAAGTTGGCTAACGTGCTACCTGCGGCGATAGGCGCTATTGCGAGTTTCATATTCCGTACCGCTGGAGAAGTTTTCGGCTTCCTTGCAAAGAATGCCTGGATACTCATTGTAGCTGTGGTCATATTCCTAGTAGAGCAATATAAATCGTCGAAACGTCAGCGCTAACGAAATATCATCCACGAGGCTACGCCGGCCACAATACCCACGATTGCTAAATTGGTTTCGTGACTCGTTGGTGATACACCGCGACTTTGTCGCCCATGTGACTTAGAGGTATCAGTCGTATCAATCGTAGCAGTCGTAGCAGTCGTAGCAGTCGTGGCTCCGCTGCCTGTAGCAGGTTTATGTGTCTTTGATTTCGAGCCTTCCATAGGGGCTGGTGGTGGAGATTTTTCGTTAAGATTGATGTCATCGTTTATTCCTAAACTGATACCAGGTTTATTTGCCGTTCGTAGGCTGTTTACATATGTAACGCCCTTAAAGATAATCATATAGCTAGGTATTAACAGACAATCCTTCGCAACTGCTAGATCTAGACGAGAACTAATATCCTTAATAGATTCTTGGTATTGGGCTAGAGTGTCTGAAGCCGATTCTATGATGGCATCTTCAAACATCGTATCAAATTTATTTTGGGCGGCTGGGGACTTCGATCCTACGATTGGTGAGCCGGTTGAAGCCTGGGATGATAGGACACAAAACAAATATACCATTGTGGATGTATTAATTCGGACTATCCCGGCCTTTGTCAATCCTTTCCCATTCTGTGGAACGAACCAATTGTAGTGCTTCTCGTTCATATCATTTCGACGTGTGGCAAAGTTGATTTCATAAGCACCGAACTCTCTTCTGATCTTGTCATATGCGACGTAATTCCATGGAACGTTGTTAAACTTATTGAATGTGATTTCCCTGGGGAGTGGGGCTCCTAATTCGAATAGTATTCGCCTTATCGTATAGTATACATGAAAGCGGTAAAAGCTCCGAATGTTGTCGATGATTGGCGCATCATCTGAATGATGGTCGTCGAATGATACGCCACAGCCTGCCGTAGCACACCAAACGGCAAAGCAGAATTGTTGCTGCCAAAGTTTCATCGGTCCAGCATCGAACCACATATTCGTTTTTTCTATCCTATCGTTAGCATTAGCAATACTGTCTCGCAGGGCATAGCTCAGATCTTTATTTTTTATTTTATCACTAAGATCAAGTCCTAGCTCTTGAAAGATATGTCGCGGCTCATACGTAAATAGCTGATCCTTTGCTACGTAGATCTTTAGCATTTGTATGATAGGGTATATGTCTTTAGCGACGTGTGCCCAGGGAACGGCTGGAACTGGATACTTAAAATCAGTCCTTTTGAATGGAAGTGGAAAACCCCTGCCGAATGCGGCCACCGCATGTTTTTGCGTTGTCACGCGTAACGCTTCGTGTAGATGATTTCGTACATCTACTGGTATGAGACCACTCATATTCCAATGCTGCCCACCATCGTAAAACATAATTCTAGTCTCGTATGTAGACTCATCATGTATGCCGGATGCCGTTGTCCTAGCTGAGAACCTATCGAAGTCCGCGTGAGGATAATTTTTCTTAAAGGCCGCTAAAGCCTTTGCATTGCGAGGTGCGATATAGTCACCCCAATCACCGTCGAAATGAACTCTGCCTTGGAGACTAGGCATGGTTTCTTATCCTTGACGCCGGGCCAATCAATCCGTTCGATTCATCCACTTGACTAATCTGTTTGATATTGATACGTATTAAAGTTATGACATATGTTAATATCGTGAAGTAAAGAACGTATGTTAATATCATCGAAGTAAACTTCTGATATCGAAGTAAACTTCAGGCTTTAATATGGTAATCTTAAATGTCACCACTACCTCGTCTGATCATACGGTCTATTTTCAAGAACCTATTTACATCCATAATATTTCTCTAATCGAGGTCGCTCTTGATCATAATTGGTGGAACCTAGAAAAGGAAAGTAGCTTTTGGTGGGAAGATAATAGTGTGGTGTTTCCATATAAAATTAAGGCGGGGCATTATAGTATAGAAACCTTGATAACCTACTTCGATCCCGCAGTCGATGCTGGATTCTTGAAATTCACAGACCACACATTTAGGAAATATTGGATTCTAGAGATCAAGAAACCAATCGTATTCACTAAGAATCTCTGCGATTTGTTGAATATCAAGGGTACTCTAGAGGGGAATGGTGTGTCACTGAAAGTAGGGAAATACACACTGGTGCCACAAGATATTCACTATATGTATATCTACTGTAACGTGGTGGATTCCCTCTTCTCACTTCTTGGGGGAAAGCCCTCAGAAGTCCTAAGTATATTTAATATGGAAACCCATGGCTTTGGTTCAACGACTTACTCTATATCAAGCCCCCTAGTCGTTAAAGCTCTAGGGACAAGACGAAACAGCCTTCGCCTGACAATTAAAGACGAAAAAGGAAACATTATAGACTTCCGTGGTCGACCTATACGATACGTATTGAAGATTGAGTAAGTTATGATGTAGCGAAGATACGTATTGAAGATTGAGTAAGTTATGATGTAGCGAAGATACAACATAATGGCAAGTGATTCGATTAAAGAAGTTCCAACAGCGCCAGAACTTTATCCGCGGCTGGCTAGCGGGGCTAATTTTCGGTTGCAAACGGTCCGAGATACTCTTTCAGATATCGAAACTCAAGAAAAACACTATGAAGGTGTGCGTAAGAAATACGCCAGCGCACAAGGACTTGTCCATGGTGTCGCTGTGGTAGCAGGAGGTCTATCTGTATTATTATCGGGTTCAGGACTAGCAGTAGCTCTAACTGGTTTTGGTATAATAATAGGCCTACCATTCGGTGTTATTGGTGGGGTCTGTGGGATGATTTCAGCAGCTACGACCATTGGGGCTAAAAAGATCGGAAAAAAAGTTTCTAAACATGAGAAAACCGCCATGTTAGCTAAAGCGAAAATTAATACGATTCGCGATCTAGTATCAAAGGCCCTTCGCGATGAAAATATATCTGACGTCGAATACAACCTAATCCTCGCTGAGGTAGATAAATACGAAACTATGAAGATTGAAATTCGTCACAAAACTTCGGCTAATTTAAGCCGAATGAGTGAAAAAAGGGTGGAACAAATTCGAGGCGAAGTCAAGCAAAAAATGCTAGAAGAAATGATAGCAAAATTGGGATAAAAATCGACATCTCATATGAGAAAAGTGAGCGTGGGCGATATTTACGCTTTTCTAAGCGGTTCGTATAAATTAACTTGTGTGGCGAGTTCGTATGCAAATTTCGAGACATAGCGTAGGCGGCGCTAATTAACATACGACAATTGCTTAAAACATAAGTAGGATATTTTTCGCCTACGTCACTGTCTAGCGCGGTTCAGCGCTGGGCTGGAAGGAAAATGGAGGCCCTTTCAGTTCAGAGTTCGAATCCGTCTGGGGACTATACGTGGTAGATCGGTTTGTGGGGGGTAAAAAGCCTCCAGCCCCCCACAAATCGTAGCGCGTCTGCCGATGTGGCAGAAGACGAACAAATACAGTACAAACAGTGTCAATCCTGGGTCGGGTGCTTGGGTAGAGCTTACAGATACTCGAATAGGGTTCCAAGGAGTGCCGGTTGTGCCTCAACCAGTTAGGACCAAATACAGTAGACCAAATACAGTAGACCAAATACAGTAGACCAAATACAGTAGACCGAATACAGTAAGCCGGGCCCGGTAATAAGCAAAAACCTCTCTAGGAACGAAAAGGCGAAGTAAGGAAAAAGGAGAAAGTGGGTTCCTAGAGAGGTTCTGGAGACGTCCAGTTTTGCTTTTGGTCTTTTTCTTAGTTTTGATTTTTTCTTCTTAGAACTAAAATCATATGGTCTAGTTCGAATTTTTTCTATCTATATCGTGACCAGAAATGGGAAAGAAGTGCTTTTTATAGCGAGCGGGGTGCCTATTTTACCGGTATCGAATAGTGCATAATAAATGCGTGGTTAAATAGGAAATGAGTTGTTAAATTTTGGTTGAGTGATCGCACGCGTCGGAATTATTTTAATAACATCACGAAAGTCTATCACCAGAAAGTTTCTCACGCGTTGGAATTATTTTAATATAGTCACGAAAGTCTATGAATAGAAAGTTTATCAAGCGTCGGAAAAAAAAAAAAAAAAAAAAAAAAAAAAAAAAATGAAGAGAAGTGGTATACGCAGTTTCTCTTCATTCTTTTTTTCTTTTTTCCTTATTATAAACTACTGGACTATCTTAAGGTTCTTAAAGTTCTCCAATTCGAAGTTATCCGATTCTACCAACGCATCTGGAAGGCAATCCTTAGTATCTTTCATATCTTTCATATCTTTCATATCTTTCACGTCTCGGGCTTTCTTATTGCGAATGATACGGCGCTCTGGTGCTCCACACTTCACACAAAGTCCATGACTCGTACGACAACCGCGACCACACTTCAAACATGGAACGAATATGGTGATACCTTTTGGTATCTGATAATTGTGTTGAGCACAGTACTCTGAAGTTTTCGTGCTATTCCTTACACATTTCGTATTCTTACCACGCATCAACCAATCGCAAGTCGTTATCTCAGTCATTGTGTGATATATACCTTATGATAGCGTATCTATAATTGTTGTCTTAATTATGATAATATATGGTATAATGCCTCATAACCACACGTCTCTAATAGATGTTAAAACGTAATAAATTCACTATGAACCAAGTGTTCGAATAAATGTTAATATATGCTAATCATTGATGTAATACCTTATAACTACACTACTTTAATAGAACGTATAAATACGATAAATGAACTATAGTAGTAAATAATACCTTATAAACATGTTTCTCTAATAGGGCGTTAAATGTAAAAATACAACAACAAAAATAGTACAACAAAACTGCTCTAATCCGTAAAGAAGCGGTAGAAACCGATCATTTAATATATCGTAAAAATACTATAAAATAGTATAACGAAACTGCTTTAATCTGGAAAGGGAAGAGCGGTAGGAACCGGAGCCGCGCTCGAGTTTGGATCTTTAGGTGTAAGAATGCCTAGGGACAATTTGGACGTTGTGAGAGATCCTATGTGGCGGCATAAGCATTTATGTAGTAATCTAGTAGAGCGTTTTCGTCCTCTATGGTGAGCTGGGAGCGCTTAATGAGCCACTCAACGATCCGTTTAGCGGTATTAAGATGACCATTGCTACTGGCGCATAGTAGAGCATGATGGGCGTATTCATACTCTATGGTTATCTGAAAGCGTCGAATGAGCCACTTAACGGTATTGAGATGGCCATTCCTACAGGCATCTAGTATAGCGAACCCGACGGCTTTATCCTCTTTGGTGAACTGGAAGTGCTTAGTGAGCCACTTAGCGATATCAAGACAGCCATCCTTACAGGCAGCGCATAGAACGTAATCGGTGTGTCCACCCATTTTATCGAACCATAAGTGCTTAATGAGCCACTTAATAACGTTAAGATTGCCATATTCACTGGCGTAGACAAGAGGAAAGCTATCATCGGCGTAGTTTGCGGAAATACCGAATGTCCTAGCCAAATTGTCTCGATCGTTGTCATTACGAGTAGACCTAAGACCGAAAGTGAGTACTCGTTTACGGAACTCTTGGTCTACGTTTTTGTAGCGCACGAGAGATGCGGCACAGTTTAGGTGTTTCGATGTCCTTGCGATGTTTGCGAATGATTCTGGGCCTGCATGCTCTACTATCTTGACTAAGATTTCTATGGGAAGGCACGATATGCTATCCATAGCGAAAGAGATCGATATACTGCATAGTAATCACTTATCTAATAGGACGTTGAAATTTAAAAAAATACAACGAAAAAATGAGGGTCTTATTATGTGTTGTTTTTTCTTGTGTCGTATGTTGTGCAGGCTCGTTGGAAATCGTTGTACGTGTCCCAGTCGTTTGCTGCTCTTTGTTGCTTTTTTGTTGCATTTGTTCGTTGAAATTTGTTGTGTGTGTCCCAGTCCCCCCACTTATAATACTACTAAGGATCCTTCTTGCCTTCACCAAAATCTACTAATTTCATTAGAAGTCCGGAATGGTCTGTAGCTGGTGCTGGTATTATAATGTCTATAGTTTCAATAAAAGGCTGCAAGCCGTCCGAAACAAACAGATAGTCTAATCGTCTCTGAAGTATTTCCTGCCGAAAGCTTTTAACACCTTGGGCCTTTCCTCTCCAAATAAAGCGTTTAGAATCTGGATTACGTAGTCTCCAAATATCCACTAGATCTAGTTATAACTTAATTGACTCAATTAATTCCACGGATCCTGTTTTTATTGACGGATTCCCACCTGACGAGTCTAAATCTGGATCGAAAATAACATTAAAATCACCACCCCATAAAACATTTGTATCTGACTCACAGTCAAAAGTACCAACGTACGTTAGGAGGCTTTTAAAATAGTTAATCTGTGCCTTATCGGTATTAGGTGCATATGAATTAATTAAGAGAAAACTTGTACCTTGAATCACCGCTAAAATGATTACAAAACGACCATTGTCGTCTATACATTTTTGAACTATTTTATACTCCAGATTTTCCCCAAACAAAATTGCAACCCCTCTACTGTTTGATAAACCGTGCGACATTATCAACTCTCCTTTTACAAGATCCTGCCACCTTTATTCGATATCTGGCGTAGAATGACATTCCTGAAGAAAAGTTACACCCTTAATGCCACCATTTTTTTTTTTACCAATTCAGCACTTTCATAAGTTTCTTTGTCTCTCGTAGTCCCCTGACATTTAGGGACGATACAATAAAATTAAAATCGCTAGGGACCCCTTTCTTTAACTATAGAATTAAAATTTCTGACAAAATGCAACCTTCGCCAAATGAATACATTAGAGAGAAACAATTTAAACACAGCGAAAAATACGTAATCACAAATCAGCAATTCGCCGAAAAATACAGAATCACAGATCCACATCAATCTAGGAAAAATAGACAAAAAAGGGGGGTCTTACTTTCCCGCTACTTTAAACTTAAAATTATGAACTACAAAACCCACGTCAAAAAAACAACTTCCTCTTGCGTTGGTCAAATTCTCGTTAATATATATTGCACTGGCGCCGTTTAAAGCTCGTATCGGCTCTGTTATGTTCCGAAGCCTGTATCTTGCTCGGTATAGCTCAGATTTTTTGCCATGATTAATAAATTTGACAATAATGGGTTTCACTTGTTTCTTCGACTTTATCCTGTGGCATATATCAATATCCTCCTCATCCAACTCCACCTCCAGCTTCTCGGCTAGAGAAATGACAACACTCACGTCGTCAAAATCGCCCTCGGGAAATCCATGAAATTCCAGATTGTGTTTTCTGGAGTATTGTTCCAAATCATCTTGCTTGTCTTCCAGCTCTTCAAATCGTTCTCTAAGCAGGCCATTTTCCCTCTTGCACTCATTCAGCTCAATTTTTACGGACGTCACTTCACTTTTTAATTCTTTATTCTCCTGTTTTAGGTGTAGTGATGTTAATATAGTGTAGTGATGTTAATATAGTGTAGTGATGTTAATATAGTGTAGTGGATAGGGCAGACGATGGGTAACCAAGCGATAGAGGGATTGAGTTCCGCTCAGGACACTTGCCGGTTTTTTTCATGTGCTCATTAAATATATACTTCTGCATACGTAATAAATAGAACTTAGTACTAGGAAAGTGCGAGGGGAATATACCAAGGGCCAGGGAATATGTTCAGGTGAATATGTTGAGAGATTTCCTCTGCCTTTGGAACTGGGCAGGGGTTTCGAGATATATTATCCCGAAATGAACAAAGAACAGAGGAGCCAGTATGGGTGAAATGCGATTAACATTTTCATGTTAGTAACGTACATTTGTAAGTGTGTTGTATACAACCTCAAAAACCAAACAAAGGAGGAAAGATCATTAATTTGTCCATCAACACCAGCACTTATATTACATCATATTGCACATGAATCAAGTGCAGCAGGGTCTAATTGTGTCGAGTTTGTCCTTCAGCTTGCGTTCGAATCCCTGGCCCTCATCAGCAAGGCACTGACAAGATTAGAAGCTGGGGATCTTGCTGTTTGCAGGTCAGTTAATGTTGTTATTTCTGGTCAGTCTGGTCATCATGTGTAGTCGTTTGATGTTTCAATCATTGAATCGGTTGGTTTGTTTCTTTGTATAATTTTTCTTAGTTTTGGGGAATCAGTTCAGCTCCTTCACCCATTACACGAGCCCTTCACAGACCAGAGTGGTGCCAAGATCTTACAACACTTTACTTTTGACCAGAAAAAGACAAAGATTGCGCAGGTAAGACCAACATTGCTTTGTCTGAAAATAATTGCACACAACAGGAAAATACAGTTGTTATATTCATGCCAGGAATTCTGATTGAATAGGTTCTAGCTTTAACACCAAAGGCTCATATGACTCATATATTGTTGTTGTTCTTAGTTTTATTTGTACATGTAGCTGTAGAATGAAGACATTAGTTTAATTCCGAGGCCACTAATGTCATACATAATTCACTTGTTATAGCTTGTGGGTACTTGTACAAGTCTCATGCTGTCCTCTCGATCTCGACTACAAGCTGGACCTCGTATGAACATATCACAGCTGCTTCTCATTGTGTCTGATGGCAGGGGAGTGTTCCTGGAGGGAGTGGAGGTCAGATAACTACCGTATTACTACTTACTCCAAATAAAAATAAAAATAGTTAAAGGATTTGCTTGCTGCCATACAGTCATAAGGGGCTTACGTTCTCACCATGATCCTGTGGCTGCCTCTTATCTAGTTGCTTAGGAAAAGCAAAATGCATAACTACTTGTAGATTCTTTCTGTCAACCCTTGAAGGATTCACTACCCAGGGCTCTCTTGTGCCCGATAGTATGGGACTAGATTTTCTCATTGGGCAAGTACGTTTGCCGACGGGCAAGTTTGCTAGAAGTTTGTTAAAAGGTTGACCAAAAGTTCAAAATTACCTTGGGCAAGTAAAACTCAACAAGAGCCCTGCTACCCCTCTCAGTAATCTTCTTATTTGGCGCAGCATAACTTGCTTTTGACTTTCATTATTTTTTCAGACTGTTCTTCGTACAGTGAGGGAAGCAAAAGAAGTTGGCATATTCTTGGTGTTTGTGATCCTTGACAACCCAGTGAACAGAGATTCTGTTCTAGATATTAAAGTGCCAATATTCCATCCAGGAAAGCTGCCAGAAATCAAGTCCTACATGGAACAATTCCCATTTCCTTTTTACATAATTCTTAGGGACATCAATGCATTGCCAGTCACCTTGAGTGATGCACTGAGGCAGTGGTTCGAACTGGTTACCAGTATGGAATGATTCACAAACATCCTTACCACAGAAAGTGGTTACAGCAAATCAGAACTTTTCAAAAACAGTCTTGTGGTGTAGTGATCAAAGATGCACCAACTCTTCAGATCATGAAATTATTTATTTATTCAAATATTAGCTCTATTGAAATATTCCACATAAAAACATTTGAGACCACATTTTGAAAATGAAGAATGTTATGTGGTGGTTGAGTTACTGCTGGTACAGTATAAGGGGAGAGATTTACGACATGTAGGACAATGCTGTAATCAAAACGCCCTAGTACCCTTAGGTCTTCAAGAAGCCAACCTGAAAAAGAAAGAGAAATTGTTAGCTACTGTACATGTATAATATTACAGAATGTCCCACATGTACTGTATAACACAGCTCAAAAATACACTCCATTCTAAAGTTTGCTGATGCTTATTCAGTGCACACACCTTACTTGTGATTTTTTTTATAATAATAATCTAACTAAGCACACATGTATGGGAAGCCATATCATTCAAAAGTGGTACGAATTCACGATTGGTGATCGAGAATGACGATCGCTATGGTCGAAAAAACCGATTGGTGATCGAGAATGACGATCGCTATGGTCGAAAAAAACGATTGGTGATCGAGAATGACGATCGCTATGGTCGAAAAACCCGATTGGTGATCGAGAATGACGATCGCTATGGTCGAAAAAAACGATTGGTGATCGAGAATGACGATCGCTATAGTCGAGAATAACGACTATCGATTGGTGATCGAGAATAACGATCGCTATGGTCGAAAAAACGATTGGTGATCGAGAATGACGATCGCTATGGTCGAAAAAACCGATTGGTGATCGAGAATGACGATCGCTATGGTCGAAAAAAACTATTGGTGATCGAGAATGACGATCGCTATAGTCGAGAATAACGACTATCGATTGGTGATCGAGAATAACGATCGCTATGGTCGAAAAAACCGATTGGTGATCGAGAATGACTATCGCTATGGTCGAAAAAACCGATTGGTGATCGAGAATGACGATCGCTATGGTCGAGAATAACTACTATCGATTGGTGATCGAGAATAACGATCGCTATGGTCGAAAAAAACGATTGGTGATCGAGAATGACGATCGCTATAGTCGAGAATAACGACTATCGATTGGTGATCGAGAATAACGATCGCTATGGTCGAAAAAAACGATTGGTGATCGAGAATGACGATCGCTATGGTCGAAAAAAACGATTGGTGATCGAGAATGACGATCGCTATGGTTGAAAAAACGATTGGTGATCGAGAATGACGATCGCTATAGTCGAGAATAACGACTATCGATTGGTGATCGAGAATAACCACAGGAAGCCCAAGCTCTGTTTATGTAAATTTAATTTTATAAGGGTTTGTATGGGAATTTTAAACTTACCTGGTGTCTATAATGTGTCTTGGCTGTGTCTATACGTAGTTTAAGCGAATTTTACATCCCTTACTCTACATACTAACGAACTTCAAATCTCGGCTTCAGAGGTTGGGTCGATTTTTTCACGAAAATCGCATCAGTCCGCCAAAATCTCGCCAGAACGAGCCAAAATACCCGTGACTCGCCAAAGTGGTGACAGCCAACCGCCAACACGCGGACAGAGACCTAGGCACTAGCATAAATTCTACAGAAGCGGGGTACCACAGTGGGATTATCGACAGTATCCACTTGCACTCAAGGCTACCCTGGGTGCGCAATAAATGACCTCTGACGCATCTTTACTGTATGTACTATATTTTGGACTCTACAGTTGTTGAAAAGTCATCTATACAGCTTTGAAGGTAAATATGTATTGTGTTGTGCAGTTCTCATCTTGACTTTCCCTTTCCCTCAATCCTCGATCCCAATCACTCGAACATCAACAGTATCTATTCCAAGAGCCTCCTGCCATGTAATTGAAATAATCCCCATTTCTCGAGCCTGAGTCGAACACAATTTCAAACAAGTTGACAATGAAACTGGCCTACAAGCGAATCGGCTGTGTGGTTAAAGTGGTGTAGGGCGCGCGCTTCGAATCCAACGATTTGGAGTTCGATTCCCGCACCAGGCAGTAATAATTTTGTTATTCTTTTTTTCCTTTCTCAGTTTTATTTGATCTTTTCCTCTATAGTGAAATGATGAGAAAGAATATCATTAACCTCGTAATTACATAAAATCCTTTGAAAGTATCGAACACTACAGTTTTAATAGATTAACGTACTTTACATGCGATCATTTGAATCAACGAAAAATGACCCGTGAAAATTAACTGATACAAACAATAAAAGGAAACAGCGAGATATCCCAGCTTTCCTTTTCTACGCAGCAGGCTTTCCTTCTAGCGCTCTAGTTATCTCTTCAACGTTGACAACATATTCATTAAAGTAACCAGAAAAGGATTTTATTCTTCGTGATTCCTTTCTAATCATGACTGTGTTGGAACTTGAGAGCCAATACAAACAATGTTTTTAGTGTACTGAGAAGGCGGCTCTAATAGCTTAAAATAGAGGAAAAGATCAAATCGTTGGATTCGAAGTGCGCGCTCTACACCACTTTAACCGCAGAGCCGATTCGCTTGTAGGCCAGTTTCATTGTCAACTTGTTTGAAATTGTGTTCGACTCAGGCTCGAGAAATGGGGATTATTTCAATTAAATGGCAGGAGGCTCTTGGAATAGATACTGTTGATGTTCGAGTGACGAACTCAACAATGGCTTGTATCTCGGCAAATACAGATATCTTCGTTTGGTTGGCACAGATAGACTGGAAATTTATCACTGCGATTTTCGTGAAAAAAATCGACCCAAACGTGAGTGGCTTTGAAGCCGAGATTTAAAGTTCGTCTCCTACCATATGCATCCATTTCTTCTTTTAATAGTATGTAGAGTAAGGGATGTAAAATTCGCTTAAACTACGTACAAGACACATATTATAGACACCAGGCAAGTTTTATTCATTTTATTACAGTATATATATATCGAAAAGCCAGATTTAAAAAATCCCATACAAAACCCCTTATAATTATATTTACATAAACAGAGCTTGGGCTTCCTGTGGTTATTCTCGATCACCAATCGATAGTCGATATTCTCGACTATAGCGATCGTCATTCTCGATCACCAATCGGTTTTTTCGACCATAGCGATCGTCATTCTCGATCACCAATCGGTTTTTTCGACCATAGCGATCGTCATTCTCGATCACCAATCGTGAACTCGTACCACTTTTGAATGATATGGCTTCCCATACACATGTTCACTTACAGTAAAGCCATTGATCTCTCTCAGTGATGGAGGAACAGCAAGTGAACTTGTGGCAAGTATCAGTAGAAGATGAAGGCACTCCTCCTCTGCTAACAGCAATGTATCAACATGTGTATTGCCAGCCAGTGCTTCTTTACTGTGAAAAAAAGAAACAATATTCAACTTACAATAATATTGTTTTGTCAGTGGTTCACTGGCACAGAATCCAGACCATTCATGTACAACAGCATGTACTTTTCAGTTCAAGTCTTTACTCCTAGTATACTATGTCCTGTACTCACCATTCCTGATCACTCCCTTTAGTAACAACTTTATACAGAACTTTCAATGTATGTGTCAAAGATACTGAGAGAAAAGAACATATGTTTAAAAATAGATAGAGAACAAAGTCAATGTACATAACCTAAAGTGTATAATAACAGAAAATGGCACTAGGAGACTTTTACAAATGTACATGCAGAATACGTCTGAGCATGTGTCACTCATTGTAGAGTACCTTCACTTTGGTTTGAGGTATTCCCTTTACTCCTCTGCTCCATGTGATGCTGTAAGTACTTGTTAGCATATGGACCAATGTTTGTAATCACTGCAGCATCTGCATTAAGCAACCAAAGCTGTGGAGTTGGTAAGATGTATGTTAATTAATCATCTGATTTGGAAATCATTAAACCTTGTACTAAAGACAATAATGGACAACTTTAATTTCACTGAACATTATGTACTTCCTACCAAAGCATATGTCTTGGATTTCCCATTTTGCAAATGACCTTTAAGTAGAAATTTGAAGTTAACCCTCCCTTGCAGTTTTGCCAGCAGAGATCTGGCTATAAAAACCTCCAAAGAATAATCACTGTAAAAATAACAAAATAATACAGTAAATATTCCTTCAATATTAATTTCAGAGTTTTAAGTTATGCAAAATCAAATTTGTACAAATACCTAAAAATATTGTTATCCTTGGAACAAATTGCATGTTTGTTGATCCTAATGCCTTTGACTTGGGTGTCGCCAACCCCATCCTGCTGAATAACTACATCACCTAAAGGTTTCCTACATCTACTGCATCTGATGGTGGTCTCACCCTACAAGATGAACACAAAGTACAAACAATACACCTAACAATACAACACAATAATACCAATGCACTAAGTAATAGTTGAGCTAAGAACTAGGCAGTCCAAGATAAGGAATGCAGAAACATGCTAATTGGCTGACTTAGCTGGTACATTTGTTGTCCCAATTCAAGTCACTGACTATAAAAGGAATGAACTAAAGGTAGTAAAATGCAGTTTCAGTTGATTTGATTACAGTTATTATTTATTTTCATTGAACTGCGACCCTAGAAGTTTCAAGTCACATTTTGAAAATTTCCTTTAGCCGACCGTCAATCAAACTGCTCTCATACAAAGCCATACCGCCTAGATTTAATTAAATCTACACAGTACTTGTTTGTTTGACAATCCGGTAAATGCACTTCAATGAAAACAGTAATAAGGTTGCTGATGTGCTCAATACGAAAAACGTGGTATAAAGCCTGTTGCCACAGAACAATATAATTTTGCCTAGTTTTTACATGCATTGTTACCAGGTAGAGACTTGTTTCCATACCTCAAACTGTCCTTGGTCTGAAAAGTTACATAATCCTAACCGGTCAGTAACATAAGTTCCCAGGTAAATGACAAGGTTTTAGGGCTAATTTATGGCTAAAGTTCACAGGTAAACAAGATAAGATAAACGAGAGAAAACAAAAGTTGTTGATTCTACTGAGACTCAAACCATTAACCCACCACATGCAAAGGGAATGTCTTGACCACTGCGCCACACAGACAACAATGCTGAATTGTGACAAATTTTAATTTTCATACTTGATTGGTGCCTATATAAATTAGTGGTCAAGGGCAGTTTAAGCAATGGAAACGAGTGTCTACCTTGTTCGTAACATGTATTTTGGTTGATTCTGTATGATTCTACAAAAACATGCAGTAATGATTTATAATAATAATTATAGTGGCACACCTGTACAATGATGATGTTCTTTGTTTCCAGTGCAGTAGAGTGAACCACTATATAGTAACTTCCCAGTAAACAGTCGCCTTCACCAGGGTTAAGGGAACTAAATGCTAAGGATGGAATGCTGGTACCATGGCAATACAGGTCTTTAGACATCTGCTGCCAGTTCTCAGATGGTAGTTCTAAAACTCTCTTAAAATGTCTGGAATAATAGTCATTATATACCAGTCAGTTGCAACCATGACCCCCAGTGAATAATAATGGTATCGAGCAGCCCCATTCTTTCATGAGTAAATAGAGGCAAAGGAGGGTTTCTTTCTCATTATTTTGGTTTGCTTGAAAAATCTGTAATTTCAGAGTTCTCCTGAAGCACCGGCAGTTGGCGATTTTCTCTGTGTTCTCTACTTGACCATGCCAGCTACAAGTTTTCTACTTAACAAATAGAAGTTGGCTTTCTATGTTCTATACAAAAATGATGCATGCCTGAGCTCTTGAAATGCTAGCAAGTGGATGCAAGAGCTCAGAAGTGCATCATTTTTGTATGGAACATAGAAAGCCATCTTCTATTTATTTTATAATATAAAAAGTCCAAAAACTTTATAATGTCAAGTGGGCAGGGCCTTGAACATGAGGGAAATTCATGGGGTAAAAAAAGTATACAAATGACGTCAGCCGAGTTTCAGGGAAGCCATTTTAATTTTTCTAATAATTCATTAAAGAAAATACGTTTTTCCCAGTTAAAGTGTTCGCTTTCTTACTTTCAAAAGTCTTTGTCAACTTAGTGTACAAATTTGATACAAGTTTGTTTAATTCTTGTTCATTCAACAACAGGACAGTCGGAGTCTTCTTCAAAAACTTTGGGGGTTTCTTCGAACACTTCAGTTTCTTTACAGGTTTCCATGACTTTTGTGCATGTTACAGCGGCACAAAAAGTGGAAAAAGGAAAATGCTGTGGGTTTGTTTTGATTTTTCCAGCCGTGCACCATAAAAAAATTGCAATTTGATTGGTAGCTAGGCATGCACCATAAAAAATGGTGCACGCCTAGCATCCAATGAAATCGCACGTTCTTAGGATGTTCCCAGTGTTTATATTATCAAACTCTTTTTACTTACCATAGAAGCCTGGATTTGAAATAAATGTCCCCTAATCAATTTTGTTCTACTATGGCTGTGTTGGTTGAACCCTGTATTTTGTGACTGACTTCCCTTCTCAAAACTGTTAAACAGGAAGTTCTGGTATAAAAGAAGCTCGTATGTTGTGGGAGTCAGAATTTCAATATTATTGACTGGACTGCCTCCCCCTAAAAATAAATACCGGAGCCAAGTTGTGTACTTAAGCAATAGACCACATTGAAATGTGCGGTCTATTGCTTTTATGATATAACTACAACACAATGCAAGCAGGCGTGCCAATTTCTATATGTTTACCGGCACAATAGCCCATAGATTGTTGAGTCTATAAGGCCATCGGAATGCTCATACTATCTGGGTTATATTTATTATAAATGTAGATATGCATACAAAGCCTGTGTAGCAGGCAAGGAATTCCCCTCTTCCCTACACTTATACCATTTCCTGGGAGTAATACAATACCACTTCCAGACCTGTATTCTGATTGATTTGTGAACTGTTATACATGTATATAGCTACACATTTCTTTCTGGCTAAAAAAAAAAAAAACTTTACTACTTTACTTGACTTACGTTTGTTGACAAAAAACATCACTGCCACACATTCTGCAGGTCATGTTGACTGGGCCTTGCTTCAAGGATCTTCTCTCGTCTTCCAGACAGTTGATGCTCACATTCAGTTGGTGTGTTGGGTCAGTACCTTCCACATTCATCTGAAGCCGCATATGAAGCTCATCTCCTTCCTCCAGTGATAAGCCATTGCAGGTTTTGGGGTTGATTTTTAAATCTAGTAAGGCATAAATCATAATCATTTATTGTGCTACATATACCTCTGGAAACATAAATTCCACAGCACATACTCGAGAAATTTTATAAATAATATTACTATTTAATTTCACTATTTAATTTGCCGACCCCTTCCCCACCAAGCCATAAATAATTAACACTCCCAGATTGTCAACAGTACAATGTACATAAAGGGCTCACATTGTGGCTAATGTGGCTCTGTACAGAGACTGAAATGTATGTACATGTACACAGGTTTTGTGGTCAATATTAATTTGTAGATCCTCTGGAGAGCTGTCACATGATCTGAATTGGGACAACAAATATTTAATATAAAAGCTGATAGAGCCATAGCAGTCAGCAAAGCAAGATGGATGTGTTTCCTTACTCTCTGTGTGCAAACCATGTATTTTGGTACAGTAGTATATGTAGTGACAGTTTACAACATGAGCGAGAGTGCCTCCCAATAGCCCACTTCCTACATACAAAGGGGCCAATACGAAGCGAGGAAGTGAGGCATATATCAGAAGTGGGCTATTATCTCAGTGGTTAGGCGCCGGTCTGTTGAGCGGGAGGCCACAGGTTCAAACCCTGGCTGGACCAACACTCGGGGTCTTAAAATAACTGAGTAGAAGGTGCTGTCTTTGTGAAACAACTGCAAATGGTTAGACCTTCACGTCTTCTCAGATAAGGACGTTACACCTGCCTCTGTCAGTGGACCTACAATTTAGAAGGGACCTTGAGTCCTATTGTTTGTCAGGCTCTGATCCAAATGTCTCAAATCAAAAAAGAGTGTTGTTTCAGCCTATATACGATCTCGAGCTGGAGGTGAGAGATTATATAGGCCGATACAGCTTGTAAACTACTTGTGATATGAAACTATATAATTATTTTTTTATGAAATTTTGATGGGAAAGGTCAAGAAATATAGTTCAGCTCTATAGTTTACTTCAGTCATTTGCAGTGTGCAAAAAAAACACAACAGGTCCCACATTGATTAGATCTCTATGCATCATTATCAAACTCATTAATAATTCATGAGGCAAAAACAAAGGAAATCACTGAACGATAAGTGATCTGTATATCTGATACAGATTCGTCCTGATTTACATAAACTTTTGCTTCGATTTTCTCGGCCAAGTCAGCTCATTCTTTATCTAGTACATAGAGAAGTTTTACCTTGACATTTCACCCAACTGGGATACCAACAGACACTAGCATAGAGTTTGTTGGATACAGAAGTGATGATTAAAACATGACTGTTGATAGGCTACAGCACTGTTGATAGGCTACAGCACATTCAGAATTCGGCTGCCCGCATCATTACTTCACTTCATCTAGAAAGCATGATCATATCAAACCCATACTAGTCAAGTTACATTGGCTCCCTGTACATTTTAGAATTGTTTTTAAAGTACTGTTATTGACTTATAAGGCTTTGAATGGACTCGCGCCACATTACATCAGCGAATTGATTAGTTATAAGACCTCTTCACGCTGTCTAAGATCATCTTCGAAGAAATTACTCAATGAACCCACTGCCAACCTAAAGACGTATGGAGAAAGAGTGTATTCAGTCGCCGGACCCAGACTTTGGAATAAGCTACCGACTAATATCAGGGAATCGGCTTCAGTTAGTTTGTTTAAGTCTAGACTCAAAACACATCTATTTCAAGAAGCTTTTAACTTATAGTTATTCTTATTATTACTTTCTTTTTTAAATTATTTTAGCGAACTGTAAATATTTATTAGTCATTTTTAGTCATATTTAGTTATTAACTTGTAATATTGAAAGTGCCACAGACAATTAGTGGAGCTTGCCGCTATATAAATGCTCTATTACTGTCTGTATCAGTGAAACAACACCAACATTTTATTAATCAGTGTTGTATCAAATATACAGACTCAGATGTTTTAGAGCATGGTCATTATATCCGTGAAATAAGTTTTGCAATAACTAGTGCTAAACAGCACTAACTCCTTTGTTTTCTGTTGTTTAATTAGTGCTATTTAGTGTTATTTGTTAACAAATGTTTCACCTATATAAAGACTGTGCTCTATTAATCAGTTCTGTATCATCAAACAAATGCTAACTAATAGACTGAATATCTAATCAGTTCTGTATCTAACAAATGCTAACTAATAGACTGAATATCTAATCAGTTCTGTGGGTTTACAGAGGTATCCATGTGACTTGAATGCTGCGTTTGGATTGGTTAGCACTCTTGTGAATTATTAATGAATTTTACATATATTTTTTTTAAGGCCTTGAGGTAGGCAACTTGAAGAATATCAGTAACACATCCCATAATTTTAGATATGTTTCTGATATATATTTATATCGAACAAAGTGTGCCAATTTTTTTGCTGTGCATATATATAATCACTTCCAAGTACTACGAGTTTACGAGCTGTACTGCACCAAGCTGTACTGCACCAAGCTGTACTGCACCAAGCTGTACTGCACCAAGCTGTACTGCACCAAGTGTCTGACCTGGGTCACCTGGCACGATTTGCTCTTCGGTTATTCCATGTTATCCCATACAAAACATGTACTAATAATTATTAATAATTCTTGAAACCGTTCTATCACTCCACTGTTGTATGAAATAAAAGTCGATGTTGTTAAGCCCTTTATTAAAATGGATGGTGTAATTTGTGGCTTGGTGGCTTTGACAGAACGGTGGAATGACATGATAATTATTATAAAGACATTTAATTTGGCTGAGGGCACACTAAGTGGATATAACTATAGTTAACGGCATCCTCAGTGTGACTTGCATCTTAATAGAGACATAAATTATCAATTATCATTGTCAACATTGCCATTCATGATATATTGGCTGAGGGCACATTGGGACGTTAACTTTAGTAAACCAGCCAACTCTAGTATGGTTAAGAATTTTTACTATGGTAAAATAGCAGCCTTGAGAAAACGACACACCTGGCTGAGAGGCGTATGATTTTCTCGGCTGAAATGACACATGATGCATTTCAACAAGGATTTAATTACCTCTAGCGGCAAAATAGATGACAAGCTGTCAGCTATTATAAAGTCTAACAATGACAACAATCTTTATTTGATGGTATTGCTTACAAATATTATAGATATATGAAAACAAATTATACTTCAAAATGTGGGAGTAGGATGTCAATAAGTTTAGATTAACTTAGCGATTAGCCCATCTATTCAGGTCTGCGAACTACAGTTAACTTTTCTTTCTTCCTGCCGCCGTTTTCAATGCAACTAACCACAGTTGAGTTTACTATGGTAAACTGTATTTAATTCCTCCATTACCCTTGGGCATTTGACTGTTAGAGTTTCTGTCCTTGGGCTGGGGTGGGACATTTGCCAGCAAAGAAACATTGGAGGGGAGAGATTGGGCAAAGTCAAAATAGTGAATTTTTACTTCACTGTTTATAAGGGATGGACCATTATATTTTTAAGGGGGGGTTGGGCAATTTTTTCTGGATTGAATTTTTTTGTATGACTGAAAGTTATGCACAAATTTTGTTTTTCACACCGTTTGCTTGCACGAATTTTTTTTCATGAAAAAATTGAAGTTGTAATTATAATAATGACGTTTGCATAATATTTTTTCCCCTTCAGTTTGTTGTGCACGATTTATTTTTTTTCGAATCCTGTGTTCGAATATTTTTGGGGTATTTGCCTAAAACCCCCCCTCAAATATAATGGTCCATCCCTAAGAGATTTGCACTTGTTATGAACCCTTGTTATATGTTACAAAGCCCCACGGTTGCAACGCTCTGTTCAAAAATTACACCATCCGTTATTAAAAAGGGTAATTCTGGCTACTTGTCAACGGGACTGAAGAAATAACCAGCCTAATCACTTCCAAGTACTAACGGATAAGATGCACAAATTTAACTTCAAACCTTTGAACGCTACGAGTTTACGAGTCTCGCGCGTGGTAGATGTATCGTTCATTCCTTTGCCTCGTGTACACCTAACCAGCAGACACTGTGGTAACAGCCTCATTTCCGTCTTTACGCTTCGCGTATTTCTACAGCAGTCCTTTACACTTTCTAAAAGCTTGTAAAGGCCCACCACAAGCTGTACTGCGCCAATATTTTTCCGTACATCGCACCAAACCAAGAGCGAGTCGTCCGCCATGTCCGCAAGATCCAAGATGGCGGCTACCGAGAAGGCCCTGGGGACGAGAACGCGTTACAATGATTATCATTATTTGTCAAATCGCTTTAAAATAATGATAATCATTATTCTAAGACAAACCCGAACCGCAAACCGAACCCTAACCATCGGACGAGTTCACGGGTAAACGACGGATTCTCACTCACCCAGAGCTAGGGTTCACGGGTAAACAAGAAGAGGAGGTAAGGCCATCCCTATTTTTTTTCCCGTTTCTCATCGGTGGGGTTTTCAAAAATTGGGTCGGTCGGTCGGGTGAGAAAAAAAAAATTATGATAAAAAATAAGCGGGGAGACTGGAACTAATAAGGCGCGGTTGCACAGGCGAGGTTACAAACCAACATGGACGACGAAACCATCGATGCCGTCGTCCGTATACGCTACAAACATGGAATTACAAATGCACCGCCGAAACTATTGTGTAACCTACCCTCGAGCATGAGCTTCCAGGAGCTGCTCTAGGGTTTCTTCACCCCCACCCCTCCCCCCCCCCAATTTTTTTTTTATTTCTACAAAAAGCCACAAAAATGGGTCGGTCGGACGATGAGAAACGGAAAATAAAAAAGGGATGGCCTAAACGCGAGAGAGATTGTTTTTGAGCGCTCGAACTCGTAACTGTTTGCGTGTAGTGCTTGGTAGTACAGACGTCATGACCACTACACTAAGCGCATCCACCGCCGTTCGGAATTTGACAATTGTTTATCTTTATCTTGACTGATTTTAAGAATAATGATTATCATTATTTTGAAGTAATTTGACAATTAATGATAATCATTGTTTTAACCTCGAGGTTGTGTTCAAGGCCTGACGCAACCTCTTCTCGGTCAGACCCTGGTCACGAGGTTGGGCCTGGACGCCATCTTGGATGTTAGGCGCGTAGAGACTCCTGGGAACGGTTGGACTTGGAACCGGCTAATTAGGTAAATTTATTCGAACCCCACCAGACAGAGTTTGGGGACGTTTGGATAAGCCTACCCCCAAACCATATTCTCACCAAGTTATTCCAAATTTCTCCCCGAAAAGTTGCTCCAAAATGTTTGAAAAACTGAAACAATTCATAGCTATTACAAACTACTAGGATCATCAAAGAAGACACTAGAATCTTGACTGCTATCAAACACAAAAACAATCCACTACTTAATAAAGCTCTACAAGTATCTAGTAAGTTAAAGTGCACCTAACCCCTTTTGCGATTTTTATACATATGAATCTTTGAAAGGTTTTGAATACTTCTGCGAAGAAATTTTTGGCTTGCAAAGAATACTTTATGTTCTAGGCTAGTTTGAAATGGTGAAAATTTGACCTTTCCTGACCCATGACCGCGTAAGAAAAAGCCTGGGTCGATTCTGGATCTTACGTCATCTAATTCATTCGACTTTTCAATAAGTTGAATCAATGTTTAGCATTTTGTCTAAAATAACTGGGTGTTTTTATTAACAACTCGCAGACCGTATAAATTCCCTATATATCGATGTTGTTGTGATAGAAAGGCGCCATGGAGAATAATGCGTTAATGAGGTGACGTAAGATCCAGAATCGACCCAAGCTTTTTCTTACGCGGTCATGGGTCAGGAAAGGTCAAATTTTCACCATTTCAAACAAGCATAGAACATAGAGTATTCTATGTAAGCCAAAAATTTCTTCGCAGAAGTACTCAAAACCTTCCAAAGTTTCATATGTATAAAAATTGCAAACTGAATGGGTTAGGTGCACTTTAAGCAGTAATAACACATTCACATGGTGCACTACACTATCTCATTTATTACAATTAGGAAACATTAACCCTAGTGAAATTACAAATTTTACATAAGAAATTAAAAAACATCTATGTAGATAGGTGGAACAATGAGAGAAACGACTTAATCAATGGCAAAGTGAAGTCAAAATTAGAATTATATTCAGTTATCAAGCACAATTATGGCTTCGAGGAATATTTGAATTTAATTACTGACTTCAGAATTCGAACTTAGAATTTCGGCACATCTACTCCCAATCGAAAGAGGGCGTTACAACAATACCCCACGAGAAGATAGCTGCACCTAGTAATATGGAAATGAAGAATGTAGCAAACGGCGCATGAAGATTTTTAGCGGCAACCATTTAGGTAACATCCAACGGTTTTTAGCGTTTATACTGAACCCCCAATTTTGAATGCCTTTGTCCAAATAAATAGCCTGAGAAGACAACCGCAATTTCTGCTCGGTCCCGGAACCCATTGCGAAAATAGATTAAGAAATACATCTCGTTTTCGATCGCTTCTTCCTATACATTCTCCGTGAGCTGCTAGTATTACGACTGAAGTGGCCAGTCAGCAGAATGTACATCTATCAATACCATAATAACCAAATTAAGTGAAATATTGTACAATTCCTCTGTAGATTTACTTACAGTCTTTAGTAATGCGGATCGCCGTTCCAGGATTACTACTTCTGTAGACAGTCTAGTCACTACTGTAACTTCAATTATACAGGAATCCCAAGCTCTGTTTATGTAAATTTAATTTCATAAGGGTTTTGTATGAGAATTTTTAAATCTAGCTTTTCGATAAATATACTGTAATAAAATGAATAAAACTTACCTGGTGTCTGTATTTTCAGCGAATTTTAAATCCCTTACCCTACATACTAAAGAAGAATTGGAAGGTAGGAAACGAACTCCAAATCTCGGGTCCAAAGCCACTCGCGTCTGGGTCGCCGGATTTTTTCACGAAAATCGCATCGATTTACATTTTATCCCCATCAGTACATCAGCATACGCAGTGATACATTTCCAGTCTATCTGTGTCAACTAAATAAAGATGTGTATTTGCCGAGATACAAGCCACTGCTGAGTCCAAGTCTCGCCAGCCATTATACCTCTCGATGCTCTTACATATTATACCTACAAATAATTACATAAAATGTATCGAAGTAACTAGCTAATAGCTTCTAAAAAGAAAGGTCTTCAAACTCCATTTAAACCTAGTTAACGAATCAATACTATGAATACAATCCGGAAGAGAGTTCCGCAGTTTAGCTGCAGCGACATAGAATGATCTGTCGCCATATTAGAACATGGTCACACCCACTCGACCAATCAGCGTTCCCCATTTCAGCTGTCCCATAGTTAAGTAACTAGTATTCTCTATATAGAGAATACTAATAAGGCTATTTAACAATTAGACCCGCAGCCCGAATGGGCTACGAGTCAATAGCCCATGAGGCGCAGCCGAATGGGCTATTTAACTCGTAGCCCACGAGAGCGAGAGGTCTAATTGTTTTAGTATAAACTAACTAGTCGGACAGTAGAAAATAATAGAAAGAAACAAATTGAAGTTGAAAACATTATTTCGTGAAAATGCGTCGCGCCAGTGCGCTCGTGGTTTTCTATCTAAATGCTCGGCACTCTAAATCACATAGAACTCTCGTGCCATTAGCTAACCCTTAGGCCTACGGCAAACGTCGAACTTAAGCCGCGCCGATCCTATTAAAAAATAAGTTCGGTAGAAGATCGACTTAGGCCGACGTGGCAGCAAACGTCGAACATTTCACTTTTCGCCCGCGGCTAGTGATATGGCGAAATACAGCGCTCGGTCGAATCTGAGAAGGGCCTTTTTGTGGAAAATGATTGTCCAAAGCAGAAACAGAAGAATGGCGTTCTATATACAGCACTCGGTGCCGTGTATAGGAGACAATGGTTGTTACTGCAAGTGGCGTTATTGGCCATGTTTCTAGCGTTTGCGATTCACACATTGAAACCTCTGTTAATAGTCGATCATGCCGCAGTTTTCAACGACATTCTGGATGGTTTGACTTCAAATATGGTAGAAGCGTTTCAAAGCGAGCTATATCGCAACATTCGCAATTACCAATGCTTCTGCCGGTATTCCAGCCAGGCGCATCTCATTCAGTACTTTCGAATACTGAGCATTTATTACAAAAGGGCATTTCACATTTAAGGGATCGGAAATGTATTTTGTGACGTTAAAGCACGAACTACACATTTCGGCTGAGCGTCATGCAGCAATCACTTCCGATCGGCCGCCATTTCGCCTTCGAAATCGACTTTGTACAGCGCATGCTCACAAGGGGGGAATCCGTGTTTGGGAGATGGGGGAGATGTTGTTTTCATGGTTTTGGCACAACCATACGATTTGCATGATTGATTTATTATTTAACATAATTTATTAATTTAGTTCGGCGCGTGTTAAGAACGACGTTTGCCGTAAAGTCGCAGCAGAGTCGTAATTCCCGACTTGGCTACTCGATCGTACCATAGTTAATAACTATGATCGTACCTATTGAATAGGTCGATCTCAATTGCGGCAAACGTCGTACTACCATGAGCCTATTTCAAAATTAATAGGTTCGACCATAGTTAATAGAGTGGAATGGTTAGGAAACTCAGGGACCTTCTTTGTTATATGTCTTTGTTAGCTTTTTTCAACCACTACCGTGCACAAAACACAATAGAAATGCCAACATGTTAATCAATCAGCCAATAGAAACGTGTGAGTTCAGTCGTTCAGGGAACGCTAATGAACTATGATCGTGCACAATATTTTGTCTTACCCCTTCCAACCTAAATCGCAGCGCCTTTGTTAGCCCTTTTGAAGTTTGCCGGGTTTCATAACCTATATGATTCGACGTTTGCCGTAGGCCATACTTACAAGTTATAGTGTTAGAACATGGAACGAGAAGGTCTAAGTAATTCACCGGCTTATATTCTTGGGAGCTTGGCCATTGAGAGCCTTAAAAGTAATTAATACTGATCAACTTAAAAGTGATCCTATCTCTAACAGGCAACCAGTGAAGTTTATATAGGATAGGGGAAATATGGTCGAACTGTATTTTGTCAAGTTCACATGCCGGTAAACCATACATACATGCATACATACATACATAATCTCTATTTATCCACAGTCTCATCATCTAAAATTACATGCTCTCCCAGAGAGCCGTGCATTAGAACAGATAAATAAGTAAAATCTACATTATAGTTACAAATATTTACATAATTTCTTAAATTATAACTAACTTGATTAAACTAACTAAAATAAGAATAGCTTTATGAATAATTAAATAAATAAATAAATAGATAAAATTTCAGTATAGTTATATTTCTTAAATTATGACTAGCTTAGTAAACTATCAGTAAGTTACCAATAACTAAGTTACTATATCTATGTTACCTACAAAAAAATGTTGTTATGTGAGTCGAGTTTAGATGTAATGAAGGCGACAGTCATCCGGCAGCTGGGTCAAAGTGCTTTCGAATCCTGCCAATATTCCTAATAGCCAAATACGCGGACTTGCAAATAATTAAGTGCTTCGTCAGTTGGAGATGGGAATCAACAGTAACACCAGCTTTGGAGTAATGACAACATCATCAACAGTTATTCACGAGATGAGAATACATCGATTGGCATAACGAGACGTGAGAAGCGCACCAAATTCAAGCATCGGGAAGAATGGCTGGACACTCGATCTGATTAGCGCTCAGTGCCGACACGGTCGCCAAGTTTGAATTTCCACTGAAACATAACAAAGAAAAGCACCAAAAACCGCCGAGTGCCGCTTGGATTTTGCTGTTTCATCTCGACTATTTACGAATTCGACCTGTTGTAAGCTGCTTATGGCTGTTGACATGTACATCTACTCAATCCTATACCTTCAGTTACTTTCCACGCTGCACATAAGCTGTAGTTGCGGCTGGTACAAAACACAGGTCACTTAACGATTCAGTGGTATTTTCCAATAATCTATTTTTCATTCCACTCCATTCCTGTAAATGCAATATCCGCGAGAACAACGCAGAAAACGCTGGCGCATCAGAAGTGAAAGGAAAGACGAATTTTTGAAATCCTCACCTTTAAAATGAGATATTTCTCAAGTTTGTGTTTGCTCTAGAAGTGACGAAAGGGTTGACCTGTCATCTGGACTCAGAACCGGCCATCCCTTCATGTAGGACGACACGAATTGCTACCAAATTGTATTCTATTCTATTGTATTGTGTTGCGTTCTATTGTTGTATTGAATTGTATTGTGTTGTATTCTATGGTATTTTTGGTAAAAATTCGTGTCGTCCTACATAAAGGGATTGCCTCAGAACCTGTCATAATCCAGCGCACATTGTTTTGAATTCAAAGCAAAGTCCGCGGTTTGAGAAGTGAACATTAAAACTAACAGAACAACGCAGAAAACGCTGTAGCATCAGAAGCGTGTGAAAACGGATTTGTTAAATCCTCGGCATTAAAATGAGACATTTTTCAAGTTTTTGTTTGCTCCAGAAGTGAACATAACAAGTAACGAAACGAGTTGACTTGCCATCTGGACTCTGGACTCAGCTTGCCATCTGGACACGGCTTAAAAACAGTTGTGTGCGTTCTTTGAATACTAATTAACAAGAAACGTAGCCTGCGTTGCGGCTCTGGAGTATCGGAGCGCAGCGAGCGGAGATTAGGGGGATTGGGGCAAGAGAAAAAAGAGAGGGGGAAGGGGGCGGGGAGGAGAGGGAGAGGAAGAGTCCTCTCCTCTCCTCCCCACCCCCTCCCCCCTCTCTTTTTTTCTCGCCCCAATCGCCCTAATCTCCGCTCTCTGCGCTCCGATACTCCAGAGCCGCAACGCAGGCTACGAGAAGCGCTTTGAGATAAACTTTCACGAGATTGAACCCGTTAATAAGTTCGTGAATTAATAAGTTCGTAAAATTCCCATCGGTCCCATTATAGCTTGACCAATCACAAAGAATGAAATCCAGTATTAATAATTTAAGTGATAACTCAATTAAGGTTTCGTTAACGAGAAATGTCCATGACACAATAGGCATTCTGCCCTATGGCCTGGATAATACAACTGAACGATATTTATAAACACAATGTTGTGTGTCGTCTGCATACATCATGCAGTCCAGGTCATGGGCAGAGATAACATCTTCTAGTGGTGCAAAGAAAAGTGAGAACAAAAGAGGTCCAAGCACCGAACCGTGCGACGCCGTATAACAGTTGTCTGTCAGGTGAAGCAGTATCTCTAACCATAACCGCCTGAGTTCGGTCAGTAAGGTATGAGTGAAACCATTTCAACCCGGTTCCATTCATCCCATACCGGAGTCTTTCAAACAGAAGAGTATGGTCAATAGTGTCGAAAGCTGACGACAAGTCCAAAAGTACCAGAACCATTTCTTGGTGTCTATCAATTGCATATAAGATGTCATTAAGGTGGCCCGCGGCTATTTATTTTGGCAACGGGGGTCTTTTTAAATTGCGTTTTTGAACAGCTAAACATTATCCGATTTCCGAGATTTTTTTAACTTTTAATAAAGAATCCTCGAATATTATAAAAAGTACAATTAGAAAGTGATTAACAGAGAATTGCTGAAGATATAAGCGATTTTCGAAAACGTTGTTTTTTAGGAAAGAGCATATATTTAAAAACCCAAAAGATGGATTTGTTTCATTTTACTTTCAACGAGTGCCCAACCTCCAAGGTCTGTGACAGGCAAGTTTCAGGTTAATCGGCACCATACAAGTTTCTCAGCAACCGGCTGATCAATTTTAACCTTAAAATGTTATGCTCAGGCATCTGGTTCAACTGCCGGAGAAATATTACAGTAATAATTAAATCGTATATACCATATGGAAGTTCAATACCACTTGAAACTTCTGCGCCAAAGTCAAGAAGATCGGAAAACTGCAACTAACGTTATGCGGCGAACGAAGTAAGATAGGTTATTGCTGAATATTTGCGAAAGTCGAGAAATTTGTATTCTTTCGGCATAAAAAAAATCACTAGTTTGTTTTTATTAAGTTTCTAATATGACTTACAGTAGCATATTTTAAAGTACCTTACCGAGTTTCAGCGCGCTTTGACCATACGCTTTTGAGAAATAAAGGCTGTAAACTTCAGCTTGTGTGAGACTTCTAAAATCTAAATGCTTGGAAAACCCCTCATGTTAGCTAATTTATTCAATGGGTTTGTTTTGAATTTCCGCACGGGTTCTGCCACTTGGGAATCGCGAGGCAAGGAATAATTAAAATTATTGTTGAAATTAAAATTAGGATTACATTGTAATTCGTGCGACTGTGTGCAGTAACCCATGAAAGTGTGACAACTAACACGCAAATCCTGGCTAAAATAGTGTTCGTTTTAAATAAGGGACAGTTATTCAAAATAAAAGTAAAAAAAGATCCGTACCGTCGATAATTCTTTTTAATAAAAAGCAGTATTATGCTGATACTCCTTGGCACCAAAACATTACTCAGCCTGGACTATTATTACAAACTTGCAAAATTAATCCTCATTTTAATTTCAACATTAATTTTAATTATTCCTTGCCTCGCGATTCCCAAGTGGCAGATCAAAACAAACCCATTGAATAAATTAGCTAACATGAGGGCTTTTTCCAAGCATTTAGCTTTTAGAAGTCTCGCACAAGCTGAAGTTTACAGCCTTTATTTCTCAAAAGCGTATGGTCAAAGCGCGCTGAAACTCGGTAAGGTACTTTAAAATATGCTACTGTAAGTCATATTAAAAACTTAAGAAAAACAAACTAGTGATGTTTTTTATGCCGAAAGAATACAAATTTCTCGACTTTCGCAAATATTCAGCAATAACCTATCTTACTTCGTTCGCCGCATAACGTTAGTTGCAGTTTTCCGATCTTCTTGACTTTGGCACAGAAGTTTCAAGTGGTATTGAACTTCTATATGGTATGTACGATTTAATTATTACTGTAATATTTCTCCGGCAGTTGAACCAGATGCCTGAGCATAACATTTTAAGGTTAAAATTGATCAGCCGGTTGCTGAGAAACTTGTATGGTGCCGATTAACCTGAAACTTGCCTGTCACAGACCTTGGAGGTTGGGCACTCATTGAAAGTAAAATGGAACAAATCCATCTTTTGGGTTTTTAAATATACGCTCTTTTCTAAAAAACAACGTTTTCGAAAATTGCTTATATCTTCAGCAATTCTCTGTTAATCACTTTCTAATTGTACTTTTTATAACATTCGAGGATTCTTTATTAAAAGCTAAAAAAATCTCGGAAATCGGATAATGTTTAGCTGTTCAAAAACGCAATTTAAAAAGACCCCCGTTGCCAAAATAAATAGCCGCGGGCCACCTTAAACACTCGTAACAGGGCTGTTTCAGTACTATGAAAGCGCCTATACGCGGATTGCAGCTTAGCTAAAAGATTGTTGGCAACAAGGTAGTTCATAGTCTGACTGTGTAGCAACTACTCGTTCAAGAGTCTTGGACAGGAAAGCAGCGGTTCGTGATAGGACTCATCGTGATCTAGGGTTTGCTTCAGGATGTAGGACCTCTTTCTTGAGGGACGTAGGAAACACAGCAGAAATCAGTGATGTGTTAACAATATTGGTAAGTGACAAGGGCACCCAACGAAGTTTTCGGTTAAAAAGCTGTTCGGGAGAGTAAGTTAGCCTAAAACTTTCGGATTTGAAAAAATTGTCCCTAGAAAATTGTTTTCTGAAATACTGGCTAGAAAATTTGTTTTCAATCCCTAGAAAATTATAGAAGAAAAGGGAGACTAAAAGGTTTCCCCTAAAATATTCGTGCATCCCAATTCGTCTGATCAATAGAGTCAGAACAGGAAAAAGGAATCCCTAAAAAATTCGTGCCTCCACAAAACTTTGCAACATGAAGTTACTTGGGCTAGAAAATTCTTGTTATGTTCTAGACTACTAACAAATTCGTAGGCCGGGAATATTTGGCCATAGTATTTTCAGTTGACGCGATTTCCACCTAGAAAATCCGAACAGCTAATATATTTCTAGAATACGTCAAAAGACATAGTAGGCGCCTTACATGTAAAATGGCTAGATAAGCTGCAGACAACTGGTTTCAAACGAATTTCAAAAAGTACTCGTTGGGTGCCCTTGAAGTGAAGAAACTAGAACATCAACGGATTGTTTCAACACATGGGTTGGTACCGGATCAAGATTGCTTGATTTGGGTTTCGAGTGCTCCACAACTTCACGGATATAGCTTTCAGATACCTCAACGAATTCACTAAACGAACATTGACATGGAGAATAATTTATAACTACAGACATGTCGAAAGACGCCAGACTGGACATGCGCAGGTTGTATCTTGGTGGAGAAACACTCACTAAAGTCCTTTTTCCTGCCAAAGAGCTACTGTAGGTTTTCTTGTAATACATTTCCTTAACTGGACGGCAGCATTCACTACCTATTAGGTATACTAGTTTGTGCATTAATTCGGCACACGAGAAGAGCGGCCGTGTGGAGTCGCCACACCAAATATGCAAATATGTAAATTACCCACTTTCGAGTTATGCTTCACTTGTCTATTCTCGAATAATAGAATTAATTTAATTTACCCCTGAGCCTCATATTCAACCTTTGTGTATGACAAGTGAAGTATATATATATCATCTACTGAGTTTGCTAGGACCGGATGACATTATAGATTACTAGCGTGACGTCACGGCAACACCGGATAACATTATAGGTTACTAGCGTGACGTCACGGCACCACCGGATAACATTATAGGTTATTAGTGTGACTTCACATCTATATAGGCACCACACGATATTTTAGTTTTTTTTCAGCTGACTATTGTTTCCTATTCATCAAGAGCGACTAAATCGGCTAAACATGTTTAATTAAACTGAGTTTATCTAGCCCCTATCTTGAATGTGTTTATGTACACAGGGTTAAAACTACTTCGAACAGGTTGTGTACTTAAGAAAGGTCAGTTTGAAACTAGTTTTAGCGCCAGTTCTGAAACAACTACATATGTTTCTAAACTTTGATATGAATGGAGTATAACCGGACGAGAGAGAGAGAGGCATGCATGAAATAGCGCAGGCGCAGATCCAGACCGTTTCCACTGTTTTACGGAAAACGGTCAGATTTTGTCCATTTGTTTTTGGTAGACTCTTACTTAACAAATAAAGAAGCCTTAGCCATGTTTTATACTATCATAAAACACGATGGGCATTTGAGAACATGAGGGAAATGTTAAAGCACAAGCCGATTTCTCGAGTGTTCTCAAATGAGGGTCTGAATGGGGTTAACTGACTACTGACAAACGGCCTTAAAAATAACTGACAAATGACGATATTTTTACTGACAACTGACAACCGAAAAATAACTGACAACTGACAAATTTGGTTTTTGTGGGTCAAACTTTGTAAATTTTCTTTAGTAATGATTAACTAGAGCTAACTGGCAACTGACAAATGGCCAAAATTTTAACTGACAACTGACATGTAGACCCCCCATTCAGACCCTCTCAAATGACCAGAGTGTTTTATGATAGTATAAAACATGGCTAAGGCTTCTTTATCTGTTTTATAGTATAGATTTACACGCGCGATGAAAGGAAAGCGCCAGTTGAAAACAATAAAACACGGCAAACCATGTTATATACTCTGATAAAACATGGCTTTTTAGCCAATTAGAGCGCGCGTACTGTCGTATCAATATTATAAATGGAAATATTGCATCGAAAACGCTGGAAATAGCGTTTCAGAGCTTGTAAATTTCTAAATTTCACCCTCGGAGCTCGCGTCTTCAGCGCTCGTTTGGCTTGTAATTTCGTTTAGCTCGGAAAACTGTTAGTTTTTTTCCCTGGATCCGCGCCTGTAGCGTGTTCAATTTTTAAACCTAAAGTTTTCAAATCCTGCCTATAATTTGTCCACCGCTCAGGACTTCAAACTTCCAATATTATCTACCGCATCATTTGATGGCATGCATTCTAGATTTAATATAATTGTGATTAGTAAAAATCGTAGTGGATGATGTTCTACTGATTAGTCTGCAGCTTTGACAAGTCCAGCCTGAAGTTGGATTTAAAAAAAGGAAAGTACAAAATAAAAAGTTTGTTTGAGCGTACAACCCGGACAGGAGTCGACCGGCGATAAAGGATCTGAAGCGAGGTGTGTTGTGTCGATTATCACATGTCACAGAAAGAGTAAGTAATATTGACTAGCCAGGCACATGACTGGGTCGTGAGGTAACGTTATGAAGGCAACAACTGGGTATAATAACATGAGGACGCGATCCAAAGGGCATCGCTGTCGGTCAGGACACCCGAACTGTGGTATGTGACTAATGTGGAGCAGTCCTACCTGCTTAACAAAGATAATAAGATTTCACTTGGACCATATGTCACATATCATCAAGTGTTAAACAGCAACGTATATCGTATAACTTTCAACTGCTTCTTCCGATCCGTTCTTTCAGTCAAGAACCGGGTATGTACGCGAGCCTTGGACTTACTGCTACAGGACTGGCTCGGGAAAAGAACGAAGTTCATTCGTAAGTCCCTTAATTTATTGGAGTATTATAATGATCCTATTTGCAAGATTAAATAAACCGGCCAAGATCAGTCTCCCTTCATAGTTTGGAAACTATACTACTTGCTCTACAATACAGGTTTCTTGTGATTCTTGGTCATATACCTGTATTTTATTGTTGGCCATACCGGAATTTTATTGGCCCAGTTTTGGTGTCCAGTTTAAATATAATTTACACCTCTCTGAAATTGTGAAAAGGATTGGAAGATCAGAAGGATACGTGAATCGCAAATTTTCCAATTTAAGTTGTGTGTTTAATCCCCGCAAAATTGTAGGCTAAAGGTTAGAAACTGTAGAAATTCTAGAATCGGAACACATCACTGGAATAATTAATCGTTAGCTGCCTCCCGAGCTCCCGCCTCCTTTGGAGGCATAATTGTGTGGTACTAGTAAACATATGTGTGGGACTAGTAAACATATGTGTGAGACTAGTAAACTAATAACCTTTTGAACTGCACTATTGTCATGTTGTCTTTAAACAACTTGTACTCATTGCCTTTAAAAGTTGTCGTAAGTGCAGGCTTGGCTAAAATCTTTTGCAACTTCGATCTGTTTAAGCCAGGTTATGTTTTAATAACTGCACTAGCTACGCCATGAATTATTGAATGATAGTGGTACTGTTCACCCACTGACGTTCATTACTCGGGCCAAGGGTTTGAAGCTATTGTTCAGTTGTCACGCACCGATGCCGCTCTTTCAGAGCGCAGTTTGTGTTTTATACCAACTCGCATTTGACTCGCAACAATGCGCTGAGTGTATATATTTACCATTCAGCGTTCTGTTTGCCGAATTAACATAACAGCAGATTACAAAGCGTTCACGCGGAGCAAGCACTTCTTCATTCGTATAATACAAAGCAAACGATGCAGAAGCAAACGTAGATTTCAATTCCTTTTGTGCCTATAAACATGGCTGACAGAAGGCCCTTCGATCGGAGGGTTGAAGCTCGCGAGTCGGCCGCTTTTAGGGATATCATAAAGACACGAACAGGTAAGACTTATGTATGACTTCTGTACGTAACATCTCGTTCAGATAGAAAAAGCAAGTCGCTTTCTCGCAGTGCAACCGGTTTTCATGCGGCAGCAATGATGACTGTAAAATTTAGAACAAAAAGCCCGCCGAAACTGAGAACTCATTGATATATAACTTGACGAAAAGGCTGGTTAGGAGCTTGCCCTTTTAAAGTTATTCCAAGCACTACTTTTGTTTACTTTATTGATAAGTTGACCATACATTTTTGGCATTTTTCTTCTGCTAGAAGAAATGATGTGAAGAACTCAGAACCTCACGAAGGGACCTGTGACACAAACGAAGCGTTTGAGATTGCGGTCAAATTTCATCTTAACTTTCTACGTTGCTCTATTTTGAAGAAAGCAGTTTCATTTTTACTAGATCCTGGTGACTGGACTAGGATTGGAGATCTGAGGTTCATCTGAATCATTTTTTAAGCCTGAAGTTTTGAAAGTTGAGAGATGCTTACTATTAATATAATTCCGTTGACTTTTGATCGGCAAATGGTACCAAGAGATGCTTTAAAGCATTAATATAATTCCGTTGACTTTTGATCGGCAAATGGTACCAAGAGATCGAATGACGGTTTAACTGAGAACTTCATGACCCGCACGCCTCAATCTTGCACAATATTTTATTAAAAACAATAGAAAAGTCCTCGGAGGTTGCACCAAGAACGTGAGATACGGTTCCTTTAATAGAATTCTACAAGGACGAACGTGAACAGCTTGTAAAAATATAAAATAGAAACATCGTTTTTTCGGTTGTAATCTAAGAGCTTTTCGTGCGCCAGTAAACACGTTCATAAAAAAATTTGTTATGACTAAGAAGTCTTTTCATGTATTTCGCTAAGAAAATTCATATTAAATTATTAGTGGCAGCAGACTTGTAAAGACCGAATGGTTAATGTAAACGTGTGTTATTTGATATGACAGTATTCGTCATTCTAAAGGGTTTTAATGGTTGTTTGCCATCGAATCCGTCAATCCACTTGTCACACACACGCTGCAGGTAGTCACGCCAATGTCTGGAACTCACGGAAAATATCGGGGTCAAGCGTATGAATACCTATCGATACAATAAAAGCAATTTGACTTCTAAGATTAAACGCTGCCAATTCAAACTATAGTTAGAAAATAATCTTTGGTGGGTAACCGGTGGATCTGTTCCGCTGAACTACATATGTAGGAAACACTAAATATTGCGAATGATTAAGGGCCGTCGACATATTCGAAATGCCCCGCTTAACGCACAACGGACGTTTAGGGGGGGGGGAGGGGGTAAGGGCATGGACGTTAGAGTGGGGCATTTAGAACAAACACTTTTTCATCAATAGAAGTACACTTTTTAATCAAATGTTTCTAGTCAGCTAGATCTACATTAGAGCGCAATTTCTGAAAGGTCTTTTGATTAGAAGTATCATGAAATACCTCAAACCTCCTAGGTAAGTGAAACTCAGTTTTATAGTCGTGTCCGAATGAGTATTTTAGTCAAGATCCGAAATGAGCTCGTACGGGAATTCGAGGTACTGACTGACTGTACAGTTGCAGCTATTAAAGCTTTAAGCTTGTTTTATACTTTGTTTATAAGTGAACTCCCGTGTAGTTCATTACTGTTTTTCCCGACCTAAAAAAAGCATAAAACAATGGGTGGACATTAAGGGGGGAGGGGGGGAGGGGGTCTGACCTTAACGTCCGTTGTCCCCTAATGCAGCTGAACTATATATGTAGGAAACACTAGTCATGTATGGTGAAACTGTTTTTGGACGCTCTTATCTAGAATGTTGATCATGGAGGTTCACGCAGGATTGTACACGGAAAATAAACGAGAAATGAAACAGAATCTATTAATGGAGGTTGTTTCTTTCCCTGAAAGCAATTAATTTTCATTTCTCCCGTCCCGTGCTGTGATCTAAGGCCATATTCTAACCATAGCATGAAAATAGTCTGACAGGTCAGCCATTCGCTGCGTGATATCTTGTCTGCATTTATAGCATATTTGTCTTCGTGACCTTTGTCTGCATTACATCTTTGTCTTCGTGACTTCTTTGTCTTTAATCATTGTCTGCGTGACGTATTCGTTTGCGTGACGTCTTGTTCAGCATTACAAAGCTTAGCGCCGTTAACCCAACAAAGGCTGGAGGCCCAGACAACATCCCAAACTGGATTTTGCGAGATTTCTCACAAGAACTAGCTGATCCTGTGTGTGCAATAATTAACTCCTCCCTTCAAGAAGAAGTCCTACCGGATGTTTGGAAACACGCCAACGTTACGCCACTGCCTAAATCTTCAAAAATCGATGATTTTTCTAAGGACCTTAGACCTATTTCTTTAACACCGACGCTGTCTAAAATAGCCGAAGACTATGTAGTCCAGGTTCACGTTAAGCCGGCAATCCTGGATCATTTAGGGTCAGACCAATTTGGCTGTATTCCAAAATCATCTACTACACACGCCCTAATCAACATGCTTCACAACTGGTCCAAAGCCACTGACGGAACAGGTGCTGACATTAGGGTCTTTGTCTTAGATTACAGAAAGGCTTTTGACTTAATTGATCACACCCTACTTATCACTAAACTATCTAAATACGGAATAAATCCTTTTATTGTAAATTGGATCTGCGATTTTTTAAGCAATAGACTGCAGAGAGTGAAACTCGCTCAAGATTGTTTTTCTGAATGGGAGTCTGTGCCTGCTGGAGTCCCACAAGGGACAAAGCTTGGACCTTGGCTGTTTATTGCTATGATAGACGACCTCCAAGTCCCCTCTGCAAATGGAACTTTTAAATATGTCGATGACACCACTATCTACGAAGTAATTAATAAAAAAGAAACCAGTTTGGCTCAGACGCCCATAAATGAAATTCAGAAATGGTCCACAGAAAACAAGTTCCAGTTACATCCAAAGAAATGCAAGGAACTCCGTATTTCTTTTGCGCGCTCGGAAAGATTTCATAACCAAGTCTACATTAATGAAGCTCCAGTTCAGCCTGTAAAGTCGATCATGATCCTTGGTGTAACAATACAAGACGACCTTAAGTGGAACTTGCACACTGATATCACCATCAAGAAAGCTTCAAAAAGACTGTACTTCTTAATACAACTGAAGCGTGCAAACGTTCCAACTAGTGAACTACTCCAATTCTATATAGCCTGTATTAGGTCCGTTTTACTTTACGCATGTCAAGTCTTTCATTATGGTCTGCCAGAATATCTTAGCCTTTCTTTTGAGCGTGTTCAGAAAAGAGCAATGAGTATTGTCTATGGTTACGACGTATCATACACACGCGCTCTTGCTCTTTCTGGTCTTCTCAGTTTATCTTTACGTAGATCAGAGCTCTGCCACACTTTATTTCGAAAGATTTCTTCCAATCATAAAAGTAATTTATACAATCTATTACCACACAATGTAAGTAATTCCACCCCTAACCTACGTCAAAAGAGACCCTTTACTCTTCCGCTCTGTAAAACAAATAGGTTCTCTAATACCTTTATAAACTCAAGTGTCAAATATTATAATTCGAATTATAAATGTTAGAATTAGCGACCAAGTGAAATATACGTTAGTGTGTATATTAGCTACTTTTACTCTTAATCAATACCAATTATTTGTTTTTCTCATTATTGTAAACCTTAGTAATTCAGTTTATGACTGCAATTTTGGTTAAATAAACTATCTATCTATCTATCTATCTACATCTTTGTCTTCATGACCTCTTCGTCTGCGTGACGTCTTTGTCTTCATGACGTTGTTATTGGAATGCGGCGATATTGTGCATCAGTGCATGTTATGTGACTAATATATGTGCTCGCATACCGAAGAGCAGTCAACCGAATAAACTAAATGCTTTACTAAACATAGCTTCGGTACCAACATCTCTTGATGTGTTGATACAAAACAGTAGTATAAATCAAACCACGCTAATTCTTTTTCTGGGAAATTTTGATAATGGCCGAATAAGCCGCTGACAGAGTTTATATACTGTAACATTTTAGGCCAATACTTTCTTCGGTAAATTTTAGGCCGTTGATCAGTGGCCTAAAATGTCACAGTTAGTAATGTGGGGACGCCAAAACAGGCCGTTGATCAGTGGCCTAAAATGTCACAGTTAGTAATGTGGGGACGCTAAAACAAGCCGTTTATCTGCAGTGGCCTAAAATGTCGCAGTACAACATATTATGTCGTAATATATAGTCCCTGCTCGGAGTTCAGATGGAATCATATCGTGTACTGCACCTAATAGCGTGCCGTGTCAGTTCAAAGCGATGTCTGTTTTGTGTGATATTGACTTTGACAGGAGCCCATTACCAGGAGCGTCCATCTTCCCCACTGTGTCTGTACCTCAGCACAGAGGTAGATGAGGCTATTTTTAGCATTGCGTTTCGCGCGAAAAAGAACAAAGGTAGGCTATTCTTAGCCAATCAGATAGCTAACGTCACTTCTCATTATCATTCTTCTCACTTTCAACGCGGGAATTCGAATTGCTGATTTTCACTCAATCCCCAGAGATTCAAATGTTGTTGTCCCAACAAAAGAAGCTAACGAGGAATCTATTGTTTAAGGGCACCAACATGGCGGCAACCTCTTTTCGCGGGAATTTCGAATCTAAAAATAGCCTCATCTACCTCTGTGCTGGGGACCCAACCCATAACAGAGGAACGCTCCTGGTAATGGGCTCCTGCTTTGAAGAGGACTCTAGTAAACATGAAGATATTAATATTAATAGGATGATAATCATGACGATAACATGATAAAAACACTATGGCCCTAGTGTCATCATTAGGGTCTCTATGGTGTCATGGTAATATTCTTGAGAATATTCTCTTGTGCGCAGGTGAACGGGAAGAAATCCACAAGAAGACTTTCACAAAATGGATGAACTCCAAATTGGCAAAGGTAAATGGCGATTCTGTTTTGTTGCTTTGAAAATTCTCTAAACTTTGAATGTCTTTTCCCAAGACTCCTTTGCGCACTCATTTGTAACACGGGAGGGGCTCAGCATAAACATGTCTATAGTTCATCTCGTGACGTAGCAATTTTTTCTTACACCAAGTTTTCCAAACAGAGTTGAGTTTATTTGACATTTTTTGACTGGGAGGGGATGCCGGAGTTGTTCCGCTACCAGTTGTTAAGCTAAGCCAGGATTAAGGGTAATCATTGGAATGAATTTTGTTGAATACTGATTTTAAAATCTTATTGTTTGATGACGAATGGATAGCACGTCTGTAATCATTGCAGAAAAGCGCCACATTCAATCAAGAGAATCATCGGTTAAAATGTAATCCAAAATTAACGATAATCGGGCTTTGAACAACCGTGCATTGGTAGAACTAACTATTGAAAGAAGTTGCCCTCGTAAACGATCGCATGTTAGTCTAACCATATAAGTTACTCTTGTTCCCAGGCCTCTCCTCCCGTCGTGGTGCACGATCTCGTCACGGACTTGCGAGACGGTCACGTGCTCATCTCGCTTCTCGAGGTCCTGCTGAATACCAAACTGGTAAGCAGAAATTACGTGATTGGTTGATAGCTTTGATGCACCGCTTGTCATCTGAACCCTTCATCTGCTGGATGAGAGTCACTTTGTTATGTAAATAATGACGCTAACAACTTATCGGGTTTCTGGCCACTTAATGTGCATATTTATTATTAAAATCGGTTCTACATCAACTAAATAGTTGAATGGTAAAATATTTCTTGATTTGAGTGTTGCGTGAAGGTTTATATTTCGAGTATGTTAATGCGTGACGTCAAACAAGGAAGTTACTGTCATTTCATTCTCCATGTGAATGAACATATTTTCTGATTTTGACAAAATATTTGGTAAAATCACTGATAACAGCTTGAAATATAACAGATGTTTATAAAATATTTTTTTCTCTACTGGCACGTTTTGAAAAATAAATTATTCCCTGTTTGACGTCATGTCAGTAAAATATTCGAAATATAAACCTCATCGTTGCAACACTCAAACTAAGAAATATTATATTATTCATACATTTACTTGATGTAGAATCGATTTTAATGATTTTAAAAAGTGGGCTTATAGCCACTTTAATCAACTTTATATGTTCTAGATCTCATGGTTGGAACAATAAGAATTAAGATTATTGTTATGGTTATGAAAAACAATAAATGAAAGATGTGACAAACTAAATCTTAACCTTATCCAATTCCTGACCCCAAACTTAACCTTTATCTAATCCCAACTGGATTAACTTCAAGTGGCTTTGTTTTTCAGACAAGAGAGAAAGGAAGAATGCGAGTTCATATTTTATCTAACCTCAAGAAAGCACTTACTGTTCTGGAGAAAAATGGGGTAAGTCACGTGACCTGGACGGGCTGATTGAACCGAGCGTTACCTGCAAGTCACATTGAGATGAGTTTACTTGCTAGGCAACAGAGCCAAGTATTTGGTGACAGTATACTAGCTACGCAACAGAGCCAAGTATTTGGTGACAGTATACTAGCTAGGCAACAGAGCCAAGTATTTGGTGGCAGTAACTAAGGCGTGTTCCTTTACAAAAATGTATTCTGCACGTTGCTTGTATCCAAGTCATAGAATTTCATGAGAAAACACGTGCTTCATTTATTTGAGCTACAGAGGTTAGACTAGTGAAAAGGCGCACGAAGTAGTTCCTCTAGATTGGTAAATCAGGACTTACGTCTAAAGACGTAAAGCAGCATTCCACCGCGATGAAATAACGTTTACATTTTAACCGAAATGACGGGAACTGTGATGTAAATTGTTAAACCACCGTGTGTTTTTATTTTATAGGTGAAAATAGTTGGGATCAGTAATTATGACATAGCGGACGGTAAAGTCACGCCCATCTTGGGTCTCGTGTGGAGCATCGTGCTACGTTTTCAGGTATCGTAGCCAATCAGTAGAAAGAGAAGTCACCTCATTCAAAAATAGCTGCCGTAGTTTTCACAATACTCATAACTGAACCTATTGATGGAAGAGAACGCCATTCATAATCACATCTATCTGTCTTAGTTGATCGTATTTGGTTATAATTCTTGGCTTTCAATCAATTCTCGAATGCTATAGACGTGACGGCCATGTTGGTTGAACTAATAAGAGAAGCTGTGGACGCGATGACGTCACACGACAGCTAAGGCTAGAAAAAGAACACTTGAACATAAGTTAGCTGTGCGTGTTAGGTGCACCATGCATCCTATACAGTATTGGAGATTGGCTGAAATGCGATAATTTGATGCCAATGTACTGCTAATAATCGATAATTCAGGTCCAGGAGATAATGAACGAGTCCGAGACGACTGTGAAGGACTTCAGCGTGGAGAAGAAGCTGCTGAGTTGGTGTGAGGACACCTTTGATGGGTAAGTTCTCTGGAAAATGAGAACTCGAATGGTAAAATAAGCCTCTGTTCTTGATACATAGTATATACGTGTATGTTAAGTCAAAGCCTATTCAAGTTTACCTTGCAATAGAAGATGTAATATGTTTTATTTATTTGTTTGCAGCTATGAAGATGTTGTCAGGTTGAGGGATTTCACCCACAGCTGGCGAGATGGCTTGGCCTTCAATGCCATTATCCACGCACACAGGTAATTGTAGCGGAGGAGTTACCAAATAAGGTTGCCTTCAGGCCTTACAAGATGTTTCATGAAAAGTAATACAGCATGCAGAACGGTTTTCCATAGTCTCCCTGTCTGTTATCGCCTTTGTAACTCGTCATCAAATGATTTCCATGCTATAAATTACATGTACTAATATCATTCGTGATAATTATCATCACATCTTCGTGTGCTTTAGACCTGAGCTGTTCGAGTTTGATGTTTTACTCAATAATGACAACAAGACTAACCTGGAACACGCATTCGACAAAGCCAATGAGGAGTTCGCAGTGCCTAAGCTACTCGATCCAAGCGGTAAGATGTGATGTCATTGCAGTACTACTACATGCCGTTCATCCATCGGAAACCTTGTTCTTATTGACTGATCTCATCTTGATTTTCCTCTTTTTAGATATCGACGTCAGCAAGCCAGACAAGAAGCTCATCATGATGTACCTAACGAGCCTGTACGACGGGCTGCAAGGGTATAAACCAACCAAGACGAGAAAAGAGATGAAGTTGAAGGTATACAGAACAGATAGTTATACCCATACGCGAACTTCGTACGATGCATTCTTCTCGTACCTTGTCCATATCAAGGAATTCGCTCTGGCCATGTTTATGTTAGTCAATTTAATCTAATCGACTCAGCGAATAATAGCTACTGTCTTTACCATGCGGAATTGAGATCAGTAAAAATAACGTCTAGTTTTTTCATTACGTTTGAGTACTTATCACATTCCCTGACGTATAATTGTATTCCTAACAGGTTAAGCTGGAACTGGAGGCGTACAGGACGGCTCATTCAGAAGTGACTCTGTACATGACTCAAGTGGAGGCCATCGTGTCCTCCAAACTCGACCTCATGGGAGGCGATGAGGACCCAAGAGAAGAATACCAAGTAGCAAAGGTACGGAACGTGTAGAATACCAAGTAACAAAGGTACGGACCGTGTAGAATACCAAGTAGCAAAGGTATGGAACGTGTAGAATACCAAGTAACAAAGGTACGGAACGTGTAGAATACCAAGTAGCAAAGGTACGGAACGTGTAGAATACCAAGTAGCAAAGGTACGGAACGTGTAGAATACCAAGTAGCAAAGGTACGGAACGTGTAGAATACCAAGTAGCAAAGGTACGTGTCTTTTTCCATTGGAGAGGTGGCACGTAATCCGTAATATTGTTACTACTGTACCAACAGACACTACTGGTTGGGAATCAGGGTTCTCAGTAGAAGCCGGCAACCGGTCGATTTCCGCCGGCTGTCAGGATAAAAGTAACCTGTTTGGCCTACATTTCCTTTCATTTAAGACATTTGAACCTATTCCTGCAGCCGCTTGTAAAAACTATGTAGCCTCTTGTTTCAATTTCTGCTGACAACCCTAAGGAATGTTAATATTTTCTATAATTTCTTACCTACAAACAGTTGCTAAAAAATATAATTAGTTTTAAGGATTGTCATCGCGATTCAGTTGTCTTCGATCCATTAATTTTTCCGTTACAAAGTTTTCGTTGTCCTTTTGTTCCAGATATTGTTTCAGCCAGCTCATTACTGGTAGGGCCATCATAACTTTATCTGTTGTTTTTCCGCCATCAGGATCTCATCCGGGACATCACGAATCACAAGACAGACGTAGTTGACGTCATTCACAAGGGGCGTGGCCTCGTCAATGACGGAAAGATCAACAGTACCGACCAAACAGAGATTACAAACGAGCTTGTGGTCATAGAACATCGATGGGAAAAGCTCACCCTGCTGGTTTCGCGCTTAAATAAACGGTATTTAATCGAGAAATTACCCTGAGCACAGTAATGCCGCTTAAATAAATGGTTCTTTATTCTCACTGGAAGCTCCCGCATGCCAAGGGTGATACTAAGTTATGGGAGAGTCAGCCCGAGGCGGAAGAGAGCGGGTAACTTTCAGAGAGATTTATGAGTTCATTGCTGCGGGGAGGAGGGTGGGGCTTAGCGTACCGGCTAGGTGTTATGTTGATAAGACTACCGAGGACTGAATAAACAACTCGGAGGCTTTACTAAAGAGTTGTGTGTACCTAGTTACGTAACACATATCCCTGTAGTCTGCATTCTGCACGCTTGGGTTACGTAATTAGTATACATGTATTTAATGGCTATGGTATGCGGGGCTCCCAGTGAGAATATATTTAATAGAGTAATTACCCGTAATGCCATGCGATATACAGTACATACGTACCAGTGTTTCTGTAGATTTCAGTAATAATCACTGGTATTGTGCAAGTTGCTTCTTGTGGTTAGAGACGTTGAATCGTAACAACTAATTTAACTCAGCTATAGAATTCCAATAGTTATTCTAAGTAGGTCACTTATTTATGGTAAAACTGTACTTACGCGTGGGTGCGCCTATCTGTAGGATCTCTACGATATGCTCTTTCGGATAATATATATTATGGGAGCGGCAATCTGCTTGTTATTATATTAAACTGTACTTACACATGGGTCCGCCTGTATGTGGGATCTCTACGGTATGCTCTTTCGGACAATATATATTATGGGAGCGGTAATTTGTTATTCTGTTGGTGATTGTCAGGTGCCACTCAGCCCTTCTCTATTCCAAGCAACAACATATAACATTCTACACAGAGTGGATACGTCGAATGACAATAGAAATGAAGGAGAGAGGACAAGCTCACCACCCCGATGAAATTAGAAGAGAACTCGAAGAACAAGAGGTTAGACATCAGTTCTCCTCCACTTTAAGCATAGTTAACTGTGCCTTGAGCAGAAGCCTCTGCAAGTAAAGTATGTCGTTACTACAATAGGCTTCTTTCGATTCAGTTCTCCTCCGCTTAATGCATAGTTAACTGTGCCTTGAGCAGAAGCCTCTGCAAGTAAAGTATGTCGTTACTACAATAGGCTTCTTTCGATTCAGTTCTCCTCCGCTTAAAGCATAGTTAACTGTGCCTTGAGCAGAAGCCTCTGCAAGTAAAGTATGTCGTTACTACAATAGGCTTCTTTCGATTCAGTTCTCCTCCGCTTAAAGCATAGTTAACTGTGCCTTGAGCAGAAGCCTCTGCAAGTAAAGTATGTCGTTACTACAATAGGCTTCTTTCGATTCAGTTCTCCTCCGCTTAAAGCATAGTTAACTGTGCCTTGAGCAGAAGCCTCTGCAAGTATAGTATGTCGTTACTACAATAGGCTACTTTCGATTCAGTTCTCCTCCGCTTAAAGCATAGTTAACTGTGCCTTGAGCAGAAGCCTCTGCAAGTATAGTATGTCGTTACTACAATAGGCTACTTTCGATTCAGTTCTCCTCCGCTTAAAGCATAGTTAACTGTGCCTTGAGCAGAAGCCTCTGCAAGTATAGTATGTCGTTACTACAATAGGCTACTTTCGATTCAGTTCTCCTCCGCTTAAAGCATAGTTAACTGTGCTTTGAGCAGAAGCCTCTGCAAGTATAGTATGTCGTTACTACAATAGGCTACTTTCGATTCAGTTCTCCTCCGCTTAAAGCATAGTTAACTGTGCCTTGAGCAGAAGCCTCTGCAAGTATAGTATGTCGTTACTACAATAGGCTACTTTCGATTCAGTTCTCCTCCGCTTAAAGCATAGTTAACTGTGCCTTGAGCAGAAGCCTCTGCAAGTATAGTATGTCGTTACTACAATAGGTTACTTTCGATTCAGTTCTCCTCCGCTTAAAGCATAGTTAACTGTGCCTTGAGTAGAAGCCTCTGCAAGTAAAGCCTCTGCAAGTAAAGTATGTCGTTACTACAATAGGCTTCTTTCGATATTCGCTTCACTTGTCGCGCACAAAGGTTTCAATATGAGGGCCAGAGACTGTATTATATTCTCCGAGAAAAGAAAACATTTAATTTGTGTCAGAGCGTCATATTGAAACATTTGTGCGTGACAAATGAAGCATATATCAAGAGTGGGCTATTGGACACTACCGAAATGAGGAAAGGACTCCGTGAGAGAGTCTGGGTTCCAGTGGTATGTGCACATTGCATATCACTAGAACCCAGTCTTTCCTTCGTTTATGTAGAGTAATTCTGGACAGGTCTTCAAAATGCTGTGCATGTCCTGTCAGCGGTAGAAATCGCGGGAGCAGCTCTAGATGTTCCTAAATGGTTTCTGTCCAGAACTGGGCACATCGCAGAAGTTAAGGGTTTTATTAATTTAGTCATCAAGCCAATTAAATTTGGGACTGGTTGGCATGATAAGCATTAAAACATTAGAACTTGTACTTTTCTGTAACAATGCTTTGAAGTCCAAATTTCGAGTGAAAATTCAACTCAACTGATGCGCGCGAGCGTGATTTCCCGCGTGAAGTTCACGCATGCGCGTGCGTGTTGCAGACCTGTTTTGCAGACCTGTGTATCATGTTGTTTATTCGTCTAATGCCAGGAGGCCATAACAGAGATCGAACAAAAACAACCTGAAATCGACAACATCGTTAGTGAGGTTAACGCTCTGTGTTCTGATGAGGGGCTGGGCGAGGAGGACCAGAAAGAACTTGAGCAACAACTTAGCCACCTCGTCGATGACTGGGATGGACTGAGGCGAGACGCCCTGGAGAAAGAAGTCCAGTAAGTTTGACAAGGCTGATCGCGATGGCGTTGTGTTGTGTTTATGAATGGGCTATGAATGGGGACCTTGAGTGTGTAAAGGAATGGTTATTATATTAGCAAACAAATTGAGCCTTAATGTGGCAAAAACAGGATTTTTTCTGATCGGCTCCCACTATAACCTAAGAACTCTCGCTGCTCAGCCCAACATAAAAATTGGTCAAAACAAGTTTACCATAGTAAGGTTCTTGGTGTCGAAATTGATCAGTTATTTTTTGTCGTGGGACAAGAATATTGAAAGTATAGCCAAAAAGATTACATCCGGCATAGGAGCCGTCAGGAGAATAAGAGATTCAGTTCGTGGACAGAGAGACCCTGGTCTCCGTATATAATGCCATAGTGCAACCCCACTTCAACTACTGTAGTGAGGTATGGGACACCCTTGGTGAAGGTCTCTCAAAACGTCTGCAAAAATTACAAAACAGATCTGCAAGAATAATTACACATATGAGTAACGAAATTCCTCACCAAGAAGCTAAAAAGCATGATGTTACCAAATATAATTAAGTTCCACCACCTCGCTACAGTTACCTCTCCCTAAAACAGAAAACTTTAAGAAAAGGTTTTCATATAGTGGGGCAAAAGTATGGAATTCCATTCCAGAAAAATTACGCTCATTCCCCTCATTCAAGTCTAAAATTGCCACACACATCTTTCCTTAAATTTTTAATTAACTTGATACATAATTACATTTATAATAGGTATATGTTTTAGACAATAAATAGCAAAATATTATTTTATAGTACACTAAGGCTCATATTTTCTTAAAGATTGTAATTTTTATCCACACGCCCCTTGTAGAAATCAACAATAGTTGACGGGGCAAGCGTGTTTATATAGAGTTGTACCTATCTACGTACTGGTACTAATGTCTCTCGTCTCTCTATCCTCAGGCTCCAGGAGGCGGTGGTTAAATTATCACCAGCACGGGAGACCGTCACTGTCACATTACAGGTTTGACTGCCAGTCTCGGTATTGACACATTCAAAAGGGAATACTTGTTAAACTAGTTTCACTTGTTCTATAGAGATGTACAAGAAGTGAGCACACTGTCGCATTACAAGTTTAACTGCCAGTCTCTGTATTAACACATTCAAAGGAAAATACCTGTTGAACTAGTTTTACTAGTACTAGAACTAGTACTAGTACTAGAAGTGAGTGCACTGTCACTTATTTCGTAAACTCTGTATTAACACATTCAAAAGGGAATACCTGTTGAACTAGTTTTACTTGTTCTAGAGATGTACCAGAAGTGAGCGCACTCTTCGTCGCCCCAGACCATACGGTTTTACACAAGCCTAATTGTACTTCCCATTGACCTTTCGTTATCAAAACAATCAATACAAAGTGACACGGCAAGCTACCATGTCTCACTTGTTTTAAATTTTAACTTATTTGTTTGCTTGTTTATTTGTTTGTTTGTACTACATATTCAGTGGCTCGTTAAGATTATAAGATTGTTCACAGGAAGGTATCCGCTTGTTGGTGATAGAACCATCACAAACTCGTGTTTTTTTCGTTGCATCCCCAAGCAGAGTAACGAGTTACAGTCCCCAATCCCTATTGAACTGAGAGAGACTGGTAGGAGAAGTCCAAGTTACAATGTAGAAGTGAGACGGTTCGAGCTGAATGTGCCTGAACTCCAAAATAAACTGACGGTTCATATTGTGGATCGACCAGTAAGGTGAATTGCGGCTCTTATTTACAGTTCATCTTACTTGTTCAACTTCCAGTGCACATATATTTAACAAATATGTGCACTAACTGGCGCAAGCAACAATCATGTTAATCAGTAGTTTATTTGTCATTGAATGGAACAATCTTAATCTTAATATTAATGTCAATGATACAGTTACTTACGCAAATTTTAAGACTCTTTATTGGAAACTATTGTAATTGTTCTATTTTCATCTATCTTCTTCATATTCTATACGTCGTTATTGTAACTTTTATTATTGGTCATTTATTCTTAGTTCATTTATTTGAAGTTAGTGCTTTTATTTTATTTTTTATGCTGTTTATTAAAGTTTTTCACCTCACAATCCTAGCATATACATTCAAAACAAAACATAAACAATGCTGAGTTTACAATAAAGTGAACAGTTATTATACAATTTTCGGAACTGCGATCTACTAAACTGAAGTTAGTGCTATAGTCTGCGATTCTACTAAACTGAAGTTAGTGCTATAGTCTGCGATTCTACTAAACTGAAGTTAGTGCTATAGTCTGCGATTCTACTAAACTGAAGTTAGTGCTATAGTCTGCGATTCTACTAAACTGAAGTTAGTGCTATAGTCTGCGATTCTACTAAACTGAAGTTAGTGCTATAGTCTGTGATTCTATTAAACTGAAGTTAGTACTATAGTCTGCGATTCTACTAAACGGAAGTTAGTGCTATAGTCTGCGATTCTACTAAACTGAAGTTAGTGCTATAGTCTGCGATTCTACTAAACTGAAGTTAGTGCTATAGTCTGCGATTCTACTAAACTGAAGTTAGTACTATAGTCTGCGATTCTATTAAACTGAAGTTAGTACTATAGTCTGTGATTCTACTAAACTCAAGTTAGAGCTCTAGTCTGTGATAAACTGAAGTATTCTCGTCATCGTTTAGCATGCGTGCTGTAGGAGGTTTTGTGTCAAGTAAATAGTGGAGCAGTGGAGAGGAGGGGAGGGGTAAGGATAGGGTCTACGAAAATAATAAAACACGTTTGTATCAAACTTAGGACAACATTAAATTCAACAAAATATCCAATGCACTTTCCTCGTTAGCCCAACCAGCGAAGCTAAACAAAAACAAAAGATGTTGTCGTGGAAGAGAAAGCACCGAGAAGCTCGTGAGGTGATCAGTGAGTGTGAGGTGGAGGTGAAGAAACTCAGACTTGAACTGGATCCTCAGCAAGTACATAAACGACTGGAGGTACAGGTTCACTAAAAACGTCGCCATTAATAGATCTTATTTGTGAAGTATATTCTCCCAGGTTGCGCAAATTAAGTCTCTAGCATTGAGTGGCTTTAGCACAGGCATCTCTGATCTTAAAAATGAAGTGTGTTTACTGTTATTTACCCTGGAGTTTCCCCTCTCAAGGGGATTGTCTGCCGACACAACAGCCTGTATTTTTGAGGTACTACTCATGATGATAAACTGCATGGCAACAGATTGCGCCACGATAGCAGTCTGTTTCTAACAACAAGTCCTCACTTGTGAAGCGCATATGAATTTACGCTATACAAATGAATTAATTTGTTCTGCTCTGCTCTACTCTACTCTCAACCCGTTTACCTAGTAAATTGTGACATGTTAGAATGTTATTTCTCTGTAGGAATGTGATGAGAAATTGATGAAAGCAGATCCCATGGTTATAGATGCCACTGACCACGGCCAGAAACTACTTAGGGACACTTCCTTTCACGAGAAAGATAAGGAAGAGCTTGAAAACGAACTGGAGTCACTTGTATCGGACTATGATGACATGCTGAAGAGTGTGGACGGCGAGCGAGACAGGTCAGCGGCTACATATCAAAACATCTTAAAGAATGATTCAGCTACGAACTGTAGCAAAAGACAATAGGTTTCGGCAATGGGCATAAGATCCCCACATACGATGTTGCCTTAATGAAGTGCTGTATGACATGTCTACAGTCCAAACTACACCCAGAAAATAAAGGATTTTTATGCTAAGCCACCATCTAGAAAGGAAGAAAACAAAAGATGTTTCAATCTCAAAGAACTTTCCCACATACGATGTTCTTCGAAATTAAACCATAGTTAGTTTAATCAAAAATACATTCAAACTTTAAAACTTATCGAATGAAAATGCATTATTTCGATGGGTTTCTAATGAAATTACGAGAAAGAAGAATTAGCACCTTTCCATTCCTTTGTTGATCACGCTATCGTTCTTAGCATTACTTAACTACCTTGAGAGGTAATTCAATAAGGAGTGACTGACTTGGGTTTTCCTCTGGCTAGTAGATCAGTTTGATAACTTGCCCGATGGACAAAGAGCCAAAGTAGGCTTCTTAGAGGTGGCAAGCTTAAATTTTGTTTTTTCTAACTCCGTTCAATGCAGGGTTCTGGATCATTTAAATGAAGTCGAGGCAAAGAAAAGACAGCTACTAGACGATTGGGAGCATGCGCAAGAGGAACTTAAGGCCAAGATATCGAGATTAGTTGTAAAACTGGAGCCTTTAAAGAGAAGACAAACAACGGACAGGAGTGAGTTCAGGGAATACGCCCCTGCAGTGGAGGTGAGAAACTAACAGTAGTTCTTCGATACACGTTGGAACACTAAATTACCTGAATCAGGCATTGTGTAACTTGTTGTGTGATGCTTGCTTTGTGTATTTGTTTTCTTCAGTGAAAGCGTTGTATTACGTAAGGAAAACTATATGTATACTACAGGAGCCCATATAAGGAGCGTCCATATCTCTTATACAGGTGTCACAGCGTTTTTACAAGTTGGGGCTATTTTTAGATTATTTCCCCCACCAATTGTTGGGTTGCACCGTGGCGAAACAAAAGATGCCTCGTTAGCTACTTTTGTTATACTAAACAACATGGCTGCTACGCTTTTGTGATTTTATTCCCTTAGGAATAATTGCAACTGAACAATAGCGAGAACCGTTCTAAAAATAACCTAACTTGCGAAAATGCTGTGACATAGGCCTAGTATGGGGGATGGACGCTCCTAGTTATGGGCTCCTGATACTATTAATCCTTGGGTCCGGTTGTCCACCGGCCCTGTCCAGTGGATACATGAAAACTAGGTAGTTAGATTTATACTTATCCACTGGATAGCAAGTCATTCACCCTTTGAACCATTGGGGGCCTGAACAGTAACTCGTTTGTTTCCTGTTAGGCTTGTCGCCAGGAAGTGACGTCACTGGAGCCAGAAGTTAGCGCTGCTATGGATGATGGGAACGGGCTTCTACGCGGAGGTCAACTGGACGAAAAGGAGAAGAGTCTGGTGTATAGGGACATGCAGGGACTAGAAGGAGCATTCGAGGTGGTCAAAGATACTTGTGCTGATCTACAACAAAGGTACAAAAACCTTGGTAATGTAAATAAAAAGAATGCGTTGCTATTAGGCCAGGTTTCTACACAGCATATCACAGGTTGTTCTTCAAACACTTCAAGTCTGGACCTACGTTTTAAGATATTTGTACTCCTTTCTTTGATGTTCTAAAAGAACTCATGAATACGAATATCAAGGCTTTTCACATGATCAAGACTAGAAAACCGATCAGTTGAACCTCGCGAAAGACATTTGCTGGTCTATATCATAGAGAAGTCCTCTTTGTCGCTTTTACAGCCAGTTTTCATAGCTCTGACAGATATCCACGTCTCAAGTTAGTCCCAAAATCCATCACACTTAAAATACGTGCGTAAATCCAGTCGTTAATGAAATTCCAGATCTCGGCAGTTGAAATTCCTAAATTACTGGAAGTTCATGGAGTAGTGTATTCAATAAGATAAAAAGAGGCCAAATGTTATCAAAATCAGTAATCATCTGTCGAGGAGATCAATCATCTGTCGGCATCGACAAACAAACTAACAGGTGAGAGATTAACGTATATGTTAGTTAGTGTAGGTTAGGTGAGCGATTAACGTATCTGTTAGTTAGTGTAGGTTAGGTGAAAGATTAACGTATCTGTTAGTTAGTGTAGGTTAGGTGAGAGATTAACGTATCTGTTAGTAGGTTAGGTTTGGTGAGAGATTAACGTATCTGTTAGTAGGTTAGGTTTGGTCATTTGACCGCCTATATTTTACAAACTTTGACTAAAATTTCTATGAAATACGTTTTTTTTCGGATTTGACATTTACCAAGATTTTTAAAGACTGCGACTGGAATTTACAGGTTGACGTTGAACAAATACTGACTTCGATAGAATAACTACGTCACATGTTGAACTTATTTCTAGTAGCTTCGTTGGTATTCAGTTGTACAACAACAACAACAACAACAACAACAATCTTTTATTGGCTCACACTATAAATTACAAGAATGATATAAAATACATTATAAGTTATAAAAGGACAAGACAAAGGAAAATAGAATGTTTGTTTGAGCCTAGAGGCTAAGGGAACCGTGAGGTTTTCGAGTTAGCCCCTAGTAGCTATCTAAAGTTTTTTTTTTTTTTATATATAAAAGAAGCAGCAAGGAAGAGGAACTGGGACTAATAAGTAATGTTTAGTGTAAAGGTAACTAATGACTTTTAAAAATGAAGAACGTATCTATTTAAGTTTCTTTGGGCGTTGTTCTGACAGTAAATAATGTTTTATTTCTTTGGTAAAGAAAAATGTACTGAGGTCTTTCAGATGGTGAGGTATCTCGTGCCAAAGATCAATTGCCTGGTAGGAAAACATTTGTTTTCCAGTATTTGTACGAACACGTGGTTTACATAAATTTTGTTTGGATGCATACCTTGTGTTGAATGTATGCCGGTCACTGGCATATTGAAAAAGATCATCAAATAGGCTTGGCAAAAGCCCTTTATGCCACAAATGCGTAAATTTGAGGGCGTGGAGGCGGTAAACATTATTTACAGTTAGAATGTCTAATAGGTTTAGGAGAGGGAGAGCGCTTTCAGTATTGGGTCCAGACGTTACTGTAAAAAACATTAATCTTAGGACCTTATTTTGCTTAGATTGTAATTTTTGTAAATGCGTTTTGTAAGCACTTCCCCAAACTATTACAGCATATGATAGACAGGGGTAGATAAGGTTATAGTAAATTTGTTTAAGTTGATGAATAGAGAGATAGTGCCTTAGTTTTGAAACGATGCCAATATTCCGTGAAATACGAGAGCAAATGTAGGAAATGTGATATTTCCAAGATAGCGAATCGTCGATCATAACACCGAGATATTTTATATGATCTTTTTTCTCTAATACGTGGCACGATCCATCTGTGTTCTTTAACTTGATTTCTATATTTCCATCTCTTTTTCTGGAAGATTTTATTACCATGTAATTTGTTTTTGTAAAATTAATAGAAAGTTTGTTTACATCGCACCATTCCTTGATTTTTTCCAATTCAGAATTAACTAACGTTTCGAGGCTTTTAAGGTCACGAGCTGAGGCAAAGAGATTTGTGTCATCTGCAAATATTCTAAAAGTCAGGATCTCCGAGCAGTTGGGTAGATCATTGATGTAAATTAAGAATAGTAAGGGTCCTAATGTACTACCTTGTGGAATTCCACAAATCATCACTTGCTTTGGTGACTCTGTGTGCCCTATAGCTACATATTGTTGTCTGTTTGCAAGATAACTTGCAAACCATTTCAAGGGAATCCCTCTAATTCCGTACGATTCTAATTTCTTCAGTAGTATTTGGTGGTTTACAGTGTCGAAAGCTTTCGAAAAGTCTAAAAACCAACTTATTTATTCTACCAATCATGGCGGAAAACACAAAGAAACACCGCAGTGAGCATGACAGAAACTGAAAATCCGCTGACAGACTGCCGTCTGGGCTCCTGCTTTGCTCTTGCACCTCTTGTTCTCAGGCTGTTTCTCGCACGGGCAGAAAATAAGACTAGTTATCGTGGATCTTGGGAGAGTAGGAATCAGTCTTCCATCAAAAGCCAGTGTCTTAAATTTATGATCACAATTCTAGTGAGCTTTGTTCAAAGAACAACAAAATAGCCTTAAGCTCCGCAGGACGTTTGTGATTCCATTGAGAAAATATCTCAAAAATGAACTCTTCGGTTGACTGGTTGTCTAAACAAAATTTACACTTAAATGTTGAGTAAACTCGGCTGTACATGCCCCAGACAAGCGAATGTTGTTGTAGTCGATTTCTGCACGATTTGATGTCTTCCCCTTAAGGTACGTTGCCGAGTGAACAGGGTTCTTTGGCAAACTTTATGAGGTGGAGTATTTATTGTTTAGTTGTTGAATTTGCAAGCATTGGTATTCAGAAATCATTTGTTTAGAGTTGATATCAGTGTTAGTTTAGAAAGTGAGCTGTGTACTAACCATCGTCAGTACAACATCGCTCACATTAACAAGTAGAATCTGATTCTCATCACATAAATACTTGAAAACATAGAGCTCGCGGTAGCCTCGCTTTGTTACCTAAATCCAAGTTGTTTACTTCTAACTTAATTCTTATATGATATACTGTGCTTGGAGCACCGATCTCTGCAGAAGACTAGTATTAGTTCATATTCCATGACCTCATGGCATCAGTGAAGCACTGAAGTTACGTTGTAACAAGAGGATTGTATACCCTAAACATAAACTTATTTTTAAAATATTGTTTTTTAATAGTTTAGAGGAGTTATTCAAGACACTAGAAATGCAAGAAAAGGATTCCGAGAAAGAGAAGAAGCTTGCGAAGTGGGATGAGCACACTGCTAAGCTACGAAAACTACTGCAGACATTTCAAGGCAAGTTGGATGATGTAAAGACCTCTGGAGCACCAGCAAACTCGAGGGAAGTGGAGGAAAAGATTGAACTTATTTCGGTAAGTTTACGTGCGTGTTGTTATATGGATGATTACACACTAAATGTTCGTAAGTATCTGTAGCAAATATTATCAAATTTAGTACACAGAGGCGTGGCATTGTCTAAAATACTGATAATGCCTAGATACAGATGCAGATTGTCTAAGTCTCATATACCCAGGAAGGACAGTCAGTCACTGTTCGAAATTATGATCATTTTCAAAATAAATACATTCGGTTCTGCTCTAACTATTCCGAGTGCTAGGTTAATTTTGCTAGGTTAATTTAATCAAATAATTAAAATCGTAAATCTCGGATTTATAAGATTCTAATAAAGAAATTTGAACAAACTCAACCCCCCCTCCCCCCAAAAAAGAAGAAACTTCATGTACATTATAGTTTGTATGGGTTGTAAAATATATATATATAGTGTGGCTCACTGATGCCGTGTTCTGCGAGACTAGCCTAATCTTAACTTTATGAATCACGCCCGCTTTTCTGAATTAATTAAACTGTTAAGCCGTCGAACCATGCCTAATTGTATATCATTAGTTATAGAAGTGTGGTGAAATGGTGGAAGAGAAGGTATAGTAGTGTGGTAAAATGGTGGAAGAGGAGGTATAGTAGTGTGGTAAAATGGTGGAAGAGAAGGTATAGTAGTGTGGTAAAATGGTGGAAGAGGAGGTATAGTAGTGTGGTAAAATGGTGGAAGAGAAGGTATAGTAGTGTGGTAAAATGGTGGAAGAGGAGGTATAGTAGTGTGGTAAAATGGTGGAAGAGGAGGTATAGTAGTGTGGTAAAATGGTGGAAGAGGAGGTATAGTAGTGTGGTAAAATGGTGGAAGAGGAGGTATAGTAGTGTGGTAAAATGGTAGAAGAGGAAGTATAGTAGTGTGGTAAAATGGTGGAAGAGGAGGTATAGTAGTGTGGTAAAATGGTGGAAGAGAACGTATAGTAGTGTGGTAAAATGGTGGAAGAGGAGGTATAGTAGTGTGGTAAAATGGTGGAAGAGGAGGTATAATAGTGTGGAAAACTACCGTCCCTCAAAGGCACTTTTGGGGGTGTTGCGCATAATGGGGTATGTATGGGGGGAGGGGGGGGAGGGGGGGGAGGTAAACATCAGATTAAACTCACAAATCAGTTTAAATTGCTATTGAATTATGATTGTCGCTAATCGTTCTAATACATGTAGGTATGCGTTTTTTTTTGCAGTCTCTATCGGAGGAGATTGTAAATGCTATCCCTGAAATCCAGTCCGGGTATGAGTATGGTAACGTGCTATTAGAAGACGACTCGCTTAACGATGATTCCAAAGATAAGATAGAGAGTGAGATGGAGGAGCTCGGAGAAGGCTTTAAACAACTCAAGACTGAACTTGACGATGAACATAAAAGGTAAACAGTGAGTGTGAGCACTCATTAGCAAGTTCTTTGAGAGCTGAAACAGTTGATGTGAGCGACATCACGAATGACAATCGGAAAGAAATTTCAGCGCGCACTCGTTGTGACGTTCTCGAAACCGGAGCCTCCGCGTTGGTACTCACGCCGAACGTCGTGACGTCCACTCGCGATGAAAATTCTTGCCGTTTGCAGTGTGTGAAGTTCTCGACATCAGATGTTTCAGTTTTATGCCGTACGCCGTTGGTCGCGTGTTCTATGTTGGTCGCGTGTTCTAGTTCTATGTTGGTCCCGTGTTCTATGTTGGTCCCGTGCGCACACATGCAGTCAGCTGCCTAATGAGACACTTTCGAGCCCAGATCATTCTCTTTTGTCGAGCATGCTCAGAAAGAAGAAGGTAGTAGCGTAACGGTACTGAAAAGTTACGTTCTAAATTTGCCTTACGTAATTTAACCGCTATATTTGCGCATGCGTGAATCCAAATATGCTTTCCTTACTTTGAATACTGAAGACTACTGAGAGATCATCCCATCTTCCTCTTGAAATTCATATTAACAACTGCAAAACATGCCAAAACCAAACAACACTCGAACATTTAAGCACGTCTTGTGGTAGATGGCAGATCGTAATCTCTTACTACAAGACCGTTTTTTTTTTAGGCTCGAGAGCTTTCTAGAAGAACGTCAACAGGATAATGAGGGAAAGCTGAACCGCTGGGTGGAAGAACGAGACAAACTGACTGATCTACTGCACCAGTCTCAACACAGGTCTAAAGATCTTCAATCCCAGTATACGCCCACGACAAGGGAAGAGATCGAGCACCAGATTTCAGAGACCGAGGTAACTTGAGAGTTCCTTCTTTTCTGATGAGGACTGTCCTTTGGATAAAAATGGCGTGCAACTTAAATAGCTATTATCGTGGACTGACTAGCCTCGTGCTCACGTTGCCGGCCCCTTAAAGCGTGTTTACGTGTACGTAACCTAAACAATAGTTATTTAAATATGACTCGTCATTGACTGACTAGCCTCGTGCTCACGTTGCCGGCCCTTTAAAGCGTGTTCACGTGTACGTAACACTAGTCAGTCCTAAACAATAGTTATTTAAATATGACTCGTCCTTGACTGACTAGCCTCGTGCTCACGTTGCTGGCCCCTTAAAGCATGTTCACGTGTACGTAACACTAGTCAGTCCTAAACAATAGTTATTTAAATATGACTCGTCCTTGACTGACTAGCCTCGTGCTCACGTTGCCGGCCCTTTAAAGCGTGTTCACGTGTACGTAACACTAGTCAGTCCTAAACAATAGTTATTTAAATATGACTCGTCCTTGACTGACTAGCCTCGTGCTCACGTTGCCGGCCCTTTAAAGCGTGTTCACGTGTACGTAACACTAGTCAGTCCTAAACAATAGTTATTTAAATATGACTCGTCCTTGACTGACTAGCCTCGTGCTCACGTTGCTGGCCCCTTAAAGCGTGTTCACGTGTACGTAACACTAGTCAGTCCTAAACAATAGTTATTTAAATATGACTCGTCCTTGACTGACTAGCCTCGTGCTCACGTTGCCGGCCCTTTAAAGCGTGTTCACGTGTACGTAACACTAGTCAGTCCTAAACAATAGTTATTTAAATATGACTCGTCCTTGACTGACTAGCCTCGTGCTCACGTTGCTGGCCCCTTAAAGCATGTTCACGTGTACGTAACACTAGTCAGTCCTAAACAATAGTTATTTAAATATGACTCGTCCTTGACTGACTAGCCTCGTGCTCACGTTGCCGGCCCTTTAAAGCGTGTTCACGTGTACGTAACACTAGTCAGTCCTAAACAATAGTTATTTAAATATGACTCGTCCTTGACTGACTAGCCTCGTGCTCACGTTGCTGGCCCCTTAAAGCATGTTCACGTGTACGTAACACTAGTCAGTCCTAAACAATAGTTATTTAAATATGACTCGTCCTTGACTGACTAGCCTCGTGCTCACGTTGCCGGCCCTTTAAAGCGTGTTCACGTGTACGTAACACTAGTCAGTCCTAAACAATAGTTATTTAAATATGACTCGTCCTTGACTGACTAGCCTCGTGCTCACGTTGCTGGCCCCTTAAAGCGTGTTCACGTGTACGTAACACTAGTCAGTCCTAAACAATAGTTATTTAAATATGACTCGTCCTTGACTGACTAGCCTCGTGCTCACGTTGCCGGCCCTTTAAAGCGTGTTCACGTGTACGTAACACTAGTCAGTCCTAAACAATAGTTATTTAAATATGACTCGTCCTTGACTGACTAGCCTCGTGCTCACGTTGCTGGCCCCTTAAAGCGTGTTCACGTGTACGTAACACTAGTCAGTCCTAAACAATAGTTATTTAAATATGACTCGTCCTTGACTGACTAGCCTCGTGCTCACGTTGCCGGCCCTTTAAAGCGTGTTCACGTGTACGTAACACTAGTCAGTCCTAAACAATAGTTATTTAAATTGGACGACATTTTTCGAATGGGTCTATGGACCTTTCTTTTCGTTTCTGATAATTTCGTTGCCTAGCAACATAAAGATATAACATGGTGGCCAGAGACTGTGCACGCGCGCATTTAAAGTATGGCATTGCACTTCGTTTGTTGGTCCTTCCCACCGACATCGAAACATTGGGATTGTATTGCCGTAATGTGCCTTAATGCCTTAAGCATTTTTTACAGTAACTACGATAGAAAGACTAATACCCCATTCTCACCAACTAAACCTGATTAATTAACCCGAGTTTATCAGGGTTCAAAATCTCAAGCAGGTTATTTAAGTAAGAAAAGTCACTCAGTTTGGAACTGGTTTAGCACCAGCGAACATGCGGTATGAACAGGTATTATTTTAAACTTGTTTAATGAAACAGCTTTTAAACAGGTTTTAGCTTTGGTGTGAATGGGTTATTACTTGTTATCTTAATTCCAGGAATTTCTGAAAATGATGGGGAAGAGTTTTCCTCGGATCAAACAAAGCATCGATTATGGAAACGATCTTCTATCTGATGACGATTTTAATGAGGAAGAGAAGGATAACATCGAAAAAGAAGTTGATGAATTAGAAGGGGGCTTTAGGGAAGTGAAGCGAGACGTGCAAGACCATTACGGAAAGTAAGTAAGACGATAAGGGAGACCCGCATAACGCGGCACTGTGCGGTCATGCTTCTATGTCCAAATTTGGAAGTATTTGAGTTTTTGTGATGTGACTCCTTTCTTTTTCTTGTCACGCATATCACCTTATAGCTATAACCCTATAAGCTGTAAGCGTATGACGAGCCTGTCAATCAAACCTCATAGGTGAAGCGTTAAAATGCAATTAACCCAATATACTGATACGATTAATCATTTTCTGCAGGTTGAAATCTCTTTTGGATCAAGCTCCTACGACATCTAGAACTACAGTAGTAGTTGTCGATATTCCAGGCGAATTGCAGGTGATATTCATCAGCTATTTTTGCGTGAATTTTCGTGAATATAAGTTGCAAACAAACTTCCACCCGCAAATAGTTGGACTAATCGAGGCGGATGATTATAATATAAATTGAGTTAGTTAATTAATTATAGCACAGTGCCTTTCAGGTCACCAATCGATATTTACCAGTTTCTACCTTTATGAAGGTCTGTGATCTGATCATTAAACCTGTATGTCCTTTTGCTTGTTAGCCTGTTTAGCTTGTACAACACAATTATAGTATTGTGGACAGCTAATTTACCTTCATCTTGCTCCTCGCTGCAATGTTAGCTGTAAGGTAAGACTCCTTCACTGTAATGTTAGCTGTAAGGTAAGACTCCTTCGCTGTAATGTTAGCTGTAAAGTAAGACTCCTTTACGGTAATGTTAGCTGTAAGGTAAGACTCCTTCACTGTAATGTTAGCTGTAAGGTAGGACTCTTCACTTTAATGTTAGCTGTAAGGTAGGACTCCTTCACTGTAATGTTAGCTGTAAGGTAGGACTCCTTCGCTGTAATGTTAGCTGTAAGGTAAGACTCCTTCGCTGTAATGTTAGCTGTAAGGTAAGACTCCTTTACTGTAATATTAGCTGTAAGGTAAGACTCCTTCACTGTAATGTTAGCTGTAAGGTAGGACTCTTCACTGTAATGTTAGCTGTAAGGTAGGACTCTTTCACTGTAATGTTAGCTGTAAGGTAGGACTCCTTCGCTGTAATGTTAGCTGTAAGGTAGGACTCCTTTACTGTAATGTTAGCTGTAAGGTAGGACTCCTTCGCTGTAATGTTAGCTGTAAGGTAGGACTCGGGATTTTTAACTTTTAGTTCAGCTTCATTCTTCTTTTTTACTTCTGGACTAGAGCAACGTTGCTTTTACATAGCTTTTAGGCCTTCTTTTATGTGCAGGCAGTATGTTCGCTGCGGCTTGGGTTACTTTTTAGGAGCTCCCTCTTTTCATTTTCGTAAATTTATACCAAATCAGGCTACATCGTTTTTATGTTTTGGTAAAGTTTTACAATGGTGCCAATCTCTCAAAGTTTAAATTAGATACTAAAGGAAGTGAGTTAGTATTGAATTACATAACTAATAGATATGCTTGTTTCTGTTAAGGCTGTTGAGTACCTCACTGTAGAGAGTACACCTATCGATGACTATCTCATCCGAATTGATGACATAACGCCTGAGGAGAGGTAAGGAAGAAAGAATCATGGAGACTCCAGACCCGTCGAACAGGAAAGGTTCGAGGGGTAGAGGGGTATCATGAAGTATCTACTCTCTGTCAATATATTTCATATCACATTTTTACTGAAAGAATCCTTTTAAAAACACCAGAGCGACAATAACGTCATGATCACTTTCAGGCGCGAAGCTGAAAAGGACAAAAAGCGTGATGGGTGGAAAGACTGGAAAGATAAGCTAGACGACCTCCTCGATAGATTGAAGAGAAAACTAAACAGAGCCAAGTCCAGGGATCAACCGAGAAATAGATGGGTCTTGCAAGACCAGATACATAACGCCAAGGTACACCCATATTTTAATTATGGATGCATTTTAATTAAATCTGTAAATCGTGAAACTTTTCATCTGTTTTCAGAGCGCTGAGTACTTGAACATGGTGGTTTATATATTATTATACCTACTTGTAGGAATGTAAAGAGGAACTAGAGGATTATAAGCCGAAGATCAGAGAAGCGATGGATTATGCTAATGACCTTCTCGATGACGATGATCTGGATGATGCTGAGAAGGACGAGATAAGACGTTACATGTCCACGCTAGAAATACAGCTCATAACGATACACAAAGAAACTGATGAGGAGAAGAACAGGTAACGTTCTAGTTAATCCATAATAGGTTACTTATCTTTGTATGCGTAACGTTTTGTTTCCTTTTCTCGTTAAATATCTAATTGTGTTGAAATGACTATTTGCTTCTTAGGCTTGACGTACTGTTGGACGGAACTCCCCATCCAGACACTGTTGTAGTGGAAGAGCATCTAGTAAAGGAAGAGGTAAGACAGGAAATTGTATACTCTCATATAGGTAACGGTGGTTGTAGCTAGGACCCTACTCTTAACTTTACACTTCTGTTTCAAGCCGATTGATCCACATTTCCACAAGAGACCTTACTGGCGTGTTGAATTCAAAGATGAAGTCGAAACGAAGGTTCCAGTTCAAAAAGAGTCCATACATGAATACATCCTCAGATTGCACGGAGACATGACACCACAAGAAAGGTGGGGTAACAAAAAGTTAACCTGTGTATGTTATTAAAATGTTTGATGTAACTTGCTTGCATGCTGTGAGTAGCCACCCTCTCCCAGCTTTTTGCGTCACAAATATGCTCAAACACCTTTGCTGTATTTTCCAATTGTAGGCGTGAGTCTGAAAAAGAGGAAAAGCATGACCGATGGAGATACTGGAAAGAGGAACTGGACTACCTTCGAGATAGACTGAAGAGAAAACTGGACAGAGCCAAGTCCAGGAAGAAACCAAGGAACCGAAAGGATTTACAAGATCAGCAAGATGAAGCCAAGGTTTGATCTTATATTTCTGTTGTGATTCTAAGAGTTTCTGGTTTATTAACGAAGGAATCGAACAAGGCCTCGTCCTATAAAAATAACATTTTCTGTCGTTAATTGACATATATTCTTTCAGGAATGCAAAGAGGAACTAGTGGATTCTGAACCGAAGATCAGAGAAGCGATGGATTATGCTAATGACCTTCTCGATGACGATGATCTGGATGATGCTGAGAAGGACGAGATAAGACGTTACATGTCCACGCTAGAAATACAGCTCATAACGATACACAAAGAAACTGATGAGGAGAAGAACAGGTAACGTTCTAGCTAGTAATTTATGCGCCGTTATGGCTGCCGTGTTTCGCAACCGTTCTCTCATATTTATGTGCTTTATTTGTCTATCCGGCCTTTATACCAGATATAATGTCTGCAAATCGAGTTTTAAGGTTCTCTGCTTTCAACCTATGGAGGATCCAAATAGCTTACTCCTTGGCTTTATCCGATTGCGATCTAACTTCGCTGCCAAGATCGAAAGCTCGAGCGAAAGTCGCCGGATCATTACCAAATGGACTAAGCATGGCCATCTAATCCTTTCAGTACCTGAGAAAATGGTACAAATTGACATCACAGTGCAAATGGACATCGAATCGAATCCAGGACCGGCTCCTGAACAAGACAAGGCCTTAGATCGGTCCGATCTGTGTTCTACTTCGTCTACTTCAAATTCTAGCGCCGGTTATGTCACTACGGCTACCGAGAGAATTGTTTACGATCGCCGTGACATACTCAAACTTCGCAGATATCACTGGAAGCCCACAGGTCCCACAATGAAGATGCTTAAGGAGATGGACATTTTTCAGTATAGAAGAAAACTAGGAGGGAAGATACGGAATTTAGACCATTTAGGCCACAGTGATCGACATAGTAGCATCCCTGTCATTACGGGTTTTTATGCAAATTGCATCTCAGTGATCGAAGGTCGCCGCTCTGATTACATAATGAGGCATGTGGAACTGTCGCCGATGAGGCACTTGGTACCTCTGCCTAGGATCAAGCCATCTAAGAAATCTACGGAGTTTGCTGTGCCTAAATTCCTACTTTTGAACATCTGTAGTCTGGTTAAGACTAAGAATCGGCTACGTGCTTGTGTGGCCTTAGAAGCGGATCTTAATACCCATGATGTTGACATTTGCATTGTGTCAGAAACGCATCTTAAACCGAACATCCCTGACTCTGTCATTGGCATTCCAAATTATTCAATTTATCGAAGGGATAGAAATTGGTCGGGAAACGACATGAGAAACAAAGGAGGAGTAGCCTTTTATGTAAGGAGTAATATCAAAGTCATTGAAGTCAAGAGATCGGACTTGTATGAATTAATTACATTGAAGGTTTTGCTTCCGTCCAATCATTCTATGTTGGTATGTGGAGCCTATCACCCTCCAGCACCCAAGTATCAAGAGCAAGATTTCATTAATCACCTCGTTAACACCTTTGACTGTTTCCTAGACAACAACCCAAGCAACGCGATTTTGTTTGGGGGAGACCTCAACCGTCTAAACCTTGACAGATTACTAGCTTTGACCGACCGGCTTTACCGCCCTCGTAGAATTCCCTACACGAGGCGATGCAATTCTGGACAATTGCCTTACCAACCGTCAAGATCTCTTCTGCAAATGTTACCCTATGCAGGCGCTTATGAAAACAGATCACAAAGGTGTAGTTGTGCCCGCCGGAACCAAACTGAAACCCTTGAGAACAAAATACCAATTACGAGATTGCAGAGAGCATTGTAAAATAGCTTTTTGTCAAAAGCTGAAGAGTGAAGACTGGAGTGAGGTTCTGCAGGCCAGCTCTCTCGAGGACGCGGTGACTGCACTAGAAAATAAAATACATGAACATTTAAATGAATGTTTACCAACCCACATGGTATCCATGTCATCTCGTGACCCGGTATGGATTACACCACTGGTAAAATCTCTGCTCCAGGACAAATCTAAGGTATCCTCCTGTAATACTGAGCGCCTAAAATCCATCAATAAGAGTATTTCTGAAGTCATCTCAGAGAATCGCAGAAACTTAGGATCCCCTGGGAATGTTGGCTCCAGGAATTGGTGGAAAAGAGTCGACTCGATCTCACAAAGGAAGGCCTCAAAAAGCCTCACCTTTGACCATGATGCTTTGCATGAGTTGAACCGGTACTTAGGCAAACTGTGCCAAGACGAAGCGTATGTGGAACCTGAGTTCATTGATATCACTGGTGAAGCAGATACGCCAGAGATCACTGAACTTCAGGTTCTAAACACACTAGGAAAACTGAAGAAAACTGCCACTGGCCCAGACCTTATACCCTATTGGGTATGGAAGGACTATGCCGACCTACTATCCCCTGTGATCACTAAGGTCTGGAACTTGTCTTTAAAAACACACTCCTGGCCTTCCACGTGGAAAAGATCAAACATGAATCCCATCCCTAAGATTGATATACCGCTCGAGAACTCTGACTTTAGGGGCATTAATGTTACTACAGTGATCGCAAGAGCCTTCGAAAGGGTCGTCTACCGGGCCTTTGTGAGAGACACCCTGGAACAGCACCTATCTGTATCACAGTTTGCATACAGAATTGGCGGGAACTGCACGGATGCCCTCCTATGTCTACAACACAAACTCCTTGGGGACCTAGACCACCCTAACTGCGATGCAGTCAGACTTTTTGCTATGGACTTTAGTAAAGCCTTTGATTCCGTCAAGCATAATTTACTTTCTGCCAAACTAAAACTCCTACCACTGAACCCGTATATAATAAATTGGTATCTGAGCTTCCTTAGTAACAGGAAACAAAGAGTTGTCTCAAATGGCCTAAATTGCGATTGGATTGATGTTAATAAAGGGACTGTACAAGGGAGCGTCAGTGGCCCCTACCTATTTATTATATTTCTTAATGACCTCTGCTGTAAACCTGGCGTAGACTCCGCTTTAGTCAAATACGCAGACGACTCTACTATAATTGTACCAGTTTGGAAAGACGCTACTGATATTACAGGTGACTGCGTCAAATATTTTAGAGACTGGTCCAATGATAATGCCATGTCGTGTAACCCATCTAAATGTAAAGAGCTCATATTTCGCAAGAAAGGACATGTTAAACAATATTTCGGAGTTGGAAATATTCCGCAATGCACTGAACTTAAAATCCTAGGTGTTACTTTCCAGCAGGACTGTAAATTCTCTGCTCATGTAAAAAAGAAACTTACAGAGGCGAACAAATGTCTTTTTATCCTTAGATCCCTAAGAAAAGAAGGATTGAACCAGTCAGAAATCGACCACTTTTTTAAATCTATAATAGTACCTGTATACGGCTCTTCTGAGCCTGACTTATCTATCATCCAGTGTTTTCTAGACAGATGTTTTAAGAGAAAATACACTACTAGTCACTTACGAATCAGAGAATTACTCCAGAGGTGTGACAGACAGATTTTCAGTAAAGTCCGTAATAATTCTAATCACCCTCTGACTCAGCTTATGCCTAAAATTAAACCTTCTTCCAGGAACCTCAGAAAACAAACCTCCCTTTGGCCTAAAATAAACACCTCTCGCTTCAAGAACTCGTTTGTAAATAGATTAATCTTTAGATATAACTTGGCCCTTTAATTATAGACAATTGTTACATTTATATTTACTATACTTATGACTTATTGTATTACTAATATTTCTTGTATTATTATGACTGTAAGACTCGGTACGTATTTTACCGGTTGAGAAATAAAGACATTATTAAAGACATTATTATTAGTCTGTAATAGGTTGTTAATAGTTGTAATTGTAATGTCTTTTCGTTTCCTTTTTCATTAAATATTTAATTGTGTTGAATTCTTTTGAGTTCAGAGTAATGACTATTTTCTTCTAAGGCTTGATGTACTGCTGGACGAAACTCCCCTTCCAGACACTATTGTAGTTGAAGAGCATCTAGTACAGGAAGAGGTAAGACAGGAAATTGTATACGCTCATTTAGGTAACGTAGCTACAATCGTGGTCAAAAGGACTTGGGACACGTGTCACAAGTTAACACTTTGCATGCTGTCTCGAGCAAACAATACCAGACTCTGCATTTTTTTTAATTTATGAGCCCCCTCCACCCAAATCAATGTTGTGATGATAATTCATGACTTTGACAAAACAAAAACCAACATTGAGTTGGGGGGGGGGGGGGGGGGGGATGTGAAAATATTGCTAAGTGTCCCAGCCCTTTTGCCCAGGATTGTAGAATTCTACTCCTAACTTTATACTTCTGTTTCAAGCCGATTGATCCACATTTCCACAAGAGACCTTACTGGCGTGTTGAATTCAAAGATGAAGTCGAAACGAAGGTTCCAGTTCAAAAAGAGTCCATACATGAATACATCCTCAGATTGCACGGAGACATGACACCACAAGAAAGGTGGGGTAACAAAAAGTTAACCTGTGTATGTTATTAAAATGTTTGATGTAACTTGCTTGCATGCTGTGAGTAGCCACCCTCTCCCAGCTTTTTGCGTCACAAATATGCTCAAACACCTTTGCTGTATTTTCCAATTGTAGGCGTGAGTCTGAAAAAGAGGAAAAGCATGACCGATGGAGATACTGGAAAGAGGAACTGGACTACCTTCGAGATAGACTGAAGAGAAAACTGGACAGAGCCAAGTCCAGGAAGAAACCAAGGAACCGAAAGGATTTACAAGATCAGCAAGATGAAGTCAAGGTTTGATCTTATATTTCTGTTGTGATTCTAAGAGTTTCTGGTTTATTAACGAAGGAATCGAACAAGGCCTCGTCCTATAAAAATAACATTTTCTGTCGTTAATTGACATATATTCTTTCAGGAATGCAAAGAGGAACTAGTGGATTCTGAACCGAAGATCAGAGAAGCGATGGATTATGCTAATGACCTTCTCGATGACGATGATCTGGATGATGCTGAGAAGGACGAGATAAGACGTTACATGTCCACGCTAGAAATACAGCTCATAACGATACACAAAGAAACTGACGAGGAGAACAACAGGTAACGTTCTAGCTAATCTGTAATAGGTTGTTAATAGTTGTAATTGTAATGTCTTTTCGTTTCCTTTTTCATTAAATATTTAATTGTGTTGAATTCTTTTGAGTTCAGAGTAATGACTATTTTCTTCTAAGGCTTGATGTACTGCTGGACGAAACTCCCCTTCCAGACACTATTGTAGTTGAAGAGCATCTAGTACAGGAAGAGGTAAGACAGGAAATTGTATACGCTCATTTAGGTAACGTAGCTACAATCGTGGTCAAAAGGACTTGGGACACGTGTCACAAGTTAACACTTTGCATGCTGTCTCGAGCAAACAATACCAGACTCTGCATTTTTTTAAATTTATGAGCCCCCTCCACCCAAATCAATGTTGTGATGATAATTCATGACTTTGACAAAACGAAAACCAACATTGAGTTGGGGGGGGGGGGGGGGGGGGGGATGTGAAAATATTGCTAAGTGTCCCAGCCCTTTTGCCCAGGATTGTAGAATTCTACTCCTAACTTTATACTTCTGTTTCAAGCCGATTGATCCACATTTCCACAAGAGACCTTACTGGCGTGTTGAATTCAAAGATGAAGTCGAAACGAAGGTTCCAGTTCAAAAAGAGTCCATACATGAATACATCCTCAGATTGCACGGAGACATGACACCACAAGAAAGGTGGGGTAACAAAAAGTTAACCTGTGTATGTTATTAAAATGTTTGATGTAACTTGCTTGCATGCTGTGAGTAGCCACCCTCTCCCAGCTTTTTGCGTCACAAATATGCTCAAACACCTTTGCTGTATTTTCCAATTGTAGGCGTGAGTCTGAAAAAGAGGAAAAGCATGACCGATGGAGATACTGGAAAGAGGAACTGGACTACCTTCGAGATAGACTGAAGAGAAAACTGGACAGAGCCAAGTCCAGGAAGAAACCAAGGAACCGAAAGGATTTACAAGATCAGCAAGATGAAGTCAAGGTTTGATCTTATATTTCTGTTGTGATTCTAAGAGTTTCTGGTTTATTAACGAAGGAATCGAACAAGGCCTCGTCCTATAAAAATAACATTTTCTGTCGTTAATTGACATATATTCTTTCAGGAATGCAAAGAGGAACTAGTGGATTCTGAACCGAAGATCAGAGAAGCGATGGATTATGCTAATGACCTTCTCGATGACGATGATCTGGATGATGCTGAGAAGGACGAGATAAGACGTTACATGTCCACGCTAGAAATACAGCTCATAACGATACACAAAGAAACTGACGAGGAGAACAACAGGTAACGTTCTAGCTAATCTGTAATAGGTTGTTAATAGTTGTAATTGTAATGTCTTTTCGTTTCCTTTTTCATTAAATATTTAATTGTGTTGAATTCTTTTGAGTTCAGAGTAATGACTATTTTCTTCTAAGGCTTGATGTACTGCTGGACGAAACTCCCCTTCCAGACACTATTGTAGTTGAAGAGCATCTAGTACAGGAAGAGGTAAGACAGGAAATTGTATACGCTCATTTAGGTAACGTAGCTACAATCGTGGTCAAAAGGACTTGGGACACGTGTCACAAGTTAACACTTTGCATGCTGTCTCGAGCAAACAATACCAGACTCTGCATTTTTTTAAATTTATGAGCCCCCTCCACCCAAATCAATGTTGTGATGATAATTCATGACTTTGACAAAACAAAAACCAACATTGAGTTGGGGGGGGGGGATGTGAAAATATTGCTAAGTGTCCCAGCCCTTTTGCCCAGGATTGTAGAATTCTACTCCTAACTTTATACTTCTGTTTCAAGCCGATTGATCCACATTTCCACAAGAGACCTTACTGGCGTGTTGAATTCAAAGATGAAGTCGAAACGAAGGTTCCAGTTCAAAAAGAGTCCATACATGAATACATCCTCAGATTGCACGGAGACATGACACCACAAGAAAGGTGGGGTAACAAAAAGTTAACCTGTGTATGTTATTAAAATGTTTGATGTAACTTGCTTGCATGCTGTGAGTAGCCACCCTCTCCCAGCTTTTTGCGTCACAAATATGCTCAAACACCTTTGCTGTATTTTCCAATTGTAGGCGTGAGTCTGAAAAAGAGGAAAAGCATGACCGATGGAGATACTGGAAAGAGGAACTGGACTACCTTCGAGATAGACTGAAGAGAAAACTGGACAGAGCCAAGTCCAGGAAGAAACCAAGGAACCGAAAGGATTTACAAGATCAGCAAGATGAAGTCAAGGTTTGATCTTATATTTCTGTTGTGATTCTAAGAGTTTCTGGTTTATTAACGAAGGAATCGAACAAGGCCTCGTCCTATAAAAATAACATTTTCTGTCGTTAATTGACATATATTCTTTCAGGAATGCAAAGAGGAACTAGTGGATTCTGAACCGAAGATCAGAGAAGCGATGGATTATGCTAATGACCTTCTCGATGACGATGATCTGGATGATGCTGAGAAGGACGAGATAAGACGTTACATGTCCACGCTAGAAATACAGCTCATAACGATACACAAAGAAACTGACGAGGAGAACAACAGGTAACGTTCTAGCTAATCTGTAATAGGTTGTTAATAGTTGTAATTGTAATGTCTTTTCGTTCCTTTTTTCATTAAATATTTAATTGTGTTGAATTCTTTTGAGTTCAGAGTAATGACTATTTTCTTCTAAGGCTTGATGTACTGCTGGACGAAACTCCCCTTCCAGACACTATTGTAGTTGAAGAGCATCTAGTACAGGAAGAGGTAAGACAGGAAATTGTATACGCTCATTTAGGTAACGTAGCTACAATCGTGGTCAAAAGGACTTGGGACACGTGTCACAAGTTAACACTTTGCATGCTGTCTCGAGCAAACAATACCCCCCCTCCACCCAAATCAATGTTGTGATGATAATTCATGACTTTGACAAAACAAAAACCAACATTGAGTTGGGGGGGGGGGGGGGGGGATGTGAAAATATTGCTAAGTGTCCCAGCCCTTTTGCCCAGGATTGTAGAATCCTACTCCTAACTTTATACTTCTGTTTCAAGCCGATTGATCCATATTTCCACAAGAGACCTTACTGGCGTGTTGAATTCAAAGATGAAGTCGAAACGAAGGTTCCAGTTCAAAAAGAGTCCATACATGAATACATCCTCAGATTGCACGGAGACACGACACCACAAGAAAGGTGGGTAGCAACAAGTTAACCTATTTAAATGTTTGATGAACTATTTCAACCACGAATTGGAGTCTTTTTTTATCAGTGGTGCCAAATATTGAGAAAACAAATGAAACCCGAGAGGCGTAGCCTCTTACTTCTCTCGGGTTTTATTGTTTTCGAGGTATTTGGAATCCCCTGATGAATGTTTGATATGTCTTCCTATGCGAGTTGCCAAACCAAAAACTTACATACGCTTTTTTCAAACATCATTAGCAAGTATTGTTTACCGTTTGACTGTTGTATATAATTATTCCATAGATGTCTTATTATTCTTTATTTGCTGGCAGTAATTTCAACTAATAATAATAAAATGAATTTATATTGCGCAAATTCCATATGTATATGTTCAAATGCGCATTACAATAGTCATAAGACGAAAACCGTTCTAAAAACTGGTAAAAAACTATCATAAAACATTACATTATATAATTATAAAATAGCACTACAACTACTTAACTATAGGGCCTCATACTTTTAAGTGTGAGGCTAGACTAATAAAACGCCTTCTTATAAAGGTGGGTCTTCAGCTTAGACTTAAAGCAACCGATCGAACTTCCGCTCCTGATCTACTGGGGGCGCGTTCCTTTGGAGCAGCACAAGTAAAAGCACGGTCTCCAAGAGTAACTTTGGTCTTAAATCTAGGGTAACTAAGTAAAGTATTGTCATCAGAATTTCTAAGATTATAGCGTGATGGAGGCATATGCGTAATTGAGATAAGTATAAATGTGCTAATCCATTAAGGACTTTAAAGGTAATCGATAAAACTTTGAATTCGTTTCTGACTGGTAGCCAGTGTAAGTTAACTAGCAGTAGTGTAATGTGGCAGAATGTACTTTCATTGCAGACTAATCTAGCACAAGCGTTGTGTACTCGTTGGAGTTTGTTAATCTGACAATGCGGAAGGCCGTACAAGAGACTGTTACAGTAGTCGATGGCTTGAAATGAATGCGTGGATCAGAGTCTCAGTGCAATGCTTAGAAAGATATTCTCTAATGAGTCTGATGTTGTATTGGTGATAAAACGAAGAACTGCATGTTGACAACTTGGAATCAAACCAAGAGCCTAAGTTTCTTGCGACAGAAGCAGGAGAAATATCCGAGTCGCCCACTCGTATACTACTAATATCTACCTTTGCCAATTGCTGCGACGTATCTATAATAATAATAATAACTCCGTCATATCATCATTCAACTTTAGCTTGTCACATAGCATCCATGAGCGAATATCTGTTATGCAATTCACCATATTGTCGAGGGCAATGGTTTGGTTTGTCTTGTCGTAGGGGCTGAAGGAAAGGTATACTTGAGTATCGTCTGCATAGCAATGGACATTTCGTAGTTGGTCTTTGACGATTTCAAATAACTTGCTAGTATATATTATAAACAGCAAGGGACCTAGGGATGAACCATGAAGTACGCCACACTCTATTTTAGAAAGCGTTCCGTTAATCAATATCTGCTGAGATCTCCCTGACAGATAAGATGAGAGCTGTTTTAAGAGGCTCGTAACAAATTTTATTTTAGACAATTACTTAATAGACTGATTATACTGATGTACTTAAACTTATGTCCACTTCCATCTTTTGTGTATGTATAATGCTTTCTGGTACGTTTATTATAGATAAGCTTTGTGTGTATTAGTATTGTTCTTTTTGTATTTTATTTCCGTCCAATCTATGAGCGCTACTGTATCAATTATTCCTGCATGGCGCAGCAACTTAGCTCGATTAGCTTTTGCTATATCTAAGTAGCTGTGCTCTTCTCCCTTCAAACCGCACACTAGTAATTTTGTTATGCATGTATGTATGTAGAGAGTACAAATAAAGTTGTTGTTGCCATGATAAGACTTTGCCTTGCACGCCGAACGAAGTCTTTGAAGCAAAGTGCCATAATCGAAAGCAGCGCTGAATTCTAGAGCAGAGTGACGTGTTGCTTGTTCGTATTAATCAGAATGTCGTTCTTTACTTTAAGCAGTGCGGTCTCTCTACTATGATACTGGCGATGCGCTGACTGGAGCAAAAGGAACAAACTGTTGAAAGACATGATTCTGCAGTTGCTTGGCTTTTAAGTATACAGTAGGTTTGCTTATAGGTCTAAATTTCTTAAAGACCAAGGCTGATCCATCGTTTTTTTAAGCTGAGGTTGTACAAAAGCTGATTTCCATGCCACAGGATAGTAACCACTGTCCAACGACAAGTTAATCATTTTTGTAATCAACGGTAGAAGCACATCCAGACAGTCGGTTAGCAGCCTAGTCGGGATCGGATCAAGGGAACAAGATGTTTTGTTGGAAATGAGCTCACGTACATTATTCTCGGACAGAAGGTCATATTCTGAGAATGATAAATCACGCCGCGTAGCGTAGCGGTCAAGACTTACTACGAGCATTCAGAGGGATACTTTTTCTTTCTATGTGGTTCTTTACGTCTTCACTACTTACTTGTAGTTTATCAGTATATAAGTAATTCGTGGTTAATGAATATGATGATTAAGAAATATTTAGTCCTAGGGTTGGAAATTACATCAAACACTAGTGCGTTTGGGACTGGTGTTTCATTGGATGTCAAGATGCATCCACCTGCCGATGCTTCGAACAAGAGTTTCATCGGGTATTACGACCCATGCATGTGACCAAATACAGTCCCTCCAATGGATGAACATATCATGAATTAATAATGAGTCTGAGAAGTAACTTGCTCGTCGCCACAACATCTCGGCTTTTTTGTGTCACAAATATGCTCAAACACCTATGCTGTCTTTTCCAATTGTAGACGTGAGGCTGAAAAGGAGGAAAAGCGTGACCGATGGAAATACTGGAAAGATGAACTGGACTACCTTCGAGATAGACTGAAGAGAAAACTGGACAGAGTCGAGTCTAGGAGGAAACCAAGGAACCAAAAAGATTTGCAAGATCAGCAAGATGAAGCCAAGGTTTGATTTTGTATTTTTGTTGTGATTCTAAAAGACAAATACGAAAGAGAGTTACTGGTTTATTAACGAAGGAACAAGGCCCCGTCCTATAAAAAAAAAAAAAAAATTCTGTCGTTAATTGACATATATTCTTTCAGGAATGCAAAGAGGAACTAGTGGATTCTGAACCGAAGATCAGAGAAGCGATGGATTATGCTAATTACCTTCTCGATGAGGATGATCTGGATGATGCTGAGAAGGACGAGATAAGACGTTACATCTCCACGTTACGGATACAGCTTGTAACGATAAACAAGGAAGCCGATGGCGAGAAATTCGGGTATAATTCCGATTTTATGAAAACATTATTATCTTATCGTTACTGTAATTTATTTTCCCTTTCTCGTTAACTGCTGAAATTTGTTAAACTATTTGAATTTTTTGACAATTACTGTCTCCTTCTAAGGCTTGACGTACTGTTGGACGAAACGTCCCACCCTGTTGTAGTGGAAGAAGATCTAGTGCAGGAAGAGGTAAGACAGGAAATTGTATTTGCTTCATTTGCTTATGGTGTAGCATGAATAACCTTAACTTTACCCATCTATCTCAAGCCGATTGATCCACATTTCCACAAGAGACCTTACTGGCGTGTTGAATTCAAAGATGAAGACGAAACGAAGGTTCCAGTTGAAAGAGAGTCCATACATGAATACATCCTCAGATTACATGGAGACCTGACCCCGCAAGAAAGGTGGGTTAGCAACAAGTTATAACCTGTTTAAATAACCTGTTTAATTGAAATGTAACTCGGACGTGAGGCTGATAAAGCGAATAAGGGTTTATCGGCAATTAGCTCTGTACTCATCTAATTCTATGTTATTACATCTATTCAATTTCTATATAACGTATTATCACCATATTCCTACTATTTTCCATATTTAAATGATTACAATGTTATATTTTACTAGTTTTAATAATTACTGTCTGTATGTACACATCTTCCTTATAATTACCTGTATAAATATGTACTTAGTTTGATGAGTCAAATAATAAACTTAAACTCATGGATTTAAACACAAAGCTTATAAAATAGGCTACAAAAACATATACGAATAGAAAAGAAGTTTAATTATTTTGGGAATATTTTAAGGGCATGAAATCGACGGATATACGAATATTTTTTTTATTTGTAGGCGAGAGGCTGAAAAGGAGGAAGAACGCGACCGATGGAGAACATGGAAGGATAAACTGGACGATCTGTTGGATAGACTGAATAGGAAACTAAACAGAGCAAAGTCAAAGCAGCCTCCCAGAAACAAATGGGGCATCCAGGAACAAAGAGATGATGCTAAAGTATGTTGTCAAAACTATTTCGGTCATCTAATTCATTGAGATTTAAATCCCGCTATAATAGCTAGAATTATACATTCATCCTGAAAGTGGCTGATAAGCGACATTTCTTATCTTTGGTCTGTTGATTAACAGGAGTGCAAAGAAGAAATTGAAGACACAGTTCCGAAGGTCAGAGAAGCCATCGACTGCGCCAACGACCTTCTGGACGATGATGATCTGGATAAAAGCGAGAAGGATGAGATTAGACGTTACATCTCAACTCTTGAAATACGACTCAGGACGATACACCAAGAAGCTGATGACGAGAGCATCAGGTAAGAAGGCTTGATTCTTGCTATTGTAACAAATTGTGATTCTGAAGTAATGTTTCATATGCGAGTCAACGGATTCGACGAGGGCGCAGTACGAGGATTTTGAAATCGAATAGGTGACGATTCTACTACTCGTTAATTATTACAGGTATGTTTTATGTAAGTATTGAGAGACCTGGTTGGTAGTTGTTCTTATTAATAATTAATGAGTAGTAAAAGTGTAGTGAAACTCTTCATGAGAGTATTCGACGAGTGTTTCAAAGTACGTCACGTGGTACAAATAGAGACCTGGTTGGTCGTTGTTCTTATTAATAATTAATAAGTGGTACAATTTTGATTTTAATTCTGCTAAGTAACAGCGTTAAGGAGCCGCGTGCTTTCTGACAACGTTTTCTATGTAAAACCTGTACCACCTATAATGTTATCATGCTCTTTCATCAAAGGCTTGACGAATTGTTGGATAAAACTCCTCATCCAAGGGAAATTGTATCTAAAGATCTCGCTAATGAAGAGGTAAGACGAGTATTCTTGGAATCAAACTCATTTTTCCAAGCAACATAAACCTATTTTGGGAAACGACGTTTATTTTGTTAATAATTTTTGTTGCTCTAAGTTGACTCTTAGATATGACCTCTTTCGAACGTGATGTATTTGTATTTGTATCTGTATCTATATGATGTATTTTCTTTATCTTTTAGCCAATCCACCGGCATTTTAGAGAAAGACCTGATTGGGATGTTATTTTTCACGATGAAGTACACTCTCCTGACAAGGACAGAAAGAAAGAAAGGTGAGCGTAATGTTACGAATAGGTTTATTGTTGTAACTGATCTGAAAGGTACAGTTTATTTTAGATAAATTCGATCACTGTCATAAAAACTCTTCCCTTAAACTTCAGGCAAGAAAAAGAGAAAAGAGGAAAACTCGATCGGTGGAAAAATTGGAGGTACAAGATTGACGACCTTCTTGACAGGTTGAAAGGAAAACTGAAGCGAGTGAAATCTAAAGTTAAGCCAAAAAACAAGAAAGAACTCGAGGAACTAAAAGATTTAGCCAAGGTAAAAGGATACAGTGAGCTATAGTTAAGCACACTTTTTAACAGTAGATGAATAAGTGGAATTTCTCGTGTATACAATAAGACATATCAAACGTATAACTCAAAACAGACCAATGGAAATGACTTCGTAATAAAAAGGGGACAGCTGTAGTGGCTTGTGTTGTAGATTGACAGAATGCTCGAGTTTGACATGGTGAGTTTTCAAATAAATCCTGGATATAATTATTATTTGACGAAAGTGCATTACATCATTATTACCGTACTTAGGAATGTAAAAATGACCTGGATAATAGTGAGCCAGAGATCAGAGAAGCCCTGCATTACGCTAACGATCTCCTGGACAACGATGATCTGGATGACGCCGAGAAGGACGAGATTAGACGTTACATCTCCACACTAGAAATACAACTGATAACGATACGACGAGAAGCTCAGGCAGAAGAGGACAGGTTGGCTCTCGTTGTTGGTGATTTGTGTTTTCTTGTTCGGTCATGAACGCATGCTATTGTAACCTCGTTAACGTTTACAGTAAGTGTGTTAATTGTTTTATCAGTTATCTCATTGATGGTGTGTTCTCCAGGTTGGATGGTGTTGCTGACGATGCAGACATCGCTAGGAAAGAGAAGCTTGACAGATGGGCTGATCATCGAGATAAGTTGATTGACATTCTAAACAACAGTAAGGAACAACTTGCAGATATCAAGTCCAAGGAAACCCCAAGAAAGCGGGAGGAAATCGAGGAGCAGCTCGCTCGAACAGACGTAGGTATTTCCGTTGTTGAACATAACGCCGAAGCATTCATAAAAGCAATGGCTCATTGTAAACAAACATCGTAACTTCGGTCGTATAGAAGAACGTGACCAAACACAGTTAATTTCAAGAGTGAATCAAGTTAATTGTTTGGGGGGGGGGGGTGTGACCGTCAATTGTGTATGAAATCACCTCGTCCAAGTGTAACTAAAAACGGTCCCCTAATCGCTGGCAAGTCTCGATAATCGCTGGCAAATCTCGATAACTGTTGTAATTAAATTACAATGATCGGGTAATTGAAGTAATGAAATGAACGCATTTGGAACTTGCTCGCGTGGCAAAGTATTCTTCACAAATCAACTTGCAACTTTTTTTGTCAAACTCTTTGTTATTTTGGATTCTGTGCACAGGGATTCCTTGACGAACTGACTGAGAACATTCCTGAGATTCAACAGAGCTTTGAATACGGACGTCAACTGCTTGACGATGATGACATAAGTGACGACGATAAAGACATTGTCGACGAGGACATCAAAGATTTAGGCCAGGCGTTCCAGGAACTCAAATATGACGTGGACGAGCATCAAAAGTGGTGAGAAACAATCTCACTCCTTTCCCTCTCTTTTCCACGCTCACTTTCCTTCTTGGCCAATTACGATGGTTTATATTCTTGGCCAATCACGATGGCTTATATTCTTGGCCAATCACGATGGCTTATATTCTTGGCCAATCACGATGGCTTATATTCTGGAGTAATTACCAGATTTGTTGTGCCATTTCTTGCTATCTCTCTACTAGTTCTTTCTAGCCTCCTTTTATATTGTATTATTCCTTTATTTATCGTCTGACTGTATTAACAACATTACTGAAGCTGACGGGTGTTATCTTGTATTGTCTCTTCCTGAAGGCTCAAAGGACTAGAAGAAAAAACGCCAACAGTAGTGGTGACTGAAACACTAATCGATTTAAAGGTGAGTCTTGCAATGTGTCTATAAACCAATTAGTAGAGATTTTGGAAACACTGTTATTCTTGTCTAATTTGAAGGAAAGCTATATAATATAATGCTTTATTAACTGTACGTTTTATAAAAAAACTCTGCAAGTATAGAGGACAATAGACCAAGTACCTAGGAATCAGCGAGGAGTGTTCATCAGCTCAAGATTAATGGGGATTAAGGTGTCTCGATCGAATGTCCGACACCACTTCGCGAGTTGAAACAAAATGTCATAACATTTGAGGTTTTTGCTTGATTATGCTCAAAATTTATTAACCGGTCTATTGATACAACTGATGGTATCAAGATCTTGAAATGACTGATTGACATTTCTCAAACGCATGAATAATTAGTGAGAGCATTCCATCGGGTCATTCCATTTTGGTCAGGTGCGTGTACCTAAATACCCAATGAAACGCCAGAGGAACATGGAAATGCCAAATCACTAGTGATCTTCGTCTGGCTTTCTATTGGGCATCGAGATTTATGCATGTGATCGACCTAGTTGCACTATGTCACTATGACGTCACATGATAAACACAGCCGCAATGTTAGGGGGTCACTCTTTAACAATAGATATACCAAATAAAGCTGATCTGCCAAGGATCTCTTTCCTTCAAATTAACTAATTTTTCCCAATATAATAAGAATTTATGTTTATCTCAATAAATCTACTGAATTTTGTGGCTTTCGTCTCTATTTTCTGTCCGTGAAATATGTTTATTCACGACTTCCTTTGTGTTTTAGTACTTCTATCCCCCTCTATAGACCATGATGCTTTGCCGTCAAACAATACATTGTTTTGATGTAACGTCATTATAAAATAGGCAATTAAGCTACAAGGTTACATGACTTTACATCGAGGTTACTTGACTTAACGCGAAGAGAACTGAAGGAAATGATGGAAATAAAATTCGGCGTCAGAAGTGTGGCTCGTCCTTATAGTTGCAACCGACTGCTAGTCCTCTGTCTTGTCCACTGCACTATCAGCCCGTTTGTTGAAACGACTATAAGAAAATAACAATCACAACCCTTGTAGTCTATAATTGTATGCAACAAAACACCAGGCATACAATACTTTGTAATGATCTATGAATACAGGTATTGTTTTCGTGTGAGAAGTAATATAGAAAACTCGAGCTTCATGTAACAATAAAAGTACTTGGCCAAAAAAAAAAAAAAAAAGTACTTGGCCGAAGCGGCCTCGTGCTTTCAGTCTGTGTCCGTGTTTGGATCTCCTGGTAATAATTCCTAACGATAATTATAGAAATAATACAATCATTAAATAATGAATTAATTAATTAATGTTTGGTATGTAGCGAATACGTAAAGACGTAAAAACTAGCCTATCTTATGTATTTTGGGTGTGATATTCGCGCTAATGAAGTTCAGGGGGGGTTAAGCCGTTTTGAAATTTTGTTTTGGCTATCATTTCTCCCCTGATCTTTAATGTCAACCAAATTAAGAAGACCCCCTGCAGTTTTCTATGGGTAACATTTTGCTGATACCCCCATGACTCTACGATGTTCCTTTCTACCCGTAAAAATCCATCGCCCTTTCCGTTTTTGCCGCAAAGCATGCTGGGACAGTTTCATTTACACTTTCCCATTCCAGAACTGGATTAAACGAAGTTTCAGCGTTAAAATCATAGTTTTGGTACTAAACACGACGAACATAACGTATTGGTTGCAAATTTGGGGTAAGATCTGCGAACCTTGCAAAACTGAGTGGGGAGGGGTGGAAAATCATATGCATTTCCTGTTAATAACAGTAACCTCCCCCATTTAGAAGTGAGTTGAATGAAGTTGCAGCTTAAAAATCATAGCCGGTTTTGGTACTAAACATGATGAATACAACATATTGTACCAAGGCAACACATTGTAAGAACCTCTATATATGTAGCATGACCTTTGAAAGGGCGCGAGGTTGTGATGAAATTCAATGCACTTTGATGGAAAATAACGTTCGTTTCAAGGAGATTTTTTTCCGCCAGACTTTTAGCCACTTATTTCGACGAGAAACGGCCGAAAATTCCATTTTTTTTTCTTTAATAGGTGGAAAATGACGATATACTTATCACCAATATCACGTCTGATTATCGTTAGGGTATCCACTTATTTGTAATAATAATAATAATAAAGGTTTATTCACAGCCTATCAATTCTAATGAATGGTTCTTCATCTGTGACGATGAAAATAAATACGATATAACAATAATAATAATAATAATAATAAAAGTTATACTATTACTCAAATATAAGTATAAATTATAGAATCGCATAGCCAAAGCTGAATCGCACGGTGCATTTGCGAAATCAGACGCTGATTGGCTGAGACGGAGTGGTGATTCAGAGTGGAATCACCACTGTAGACTACGCGCGCTATTTATAACTTAGCATAATATCAACAAAATTACTTAATCTTTAAGTAATTCATCGGACTATGCGATTCAAGGAAAATCACATGCCTGACTCGGTAATTCCACGTTAAATTGCACTCGAAAAACCGATATCGCCCTCGTCGAAGCGACTCTGGTGATATCGGTTTTCTCGTGCAATTTACCTTTGAATTACCGAGTCAGGCATGTGATTTTCCTATAATATTTACATCATCATAAAATTACCCTCCTTCCTAACAACGAGACATCCCTAGCTGATAAACTTTCAGTTTGAAATTACCCACCACCCCACCTTACCCCAACCCATTTAAGACTTAAAGTTACGATAATGAATTAATGTCTGCCCCAACCTACACTACCCCCACCCCCTACCCATTCGAGACTAGGAATTGCGATAATAAAATTACGGCCCGAAACGTTCCTTTGCCATTAGATATTTTCTAGTTTGCTTGATAAAGTTTTTAGAATTAATTGATTGTCTGATATAGGCAGGTAGCTTGTTAAAAATGGCAGAAGTAAAACACTAGCTCTCGTTTTCGATATATTACATCTTAACGTGTCATTTTTTTCCCACAGTACGAATGACATTGTTGTTGTACGATTGACATTGTTGTTGTACGAATGATATTCCTGTTGTACTAATTAGATGCTTTTTTTTTCCTCAGAGGGTTGAAGTAGTTCACGCTGAGCTTGATGTTGATCGAGAAAATGAAAGGTGTGTGTTCTGGTATAGTTACACTAAGAATACTTGGTTTCTTAAGAGCTTTATTGTTGGATCAGTTATTAAATACTGTTTACACATGTCGATTGAAAGATATCACAGTTTAACAAAACTCCTATGATATTAAGTAATATTCTTTATTTCTTGTATCGTTTTTTTTTTCTGTCAGAAGAGCTGTTGAGAAGGAGAAAAAACTTGGACGCTGGAAAAACTGGAGAGACAAACTTGACGACCTTATCGACAAACTGAAAAACAAACTGAACAGAGCAAAGTCCAGAGACAAACCGAGAGACAGAACAGCGATGCTGGGCAAGAAACACGAAGCGAAGGTGGGATCACCCCGTACATACTTAGTTCGTTCTCACTTTATGGTTCTTTCACAAAGATTTAACATGCTACCTTGAGTAGGTGATCAACTAATAATAATAACTACCTTGAGTAGGTGATTATCTAATAATAATAACTACCTTGAGTAGGTGATTATCTAATAATAATAACTACCTTGAGTAGGTGATTAACTAATAATAATAACTACCTTGAGTAGGTGATTAACTAATAATAATAACTACCTTGAGTAGGTGATTAACTAATAATAATAACTACCTTGAGTAGGTGATTATCTAATAATAATAGCTACCTTGAGTAGGTGATTATCTAGCCTGGGAAACCAGCCGACTCTTATCGCTCCCCACTCGCGAAAGAGACGTCTGGGAAGTGAGGCAGAAAATGCCATACTGATGACGTAGCAGATAGCCGTTTCACGATGCATAAATTAGTTGCAATTCTCAGAAGCCGAATGCGAACAACAGAGTTCTTGTCAAGGAATATAACTACCGAGGCTGCTCGTTTGCTTGGCAGTGGATCACCGTCACGAACAACCATGAAATTCAAGCCTATATATTTAGCGTGTGTTGGTAGCTCGCTTGCTTCGTTCTTTCAGCGGCTCGGCCCGGTCAAGAGAATTTGTCCTACGACTGTCAAAACATAATAGTTGTTTATAATTTCAAAACCTACACACAGCACAGCAGGCCACTTTTCAAGCCAGCTCTTTTGTCAGGTCAGTAGCCGAAGAGGTTTACTACCGAGGCTGCCCGTTTGCTTGGGTGATTGATTCATATCACACTTGGTTCGTGATTCATAGCACACTTACATGTAATTATGTATATTCATAGCCCAGATTCACTGTCTGAACGATTTATCCGCCGCAACAACAACTCATCCAGTGTTTTGTGATAGCTCAGTGTATGTAGGTTTACTGATATGAAATTATAAACAACTATGACAGTAGTCAGTACCTTTCTTGTAAATGTTTTGACAGTACGACATTTCGCTTTACTATAGCCGCTGAAAGAACTCAGTCTGCAAAGGAGCCAACAACAGCACCGGCACACGCTAAATAGGCTTGAATTTCATGAGTTGTTCGTGACGATGATCCACTGCCAAGCAAACGAGCAGCCTCTGTAGTTATATTCCTTGACAAGAACTCTGTTGTTCGCGTTCGGCTTCTGAGAATTGCAACTAATTTATGCATCGTGAAACGGCTATCTGCTACGTCATCAGTATGGCATTTTCTGCCTCACTTCCCAGACGTCTCTTTCGCGAGTGGGGAGCGATAAGAGTCGGCTGGTTTCCCAGGCTAGTGATTATCTAATAATAATAATGGTGATAGTAATGATGATGATGATTAATTCAGTAAATCATTCAATTTCGGAGATGTTTTACGTCTAAGGGAAGTCATGAACGTGTGTGTGAAGAAAATAATATTTATACATGAAATCTTCACTTATATGAATGAAACTCCTTCTAGGAGTGCAAAGAAGAGGTAGAACGTGCAGAGCCAGAGATAAGAGAAGCCCTGGATTACGCTAACGATCTCCTGGATAACGATGATCTGGATGACGCCGAGAAGGATGAGATTAGACGTTACATCTCCACTCTAGAAGTACGACTGAGGCGGATAAAAAAAGAAGCTGTCGATGAGGAGGAAAGGTAATGTGCGCTGTGCTGAAATATGTTGGATCGCCAGAAGTAACACCTCGAAGAGGAATTGATATTGAGGTATGATATTTTGCAGTCTTGATATCCAGCTTCGACAACACGATGTAGAAAAGAAAGGCAAGCTGGACAAGTGGAAGAAATGGAAAGACAAGATCAGAGCTTTGCTTGATAAGTACCGCAACAAGCTGGACAAGGCGAAGAAGAAGGAAACCCCTAAAAGCCGTAAGAACATCGATGACCAGCTCGCCATCACAAAGGTATGTGATAAAGATAAAATCATCACCAAACTGATTCAGTGTTGCATGTGAGGACTTTTACATTGTATTTATAGCTGTTAAAATAGTCTTTAGTTAATTTATTCAGAAACTAATATTCTGTCAAAGTCTTTCTCTTCTGCGAATCGTGTATACCATCTGTGATGAGACTAGGATAGAGTCCTGGAATGTTGGGAAAAATAGGTTTTATTGCCTTCAAAGTATAAGGCAACTATCCGTCCGTCCACGTCACCCTTTGTTTCTTCCCTTACAGGAGTGCGAGGAAGGTTTGCAGTCATCTGATCCTGAAATTAAATTCGCGTTGGAATACGGCTATCAGTTAGCAGACGATGACGTGTTAGACGATGATGAACAAAAGGTAGTGAAGAATGATGCTGATCAGTTAGAGAAAGAACTTGCTGAACTCAGAGACGAGGCTGCCAATGAGAGACAAAGGTAAGTCCATTGTAGAAGAATGTACGAAACTGAACAAAGAAAAGAGGAATTCTGAAGAAATTATGGAGCCCCGACTGTTTAGTAAAACACTAACCTCACTAGTTTCGCCTTCTACATTAAAACTGATTTTTTTTTTATGTTTTTGTTCAGGTTGTACGTCGCGGTACATCAACTCGACTCGCAGAAGATCGATACGTTGAACGAGTGGGATGAGAAGAAGCGAACGTCTCGACTGCTACTTGAAAGGATGCGAACCAAAGTTGGGGCGTTCAAGTTTAAACTAAAGCCACGAAATAAGGAAGAGATCGAGAAGCGTCTTACGGAAGTTAAGGTATAGATACACGATCCTGGGGAGAACTGTCCACCGGCTGTAGCAACAACTTGCAACGGTTGCAAAACCGAGCTGCCCGTATAATTCTCAGGCGTGATTCTTCTAGAGACGCTTTTAATATTTTACATTGGGCTAACTTAGAAACAAATCGTAAAATACACAAATGCGTTCTTGTTTTTAAATGTTTACATAATGACCTAGTTCCGCCATACTTAGGTATTTTTTTCACTAGAAATTCCGGCTTTCATACTTACAATACAAGAAGCAAATCTGACCTCCATCTACCTACACCGAAACTTAGCCTTGGAAAACGTACGTTTAGATTTTCTGGATCAATACTTTTTAACTCACTTCCTGTTAATATTAAACATACTGAATCACTTTCTTCTTTCAACAGTTCTGTTAAAGCTCACTTTCTTTAGTACTTAATTATGATATTGTATTTGTGTTATATATGTATATGTTATAGATAAAATTGTAGTTGTTAGGATATTTATATTGTACATAGTTTTGTTGTATTGTATGTAGATTTTACTGATACAGGGCCCCTTTGGATACCAGCCACGTTGCTGAATGGGCCCGCACTCTGTTAAAATAAAGTTCATCTATCTATTTATATATATGAGCCTGTGACACCCCAGTAAGTCGCTGTGTGTATCTTGTATTCAATCTGTAATTTCGTTTAGGACTGTGACGATGAAATCGAATCTGTGGAGACTGAAGTGGTATCATGTGCTACTCAAGGGTATCAACTGATCGCTGACGGCATGCTGGACGATACGGACAAAGTGAAGGACGATATCGACGAGTTATTAGATGACTTGAACAATCTGAAGAAACAAACAGCGCACGAGACGAACACGTAAGCTCCGTTCAACGTACACGTGACACAGGGCTTTTGGCCACTCCCCCGGGTATTCACCCCCTCTCCTTCTCTGGCCGAGATCACCCCCCGCTTACATTTTACTTGTGTGGCACATTGTTCTAATCGTACTTGGTGTCCCGCCTTTTTAACTTTCTAATACGAAATTGCTCATTGCCAAGTAGATTTAATATGTATAGAAAAGGTAATAAGATTTAAGAACCTCTGAATTTCTAATGAGACCTGAAACAGCCATAGAGACTGATCAAAGCCAGGACCCGGCTAATCCACACATCGAATTGCAATTTAGCATGTCGGTTTTTGCGGAGGGTAGAAAACCGGAGAACTCGGAGAAAAACCTTCAAGGCAAGGGCAATATACCAACAAACTCAACTCACATATGGCACCGCAAACGGAAATCGAACCTGGGCCACAGAGGTGAGAGGCGAAGCGCTTAACCACTGCACCACCCCGACTCCCCTGAGAACCATGCAGTGTATATGATTGCAGTAAAGGCCATTATTAAATGCTGTTATAATACTGCATTACCGAACCACATAACACGAAGGCATAACTGTCCTTGCAAAATTGTCAGCTGGTTTCTTACGCAAGTCTAACTGATAATATGTTTCCAAAGCCTGGAGAGTCGTCTTGAAGAAGAAGAAGCTATCAGGGTGAAGAAGTTAAAAAGGTATAGAAACTGGAGAAAGGAGATCCAAGACCTACTCGACAATCTACGAGGAAAGTTAAAACGACTTCCCAAGACTGAAAAGGACTTCCCTAAGAACGAGGAAGACAGAGATGAGTGCATGGCATTGTCGAAGGTTTGTGCCAGGGCTTTTAAAGCGGTATTGTAACGTAAATATATTTTATTTAAACAATTAGAGAAGTATGAATACAATCAGAAACGGTTTGACTTGGCAATAAATGACTGAACGCAAATGAAAAGGTACCGTGAAGAAACCAGTGGACTTTCTTTCATATGCTGAGTAGCCATTTAGGTCATCACACAGACGCCACAAGTTCTCACAGATACACTCTCTCGATTAGCAGCACGCCGCCTTAAGAAATTAACTTGTTCCCAATCGAATTAAGTTGTTGTAATGTGAGATTCCCCACACTTCACTTTAAACGGGCTATGTCATGATGCTGCGCATGTCTGAAGTCAAAATGAGAGGCGTGTTGTATCCGTAGATCGGAGCCGCTTGGGCGAGGATCTACATCTTAAAGTTTATGTAAAATGAAACCAGTTCCATATCACATTTATAAACACTCGTTAAACATTCATTTCTTTTGTTTTTTCCTCATTAATTATTTATGAGTTTTAGAAAAACACTTCAGGTCTCCTCGCTCAATGTTTGATTGAAATGATATACCCAATATTTGCTCTGATAGTTTTAACCATCCCACATGTGCGAGGTTGGTCAGTTCATATGAATATAACTGTGTCCGACTGGACTCGTGACACAGCCCTCGCTATTCTTGTACATAGCTTTTACAAGTTTTGAATTTCCTTGTCAACTCTTGCTAATCAATTTCTATTTTACATAGGAATGTTCACATGACCTCAAAAAGTGCGAAGAGGAAGTAAATGGCGTGGTGGATTATGGGAAAGGCTTGCTCGATGACGACCTAAGTGACGATGAGCGAGCGATTATCGAGAAGGACTTGAAGGTGGTCAGCGAGGAATTCCTTATCGTGAAAAAAGACACAGGCGACAAAAGAGACGCGTGAGTGTAATCCCAGTCTTTAGAGTGCTATGCATTTCCCCCTTTGTTTTAATGGTAAATTTAAGTTTGTTTTAATCACGCAATGCAATGATATATAGCAGAACGAAGAACGTGTGAGCTCGTTTTACCAAGTTAAATCCGTAATCGATTTCTTGCGCATCGATAAAATATATTGATTTGGTGCTTCATTTATTCATCCATTCATTCATTCCGCATCATTTATGTACTCGTAACAAGACCCCCTTATCGTAAAGACACAGATCTAGTAGCTGGCGAATTTAATGAGTTTTTCACCTCAGTGGGACAGAATGCAGCAGAGGCCGCGAGTGAACTGTTGGCAAAGTTAGGTTCTGTCAATCCCGGCATTCCAGTCCACCCTCCTACTAGCTCTGTTGTCCAGCCCTTTAGTTTCCATCCTGTATCAACCCATGAGATCCGTAAACTTATCTCGACAATGCCTTCTAATAAGGCCCCTGGGCCTGATAAAATTTCTATGAGGGTTGTTAAGGACTGTCTTCATCACATACTACCCGTCATAACCGATATTTTTAACAGTTCTTTGCTGAGTTCTACCTATCCGGATGACTGGAAACACGCGGAGGTTATCCCCCTTCTGAAAGAAGGTGATCATGAATAATGACCCCCAATAATCGCCCCTTGTCCCTGTTGCCTACCATATCTAAGGTGTGCGAAAAAGTAGCCCTTAAGCAGTTAACCGCCTATTTACTTCGACATAAGCTCCTAAATCGTTACCAGAGCGGCAACCGCTTGTATCATTCTACAGAGACCTTAAACATTCTTACTACGGATGCATTTCTAAACGCAATGGATCAGAAGAAAGTGTCCACGCTTGTCCTGCTCGATCTCTCAAAGGCATTCGATAGTTTAAACCATCCGATTTTATTGCGCAAGCTTGAGGGCGTTGGAGCATCCCCCTCCGCAACAGCTACCTGACTGGAAGGTCTCAAGCCGTGCGTATTGGGTCGAGTATATCTAGCCCCCTGCCTATAATGCATGGCGTTCCTCAGGGGGCAATACTATCACCTCTGTTGTTCACCATTTACATAAACGACTTGCCTTCTGTGAATCATATGTAGATGACTCCAAATTGTTCTTGTCATTCGCGAGAAACGACATGAATGACAATATCAAAGCACTGGAAGAAGATCTGCAAAGAGTGGCCCACTGGTGCTGTAGCAATAGTCTATTAATTAACCCCGATAAGACTAAGGTGCTTCACATTGGAACTCGCCAGATGCTAAACCTAGTGCCCCAAGATGTAGCTTGTATTAACCTTTTAGGAAAACAACTCACCCCCGTTCCATCAGCGAAGGATCTAGGTGTAATTATTGACTCTCACGTAGTATCTTCTTGTATGTCAAGCCTCTGTCAAATCAACAGGGTTAAACACCTGTTTAGCCCAGATTCTATGAAAACCATAATAAATGGTTTAGTACTAAGCAAACTCTTCTATTGTTCGTCCGTGTGGGCAAACACCTCTGACAATTTTTTTTAAGAAATTGCAGCTCGTTCAAAATTTCGCCGCCAGAGTCATCTTAGGTATACAGAAGTATGACCATATTTCTTCAGGCTTATACCAACTGCAGTGGCTACCTGTTAGATATAATTTAGTTTATAGGGATACTTTAATGACATTCAAGTGTATAAACGGAGTTGCCCCAGAATATCTAGCGAGTAAGTTCTGTAAACGGTCTGCTATCCATAATCGTAATGCACCAGTCATTTGAAATCCCCACCCCCACCCCGGGCATAGCGGGGGCATTCACCCAACATGCCCATGAAAACTAGTGAAGCTCTCACACCCTGGGGCATCAAAATTATGTGAAGACCCCCGACCCCGGGAATCCATATTGAAATGTTGTTTAATCACCTTGTTCCCTTTCCTTGCTTCTATGTAAGCTTGCTTGTATTCAAATGGTAAATAATCATACACTTACCCTTTCTCAACAGGCTTTCAAGCGAGTCTGCCGCCATAGCTTTCTTCAGTTCTCCCTTCCAAACTTTGAAAAGCATCTTCTAGAGTCTAGTCTATTAAGTAATGGTCCAGATAAGAACTGTAGTAGAATCCATTGTTCTGCGGCAATGAGCCTCCCCCAGATACGATTTTGCTTGAATATGCCTTAAGTGCTTTAGGAGGTATCTACCTTCCAAACTACATCTCGAAAATAAAGTATTTTTTTATGCTATTGGCTCTTTTTCTGTGAAAACGCAGAGAAGCCACCATCCAATCGCAAATTTGAGAACTTTCCCCACACACGATATTCTTCGAAATTAAACCATAGTTAGTTTGATCAAAAATATATTCAAACCACAAAATAATATCGAATAAAAATGCATTATTACGAGAAAGAATAATAGAAAATTAACACCTTTTAACATTCCTTGCCGTAGACACTACAGTTCTTATCTGGACCATTACTTAAACTCTATTTTCCGCTTGAAGGTTGAATGAATGTATGTCAAATTAGCATGAGGCGGGAAAGTGAATCCCCCACTTATCCCCCGAGCCGGTAGGAAAGGGAAGTGATTATGAGCGTTGACCCCACCTCCCGGGGGAATGAAAAATGGTGAATTTGAAGTGAACATCCCCGCAATGCCCCCGCTATGCCCGGGGGGGGGGGGGGAGGGGATTTCAAATGACTGGTGCATAACATCAGGTCCGCCGTAACGACCTAAACATCCCTAAACTTCGCACCTCAAGTGGACAAAGATCTTTCGCTTATAGGGGTTGTTGAGATGCCTGCCTTTATTTTTCTGGTTTTCCCTTTCGAGTACAACCCACCAGTCTGGATGCGTAGACAACGATTCGCTAAAAATTACAATGTTAAAGCTTACATGAAATCATATGTCAAAAATAGTTCTCCAAAATGACTCTAAATCACACAGAACTTCTATACTTACACATGTGCGGATCTCAGGTTTCAAAGGACAAGACAAATCCGCTAAATTCTTTCACGATACTAACATAACTAGTGTTCTGGTTCAAGTGTTCTACTCTCAAGCCAATTGCCGCCCCGAAAACCCCCCAGAATCCTTAGCAACCCGCTGAGGACTCTGGATAAACCACAGGCACAGGGAGCCCGATAACAACAGGGAACTCATTTGAAGCAGACCTTAAAAAAGAACCTAATTTTGCTGAATTTAAGAAACAACTAAAGTTAGCGCTTTTAGAGTCACTTAACGCACTTCTATTTTAATAGTTTTAACTCACCTGATGATAGTTAGTACTTGTATTTTACTATTCATTATTTTGTTACTGATGTTACATTGTAAATAGTTGTTGAGAAGCCCCTATGGGAACTTCTATTCAAGGTATGTATGTATGTATTCATTATGTCCATTCAAGGGAGCGATAGAGTGAAACGCTTGACTGGCCACCCTTGTAGTATGACTGCCTCTGTTTCAAAGGCTTTTTGTGACTTGCGGTTTCATTCAATTTAAGGAGTTCACATACTTTGGTTGCATTACATCGGCAAAAATTAAAGACCTAGGGACTGGATAAGTGCAAAAAGTTAAAACTTTACCCAGGGCAAAGTTCTCGTTGAATAACGCCATTTACCTCGCACAAGTCAATGATATTGTCAAAATATACTAAAGAACGATATTGTTTGTGTGCACTTGGCGTAAAGTTTCTCATTTTGTTGTGTATGCCGTGCTGTTTTGTTTAAGATAACTGTGCTAGCACAAAAGACTTCTCGGTTTGTTACCGCTGTAAAATATTCAAGTGATAGTAATAATATTCACTTGAAGAACATCAGCCCCACCAGGCAGCCCGAACTTACTAGCGATCGCCTTCTCGCTACTAGAAATACATCGTCTGTACGCACTACACTGGAATAAGTGAGTTACCATGAGTTTAAATATCATTTTATTTATAGGATAAATAGTTTGAAATAACCTGTATACAAGATAAGTTTGTGTCCCTTATTGACATTTGCATTTTACATTGTGTGCCCCGTATGTTATAATGCAGGCCGCATTCTACCAGTTCAAATTGCACTTTTCGTTTCTCTGAGTCCAGTGATGTAGGAATTGTATTTATCAAAGAAAAACAGACTCGAGAATGGAGAACATTCTGTTTGATTATTTTGTTAGTAATTTATTTAGGAATATAGATTAGCCATTATTGAATGAAGTTTGAGGTGTTGTTCCCAGCCGGTGAAATATTTTAACGTGATGTGAAATATTGTATATTGATCAATCTCCCCTAATTCATCGAGTTGTGTTCAAAAAAACGTCTAACAGGCTGAGAGTAAAACCGACTTAATCAAACAGGAGTACCTAGTCACAGTTCACTTGCTCTGATTTCTAACAATAAATTTCAAGTCAAGCTTGATGAAAATACAATCTTCGGATAATAAGTCGTTCTTTTGGAAGCTTTAATACACACCAGCTTAAGTTTATAACAAGAAATTGGCTCTTAACTAACAGTAAGTGTAGTTCTTTCAAGTTGATACACTTAATGACTTTTGAACTCCCTCGCTATCCCCAGGCCCTGGGATGGAACCATGACGTCACAATTGTTCGTAGATAAAACAGACCATGCGTGTTTTTAAAATGCACATATTGCGGGGATTAAAAGTTGTTGCATGGTTTACATGTGTTAGGTTACAATTCAAGACCATTTTTTAAGTGCATATGGAATGAAAATTTAGTCGAGCTCATTTGAAATTCAATTCAATTCAATTTTATTTTTACACTTTTCCAGGAAATCTTATAACAATGTAGCTCAGACTAGCTAGAGACTATAGGTAGAGAAAAGGAAGAAAAAAGTTATTACATATGAGTGTACAGAGGTCAAAGTAGCAAAGCTTTCGAGTTGGCCTCTGCGACATCAAGAAATAGTAATACAAATTATGTGAAATAATTATTGTCTAAGAAAATTCAGAGCAAGCAGCATGTTTGCAATTCGGCATGTTGGCAATTCGGCATGATGGCAAACAGTAGAAGGATAGAAAGAAAGAAAAGAGAAGGAATTCTAAAATTCTGTTTCCATTTTCCCAATTGTTCGATGTACAGTGGAATTTCTTCCCATACTCTAGTGGCAAAATATCGAAATGAAAATAACCCATACTTTCTTTTTATTGTTGGTCTGTACAGATTATTTATTGAGGAATATCTAGTATCATAGCTGTGGATTTGAGAAACTGGGACAAGAACGTTTTGCAATATCAATGGAACATTCTGTTTACCATAAACAATTTTATAAGCTAGGACTCCAGTTTTTAATTTTATATATTATTAAGCCTCAAGATCCTTTCGAAATGAGGAAAGATGGAATTTTCTGTTTGTTAATGCCTCATCTCGTTCCAGAGATGTTCAGGTTTATAGAATATGCAAATCATATTATATACGACATTATAACCTTGACACAGCCTGAAAACAAATCACAAAATGAAAAATATCTCTGTAACTAGGGGGTAAAAACAATTGAAACTTTACACATGTGTTGTATACACCTCACTGTGCACATCATGACGTTGCCATAGAAACTCTTGACCCCAGGTTCCTTTCACCTGAACGTAAAATTTCATTTCTAATCGCTCACATACAATGCCTACATTGTTCCAACTGATGTTCCCACAGCAGTAAAGTGTGTTTGACAAAGTAGGGAAATTTCTTTTCCTCATGAAAGAATCCTGTGGCCAAGAGTGTTTCCATGGCAATATCATAATTAACAGAGTGATGTGTATTTCCCATAAGTCTGCAAAGTTTCAATTGTTTTTACCCACTATTTGCAGAGATATTCTTCATTCTTCATCCTAAGCATTACAAAAAACCTGAATATCTCTGGAACGAGATGAGATATTGACAAACGAAAAACGCCATACCTCCTCATTTCGAAAGGATTTTCAAATAAGATCGGAGCAAGACCAGTGGCCGGAGACCACGCCTTCCGTGCTGATGTGCGTCAATTTGAATATAACGAGGAAGGGCAGTACGCAGGCTACTTTATTAACCATTGTTTTTGTGTGTTTAGCTTGTTATCGATGTTCAAGCCAATATCTGACGATGACACAGATGATCCAGTTATGGTTGAGTGGCACGAACGAGTTAGAAGGGTTAATTATGGTCTGGATGTTGCTGAGAAAAGGCTTGACGACGAAGAGGAGCCTAAAACCAAACAGGATATACTAGAAAAACTCGACGAGATCAAGGTTTGTTGTTTGCGACTATAACAAGACCAAGATGGTTGTGAGAAACTGAGAACAGTCTCCTAGTATGACCTATTGGGAATTATTGAACAAGTTGCACCGTAAAAAAGAGTGGTCGGTAGGTGGTCGGCCACATCTCGGTTGGTGCATGGTCGGTAGGTGGTCGGCCACATCTCGGTTGGTACATGGTCGGTAGGTGGTCGGCCACATCACGGTTGGTGCATGGTCGGTAGGTGGTCGGCCACATCTCGGTTGGTGCATGGTCGGTAGGTGGTCGGCCACATCTTGGTTGGTGCATGGTCGGTAGATTATAGCGTAGTTGGGAGGGTTAAGATCTCTAAACCCCGGAACACTTTGAATCTTAGATTATCAGATTACAGGAACATCCTAAGAACGCCCGATTTCATTGGCTGCTCAGCGTGTTTGATTTTCTTATAATGCACGCTCGAGCATTTCTTTCCACGTAGATCGAGTTTTTTAATATAAAACCAATAGAATATGGTTCTCCTTGTTGTATAACAAAACAATGCACTTTCGACGTCTTGAAAACTGCTACACGTGTTCCGCTCGTGCATCCAACAGTTTTTCAAGACCTCGAGCGTGCATTGTGTTGTTTATATTGAACATGGAGAACCATCTTTTATTTGTTAAATCGAACTTACTGTACTCGAATTTATAAATTCGTTCGAGTACAGTGTGTGACCTTACCAAACTTCGTTGGATCAATTGATGGATTGAGGCGATGAGTTCGATAACGGGCAGGATAAATGGACGTCACTCGAGGGATGTGAGGAGAATCAACACGTTTCACTAGTTATTTCGTACAGTCACAGAAAATGAAATCGACAGTTAAGGTCTTCATGTGTGCAAAGGATTCTGACTTTGAACGATTTGTTGATGGAGCAATTACGTTTTGACGTTTTTATTGCGATCGGAAAACAATTCACTTCGGAACCCGCACTCAAATCAGTTCCCGAAAACGCATTTGTGATGATTTGCGCCGCTGACAAGGCTTGAAGAAAGAGTAGGAACAGTCGCTCGCTATTGGTCGAATTTGTTTTCATATGTCAATCTGGAGAAAAGAAATGTAACACATTGTAGGTTTTGCTAAAAGTGTTTCTGTAATTCAAACTGTTTTTTTTTAGGAACTCAATATCGGATTCTCAGAGACAGAGCCTCAGTTCCTTGACACTGTTGATCTCGGTAAAGAGTTGGTTACTGATGATGCAATATCTGATAAAAACAGACTCAGAATCAAGGACGATATCCTGTGGATGGCTGAAAGATGGCACGAACTAAGGAACAGAGCTACAGATAAGGAACAGAGGTTGTCACTTGCTGCCGTGTTACTCCACTGATACTTGTCAGTTGCTTGTTTGTTGCTTTTCAGTGGCTTGTTTGTTGCTTTTCAGTTGCTTGTTTGTTGCTTTTCAGTTGCTTGTTTGTTACTCGTCAGTAGCTTGTTTGTTGCTTTTCAGTTGCTTGTTTGTTTCTCGTCAGTTGCTTGTTTGTTACTCGTCAGTTGCTTGTTTGTTGCTTTTCAGTTGCTTGTTTGTTACTCGTCAGTTGCTTGTTTGTTACTCGTCATTTGGTTTTTGGTTGCTTTTCAGTTGCTTGTTTGTTGCTTTTCAGTTGCTTGTTTGTTACTCGTCAGTTGCTTGTTTGTTACTCGTCATTTGGTTTTTGGTTGCTTGTTTGTTACTTTGCTTGTTTGTTGGTCATCTGCATGTCGATCACCTGTCGGTTAAAACTTCAAATACAGAAATGGTGTAGCTCATGAGTTTGGATTGAAAGCACATAAAGGTGCCTCAGGCAGTCGCTATACAGTTCACGTGTGACGTCGGAGCACAACCAGTTTGAATTAGCTAGGATTAATTGAAGAGAAAGGAGACGAAAACCAGTGGGATCAGAACCAATCAACTCAGTCCACGTGCGACCTTAGCCAGGATCGTACCCGGGCCGCAGAGGTGCATGGGATACGGACGCTTTACCACTGCGCCTAGCACTTCAGATTGTGTCACTGTTGGCGGACATTTCAAATCGTGTTACATGGAATGCTTTCCAGTTTTAAATTAACTATATTTCATAAGATAACCATTTTTTTAAATCTTTCCATAGAGTGAGGTTTCCTATCCCAAAAAATGAAAGAATATTAAGAAAAGTAAAAAAAATAGTCTGTCCCAAACAAAAGGCCTTAAGCTTGAATTAGCTAGAATGTGTTCTTGTTCTTAATGGATTTAAACAAATATTTTTTTTAGACTGGAAGGCGTTCTTGCTTCCAACGAAGAGCAATCAGAAGAGCTGGTGGCTTGGCACGAGAAATGTGACAATCTACAGGCCTGGATAGACGACATGCTAGCCTTACTGGAAACCAGGCCCTTATCACCCTCACAGACCTTCGGTGTCATGAAAAAACAACAGAGTGTGGCAGAGGTAAGGTAGCATCACACCCTGGGCAACCAGGAGAGAACATAGTACTCGGAGAAGTATATTTACCGCGTACTTCCAAAATCCTCTTTAGTCATTTCCATGTAAGTTGCCAAAACCGCCTCCCGGTTAGCTCAGTGGTTAAACTCCGGTCTGTCGAGCGGGAGGTCATGACTTCAAAAGGCACCGGCCGGACCAACACTCGGGGTCTTAAAATAACTGAGTAGAAGGTGCTGTCTTTGTTCTCGAACTGCAAACGTTTAGACCTTCACGTCTTCTCGGATAAGGACGTAAAATTGTAGGTCCCACGTCGGCCTCAAGTTTATCAGTCTCACCAGACTGTTACGTGTTACCGACGTTAAATAAAGTCGCTTTACTTTACTTTTGCTTTTGTCGGATTTGTTCTAAAGAGAAGTACTGCAGTACACATGACTAACCCACGTGATTAATATCCCGGATGTAGGATGTGGTGCATGAGTTGATGGACAAACAAGTGGAAGTGAATGACGTCATTGACGATGGGAATAAACTATTGGACGATACGTCATGCGGTATTGAAGAGCGACACGATATCCACGACAAGATGAGCAACCTACACAGTGACTGGAGCACACTCTCCATCACTGTATCCAACAGACAGGAAAAGTAAGGAAGGACTAGATGCAACAACGTTTATTTATATCACATAATTACTTGGTTTCTCACGCAAAAATATACAAATAAAAAGGCTAATAACTAGCATTAAGACACACATGTAAACATGAGGGCACTAGCAAATACCTTACCGCAGTCGCATTACACACCAAAGATAATATTATTAGTTCTTTCCTTGGCTGTTGCTTTGTAGAGTCTTAGCTGCCGCTCAACGGATTACTGCTAGCTGTAGAGTATCGCTGTAAGATCTGAATCATCCTATTCATAACAAAAACCTCACCTGATATGGTAAAAAGAAATAAAACTGCTTCTCTTGAATGTTAACGTTAATAATTCATTGTTGGGTTACTTAGCGAACCATTATATATTACAGCAGGTTCATCATTATTAACTAAGGTTTTCCAAAGTCAGCAAGGAGTAATTAACGGTGTTCTCAAGCATGTTAAGGCATGGTTTTTGAACCGTTCTGATAAAACATTCAAAATTCGTTATCTTTGTTGTTTATGTATGAAATACCCTATAACTTTGGAATAATACGGTAATCGTGTGTCTTAACATTTAAGTATCGGTATTTTGGTGTTTTGAAGGTCACGTGACCTTAAGGCTGATAAAACAAAGAAATCCAAATGGGGTGGCGAAGTTATTGTTTTCTTTCAGATTTTCGATTCGAAATGTTAAGCGTGTTATGGGAAATGAGACTGTGTCCGGAATGGTTGACTTTTTATCACTGAAGAGGATATAAATGGCGAAAAATGGTTCCAAGAATAGGTCACGTGACCTGTTTTCTATATTTTCATCTTAACAGTCTATCAGGGTCAACCATTCCGGACTGATCTTTAAAGTCAACCACAAGTGTAATCAGATAAACACAAAATCGTTACTTAAAATATAAAATGCACTACCCCGTTTTTAGTTTATTTTCAACGTTTCGTGATCACGTGGTTGGTCATGTGATAGACATTTTACCAAAATTTTATATTAGGACGATTAAAAACGCTGAGATTAGTTATAATCACCATTGTTCTAGGATTTGAGCAAATTCAAATGGCTCTATTCAAGAAAATAGCTGTAGCCTCGTTTTCATATTCAAACCATGCCTTAACATGCTTGAGTTATTCAAACATCGTTATCAGGCAGAGAAACCAATGATTACATAATGTGTTCAGTATACAACCTATTCCAATTTTATCTTATATTTTATATTATCTTATCCAATGTTGGACAACATTTTTGGATATCACTCTGACAGAAAAGGTTAAATAATCTTAGTTTATCGTCACTTCGACAGATCTGATGCCGACAGTCTGTTATTTGAGGGATTTAATGTTCTCTTACAGGATAACCCAGTCAAACGATCTCATCGTTATTTTTGTTTCTGTAGCATCCAAGACAAGATGGTTAAACTGGAACAGCAACACAAAGACATGCTGGCGAGCTGGAAGAAGAGATACGGCCCGTTAATGCTGTGGATTGCAGAGGCTGAGACAAGACTGAACAAAGAGTTCGCTATTGCACCAGACTTAGACACAGTCAAGAAACAACGCGAACAAATAAAGGTAAACTAATCCTACAGTGTATATTTCTTGTGTTGTTAGAATTACAGTTTTCTCTCATACATGTAGGTTTTTTTACTATATTTTATTTCACTTCGGGATCTGTTTACTTATATCTGCTGCTAATAACAATAGTTTTACCATCACTTTTAAACACTTCGGGACTTTTTGGGGAGTTGGACTCACAATACTAATCTAATTGGTTAATACACTAGATTTATTCCTGTAAATGTTATGCTCTCACCACATGATATAAATAATAATTCATGTAGATACTGCAAATAAATCATTCTCTTGTCGATAGATGTACTTTTACGCAAAAACTGTGCTGATATTATTTCACAGGCTCTCAACAATCACTGCCTTAAAATAAATTATTTAATTGTGACTTATTTTGTCCTGCCATGAACTTATTAATAATATTAAGGCAAAAGCTCAATATATTATCGTCGTCAGACTAGCTGGTGGATTCAAAAGATCGTTCAATAACGAAAATAACACTTTTTGCTTTTACAGAAATTTGAAATCGAGAAACACCCTCACCAGCGAGATGTTAGCGAGACTCTTGGCACTGCAGATCATCTGATGAAAGATCCTCAGATTAACGAGGAGGAGAAAACGGTAATCCAGAAAGAAATGTTGGAGCTGAAGCACAGATGGGAAGAGTTGGACGAGTCAGTCAACTGGAAACAAAACCGGTAAGGCTCGGGAGGGGCTTGGTGGGAGTTAGGTAGGAGCTCGAGAGGGGCTCGGCAGAGGCTCGTGGTTTCTATTCCAAATAGCACTTTTCACCAACTTTTGAATATATAAACATTGAAAAGTATTAAGGGTAATAAATAATAGATAATCCGTGTAATTGTAGCATTGAAGACACAATCAGGAAGCTCGAGAATCAGCAGGAAGACAAGCTTCGTAAATGGCAGGAGGGGTTACACGAGGTGAACACGTGGATAATTCACACCAGTGTCAAGATCAAACCTGAACCTACAATGGCGAGTGACGTAGACTCTGCGTATGATCAGATTGACAGTTTCCAGGTATGGCTTACTGTAGGCTTGCTGGGTATCATACAGTGATGATATGATGATTATTCTTAAAGAGACAAAACTTTAATTTTTTTTTAATTGTGTAATGCACAGCAACAACAATAAACACTTACTGACTGGCCCCGAGGGAAACAGTGAGTTTTGTTTCCCCGAGATCCTCGATGTTCCCCGAGACGGAGTCGAGGAGTTGTGCTCCTCCACAATAGCGTTATCCACCCTTTGAACAACTGGACCCAGATAAATCTCTATCCATTGTATAAGTGTTAACCAAACTAGCTTATTTTATCCACTGGATAGCGATAATTTGTCCGGTGGATAGCGTTATCCATGGTGCTAAACAAACGTACGTACTTTCCCGCCATTATATAAACGTTTGAGTGATAGCCGAGGAAACTATATTCAGTCCTTGATCGGTATTTCCCCACCCGTCACCCAGGGTATGGTACTCAGTCCTTGATAAATATTTCCCCACCTCTCCCCCCAGGATATGGTACGCGATGCACCAATCTACCAAGACAAGGTGACGAACCTGAACGAGTTCAGCAGTAATCTGGTTACCGATTCATGTCTGGGCGAGGAGGAAAGACAGAAAGTGCGACGAGAGATGGCTGACTGTAACGAGGAGTGGAATGAGCTTGTAAACATCGCAAACGTTCGACAGTCAAAGTATATTATACATATATTATTTTACTACTTTAGTAAGCTACAAGTGAGTGATAATGAGGTTTATTGTCTGATGAAGTAAAGCGACGAAACTTTTTGCCCACACAATGAAAATAAAGACACGAAAGTTCGAGTGAAATAGCTGCATTCATCGCAAACCAAAAGGCTGCAAATACAGTGAAGAAAATGAGGCGTAAATCAGTAAATGTCCTACAAAATAAGTTGGTAGGGTATAGGAATATAAAAATGAGCACTTCGCTGGTTTTTCAACGTGTTCGAGCCGAACACACTGAGCAGTTATCAAGGCCTTTATTTTTAAATTCATAGTTCTCTTTCATGTCGCGTCACTAAAATGACATAAAAAGCGGCAAAATAGGCACGTTCGCGCGCGCTTCCAATTCCGAAATACCAAACACAAAATACAAGTAAATGAGCTATATAATAAACCACTTTAATGTTAAACCGTGCTTGGTCGGTCTGTACAGAGAAAGATCAGACCACCGTCGATCTTTTCTGTACAGACCGAGGCGTACAGACGTACAGTCCTCGCGCTCGGTTGATAAGCAGTTCATATTGCTTATGTGAGCGAGTAACATGAGATCTCCTTAATGACTAAATTATATAATACTCGCTTGTTTCTGCACAGCCAAATCAGCATAACATCTCCGTCCCCGGTTTTTGACATTCCCTTTCCCTATGGAGGTAATCATCCAGCTCTATTCCACTGATTCATTTCCCCCTCTAGGTTTGACCAGAACCTAAACAAGTTGGAGCAGGAACAAGACAATGACTTCAACAGATGGACCACTCGTTCTGGTCGAGCGTCAGAGCTGCTCGATAAGTTTGAAGCCGACATGCCAACACTCGACGAACCGGTGGCCACACAGCTCGAAGAGGTCGAAAAACAGGATCAGGAATTCGATGTAAGAAGATATTATATTGTTATCGAACTCAAACATATTTCCAGCTGACAAAAATAACCGTGTTTTACACGATGCTTAAGTTGGCCTCTGCAGTTCATATTAAATCATATTAAATCGAGTGAGTTCCACTTTCGAATTAAGAAATCTATCTCACACCGAAATACTTGAAATAATGAGTAAATTGCAGACTAACAAGGCCAGTTGCATTGATGCTATTCCAGCTAGCCTCTTAAAGGCTAGCGCTAGTTTTACCTCTAAATCTTTAACGTATATTTTTAATTTGACTCTTGATACTGGCATTTTACCTTCTGTCTGGAAAAATGCTAGAGTATCTCCAATTTTTAAAGATGATTCCTATTTCAGTGCTTTCAGTTGTAATCAAGGTATTCGAGAGAGCTGTATTTAATCAGTTCTTTGATTTCATAACTCAAAATAATGTATTGGCAACGTTTCAGTCAGGTTTTAGGCCTTTGTACTCAACAGTAACAGCTATTTTAGACGCCACAAATGAATGGTTTTTAAGTATTGACAATGGCATAATAAACGCAGTCTTGTTTCTCGGGCTTAAAAAGTCTTTTGATACTATTGATCACAATATTCTCATAACAAAATTAAATTTCTACGAGTTCAACCGAAAGCATTGCCATGGTACACATATTACCTCGCAAATCGCACACAAATGACACGAGTACACGGAATTTTGTCAGATTCTTGCACTGTCAAGTGTGGTATTCCACATGGAACTATTCTTGGTCCTCCGTTTTTCTGTTATACATTAATGACTTGCCCAACTGTAATTTACCATCTAGCGTACTTATGTATGCAGATGACACATATTCCTCGGATGACCAAGAAGAGATCCTACTATCAATGAACCGTGATCTTGAAACCGTTCATGAATGGTTAAATACCAATAAGCTTAGTTTACATGTAACTAAAACTAAATATATGCTATTAGGGACTCGAGAAAAAATAGCATCATTGCCAAGTAATCTTTGACTTTGAACACGGTGACCGTGACCGAGATAGGCCGCCATGTTTGGCTCTCTTAAATTTTAGCAAAATTTTGGCCACATGGTCCCAGTTCCCTTTCCTGTTTCATGTAATTAGTAGTTTATCTACTCCTCCATTTAATAAGTCTAAGACAACTGACGGACGGCAACTCAGGTCTTCGATCGCAAGTATGCAGGCTGTTCAAGTGCCATCGAGTCCGACCAGCGAAGCCCTTTCCGGATCTATACGAGGGGAAATGAACAAGTTATATAAATCAGAGGAGTTCAGTTCTTTGTTATACACCATCATGAAGAATATTGTGAGTGAAACTGTCTTGCAAACTTTAGATGAACAAGCAGCGAAGATGACGGTTCTCGAAGGAAAAATGGCGGCTTTACAATCGGTAAATGAAAAGTTGTTCGAGTCACTTCATGCCCAAGTCGTCAAGATGTCTGCCCTTGAATCTGTGACGGTGGCCCTCCAATCCGAGAATTCTGTTCTGTCAGGGTCAGTTAACGAGCTACAAACTCAGCTTGACAAGGCTTTGATGAAAGCTAACAACAATGAAAAATACTCGAGAAGAAGGAATGTTCGGATTTTTGGTATTGCGGAGTCGCCAGATGAGAATTGTTGTGATAAAGTTGTCGAGCTTCTGCAGACGAAACTCGATATTACTATCGACCCCTCGGATATTGATCGTTGTCATAGGATCGGTCCAAGAAGCATGAAGAAGGTCTGACAAGCCCCGAGCAATTATAGTTAAACTGGTTTCATATAAAGTGAGTCGGAAATCATCAAGTCACGCAAAAAGTTGAAGGGTTCCAGGCTGTTGATGACGGAGGATTTAACCAAAGACAATCTCAAACTCCTGCAGTTTGTGCGAGAAGCGTCGGAAACTGAATCGGCTTGGTCATCAGACGGCACGATTTTCGCCAAATTCGATAGTGGAAGGATAAAGATGATTAGAAAGGTCGATGATTTGGTCATTACTTGACCTGGATTTGGAACTGGGCCTTGGCCTTATTTTGAACTGATTGATTGAACTGATATGATTCACTTCTACCTGTATTTTTGTTATTATTTCCTAAGTGAAGCTTTTTACATATCTAAGTCCTCTTATATATTTATCTGTTGGAAGCAGCATGAGGTAAGAGCAATTATTATTTCTTTACACATCATGATAGATGGGGGTTAGTTTGGATCAATACAGAGCAGCCATTGGGATATTTAATCATTTAAAAATGTGTTTTTGCCGTTTCTTATTTTGTTTACACGGTTTATTTTCTTTGTTCTTAGTTCTTGCGCTTGGGTCTTTTTTGTTGCTTCGTATTTTGTTATCGAACGACATTCAAATGAATCCTGGTCCTCAGTCTAAGTCTTTGTTAGTTGGACATTTAAATGCGCGCATTTTAAGATCAGATTTGAAGTTTGATGAGATCAGTATGCTAATTTTGGAACACAAATTTGATCTGTTTGCTTTTTCTGAAACTTGGCTCGATGCTAATTTTGTTCGTGATCATTCTTTGTGCGTTCCTGGTTTTCATCCTTTTGTTTTTAGGAACAGAGTTGTACATATTGGGCGTGGTGGGTGGTGTTGGTCTTTTTGTCTCTGACATATTTTCTATTATTAGACGGTCTGATCTTGAACATGAAAACTTAGAATTACTTTGGGTTGAACTCAAATGGAAAAAACTTCACACCTTTTGTGCGGTGTGTTATAGACCTCCGAACAACAGTCAAGATTCATTATCTACTTTCTTTAATTCCTTTCAAGTTTCTCTGGATATGCTTCGGAACTCATTAACGCCAAATTCTAGTGTTATCATTCTTGGTGACTTTAACGCCCATTTTAGTCTTTTGAACCCTTTGGATAGTACTGACGCCGGTGTTCGTTTGCATAGGTTTTTGCATTCTAACAATTTATTTCAATTAATTCAAGAACCTACAAGAATAACCGCCAGTACTAGTTCGATTATTGATCCGGATCTTTTTGTTAATACTTCAACTTTGAGTCCACCATACAATTGTGACCATTCTGTCATTTTAGGTAAACTTAGTATTTCTGTACATAACAGGTTAAGGGGTGTTCTTGGGAGCCACATTCCTCATAAAAAGGTTGTTATTTAAGGCCACGTGATAAACCATGGATGAATTCTATTGTTCGAAAGGCGTTAAGAAAGCGCGATAGGCTTTTGAAAATTCACAATAATTTGAAGCATCAATCTACTTGGGAGAAGTATAGAATTCAAAGGAATTACACCACTGCAGTTATTCGCAGAGCCAAGTCAACTTTCTACAAAAAAGTGAACCAATCGTTATCCGATCCTAATCTCTGTTCTAAGAAGTTGTAGTCGATAGCAAAGCATTTTTCTAGGGCAACACGGCTTCAATTCCGACGATCACTGAGAACTGTGTTCCTATAAGTGATTCCCAGGAGAAAGCAAATTTATTTAAAGACTATTTTGCAGCTCAAATGTGTGTAGATGATAGCAATGCCGAGCTTCCTCCAATGTGTTATTTTCAATCTTCAAAATTATTATCTATTGTGGTCACCTCTGAAAGCGAAATTAGGGATTTAATCGACTCTCTGGATCCCGCTAAAGCCTGCGGTTATGATGGAATCGGTAACAGAATTATTACAATGTGTTCCAGAGGCATTGTTCAGTCATTTACCAGAATAATTAACAGATCATTTTCGTTTGGCCAATTTCCGTGTCAGTGGAAACTCGCGAATGTACTACCACTGTTCAAAAAAGACAATCGCGAGTTAAAATATAATTATCGTCCAGTCTCCTTGTTGGCATGTTTATCTAAGCTTTGTGAAAAAATTGTATTTATTCGTCTTTACAACTTCCTTATTGACATTGGTTTTCTTCATGATTTTCAGTCTGGTTTTCGTCCTGGTGACTTTACCATTAATCAGTTGATTTATATTTGTCATCAAATATATAAAGCTTTGGAAAAAGGTATTGAGGCTAGTATGGTCTTTTTGGATGTCAGCAAGGCTTTTGACAAAGTGTGGCATAATGGCTTGCTTTATAAATTAGAATCCATCGGTGTTCGTGACCCGTTATTAAGCTGGATTAAGCTGGATAAGTCTTATTTGTCTGATAGACAAAAGCGCGTTGTTATCGAGGGACAGTGCTCTGACTGGACAAGGATCAAAGCTGGTGTTCCATACGGGTCCGTTTTAGGCCCTTTTTTGTTTTTAATTTACATCAATGATGTTACGCAGAATATATCCTGTCAATCGTTTTTATATGCTGACGACACCTCTTTGCTTGATATAGTAAGTTCTCATTTAGGTTCTAATCATAAGCTAAACTCTGATCTTGACAAAATTTCTTCTTGGTCATCTAAGTGGCTAGTGACCATGAACGCTTCCAAGTCTAGGTCTATTGTTTTTTCTTCAAAGCGCATTAAACAAATTCATCCCCCTTGTATCATGGACGGGGAAGTTATTAAAGAGGTTAATAGCCATAACGGCATTTGGGTCTCACTTTCACTTCTGACCTTTCTTGGAGCAAGCACATTTCAGTTATCCATTCAAAAGCATTTAAGAAATTAAATATTCTCAAATCTATCAAATTTAAATTAAACAGGGCAACTTTGAACGTTTTGTACAAATGCCTTGTTAGATCTAACTTGGAATATGCCGACGTGATTTGGGACAGTTGCACTGAATCGGATTGTCAGTTATTAGAAGACATTCAATACGAAGCAGCTATGCAAAAATAGTCACAGGCGCAATGAAAGGAACAAGTCGTCAAAGGCTATTGCAAGAACTTGCTTGGGAGAGCCTGAGCTCTAGAAGGTATCAACATAAATTAGTTTTATTTTACAAAATAGTAAATGGTTTAACTCCTTCTTTTCTAAATGGTTTTCTTCCCCCTTTTATAGTGTGTACACAATCTCGGTATCCTCTGAGGTCTGGTAATGATTTTTGTCTAATGCCCGTGAGAACAAATATATTTGCAAATTCTTTTTTCCTTCTACTATGAAATGTTGGAACAATCTTGATACAGTCTTGAGAAACCTTGGTAGCCTCCTTGACTTCAAACATAAACTTAAGAATTCTCTTTTTAATCATAAATATAACAAACTGTATGATGTTTCTTTTACAAGGTATGCGTCTATACTTCATTCACGTCTAGGGCTAGGTGCTCACGGTTTAAACGATTATTTATACCGTATTAGCTGTTCTAATTCTCCTTTGTGTCTTTGTGGTTCTGGGATTGAAACAGCAAAACATTTCTTTTTAGTCTGTCCCAACCATGCTGCTCTGAGAGTTTCGCTCTTTGCCTCGGCTGCTCGCCTTTTGGGTAATATTTGGGTTGAAGCTACTGACTCTCAAAAGTATGCTCTATTTATTTATGGGCCTAGCGATACTTCAGTGAATTTTAAAACTAAATCTCAGTTTTTTTGTAGAGTTCAAAGTTACATTATTGACACTGTGAGATTCACTGCTTCAGCCTAATTTTTTGTTATGTAAACCCTTTATTTTTCTATATTGTAGGCCATTCTCAAATTCCTATGTAAACCCCCTTAATGAGCGTACAATTGTGCTGCTCTTTGGGTAACGTAGCCAGAAAATATGTTTAAATAAAAAAAATAAAAAAGTAATCTTAATATAAACCTAGGAAAGCATGTATATATAGGGCATTCACTGCCTCAGGCGTGCCAAGGTGCACTGACCTATGTATATATAGGGCATTCACTGCCTCAGGCGTGCCAAGGTACACTGACCTATGTATATATAGGGCATTCACTGCCTCAGGCGTGCCAAGGTGCACTGACCTATGTATATATAGGGCATTCACTGCCTCAGGCGTGCCAAGATACACTGACCTATGTATATATAGGGCATTCACTGCCTCAGGCGTGCCAAGGTGCACTGACCTATGTATATATAGGGCATTCACTGCCTCAGGCGTGCCAAGGTACACTGACCTATGTATATATAGGGCATTCACTGCCTCAGGCATGCCAAGGTGCACTGACCTATGTATATATAGGGCATTCACTGCCTCAGGCGTGCCAAGGTGCACTGACCTATGTATATATAGGGCATTCACTGCCTCAGGCGTGCCAAGGTGCACTGACCTATGTATATATAGGGCATTCACTGCCTCAGGCGTGCCAAGGTGCACTGACCTATGTATATATAGGGCATTCACTGCCTCAGGCGTGCCAAGGTACACTGACCTATGTATATATAGGGCATTCACTGCCTCAGGCGTGCCAAGGTGCACTGACCTATGTATATATAGGGCATTCACTGCCTCAGGCGTGCCAAGATACACTGACCTATGTATATATAGGGCATTCACTGCCTCAGGCGTGCCAAGGTGCACTGACCTATGTATATATAGGGCATTCACTGCCTCAGGCGTGCCAAGGTGCACTGACCTATGTATATATAGGGCATTCACTGCCTCAGGCATGCCAAGGTGCACTGACCTATGTATATATAGGGCATTCACTGCCTCAGGCGTGCCAAGGTGCACTGACCTATGTATATATAGGGCATTCACTGCCTCAGGCGTGCCAAGGTGCACTGACCTATGTATATATAGGGCATTCACTGCCTCAGGCGTGCCAAGGTGCACTGACCTATGTATATATAGGGCATTCACTGCCTCAGGCGTGCCAAGATACACTGACCTATGTATATATAGGGCATTCACTGCCTCGGGCGTGCCAATGTACACTGACCTATGTATATATAGGGCATTCACTGCCTCGGGCGGCCAAGGTACACTGACCTATGTATATATAGGGCATTCACTGCCTCAGGCGTGCCAAGGTGCACTGACCTATGTATATATAGGGCATTCACTGCCTCGGGCGTGCCAAGGTACAGTGACCTATGTATATATAGGGCATTCACTGCCTCAGGCGTGCCAAGGTGCACTGACCTATGCTAAATTCGTGAAATTGCTGCCATCAGGCATAGTATACATATAGGATAATTTATTATAGTTTATCAATTTTATCGTTTTTACAGTATAAGTATTTATACCTATATATTAGACACGGCTCTCTGGAAGAGCATGATTGTATGAAGAGACTCCGTGGGTAACAAAAATATACTACTACTGCTTAGACTAAGAAAAGAGGGTCCTGCTTATTCCAGAGCATCTCAAAAGCTTGGAATGATTTCTATAACATCTGAGTCGTTCTTTATTTCAGGTGTTTGTGAACCAGGTTATTATAAACGAAACCCAAGTGAAGGACACATTCGCGCTTGGAGAAGAGATTAGCAAGGATGCTAAGTATGCGAAATCCAAACGAGATTCAGTCCAAGGTCAGCTCAACCTGCTAGTGTCCCGATGGGACAGGGTTCAGGACTTTGTTGACCTCAGGAAAGGAAGGTAAGAGGCAAACCGAGGCAGATGATAAAATGACCTTATTAAGAGTTATTTAAATGAAATATAATCTAGAGATGGCCGAAGAACTGTCGATTACAATAATCAAAATCCTACAAAATATAGGGATTTGTTTCTATAAATATTCTGTTTATTGTCCGTCGAAGATAACTAGTTAAAGTGCATCAAGTAGATAGATATATCAGCTTTATGTATACACGGTAGTGTCTTCAGTATAAATACAATATAAAATAGATATTAAAAAAGAAAGTGTATTTACATGAATAGTATAAGATTTGTGCATAAAAACTGGTTTACAAGACAGCCGTGTGTTCGTCGTAAGTGTGTTAAAACGTAATAACAATTTCATATAAAATGCAATAGCGCATGTACCTGATATCAATCACATTTGGTCGAGGTTACACTTGCATTCCATATAAAATACAATAGCGCATGTACCTGATATCAATCACATTTGGTCGAGGTTACACTTGCATTCCATATAAAATGCAATAGCGCATGTACCTGATATCAATCACATTTGGTCGAGGTTACACTTGCATTCCATATAAAATACAATAGCGCATGTACCTGATATCAATCACATTTGGTCGAGGTTACACTTGCATTCCATATAAAATACAATAGCGCATGTACCTGATATCAATCACATTTGGTCGAGGTTACACTTGCATTCCATATAAAATACAATAGCGCATGTACCTGATATCAATCACATTTGGTCGAGGTTACACTTGCATTCCATATAAAATACAATAGCGCATGTACCTGATATCAATCACATTTGGTCGAGGTTACACTTGCATTCCATATAAAATACAATAGCGCATGTACCTGATATCAATCACATTTGGTCGAGGTTACACTTAAATTGATTTGGCCATGCGCAGTTTCTCAGTGAATAGTTGAATGGTAGAATATTTCTTGATTTGAGTGTTGCGTCTGAGTTATAGAGGTTTCTATCCTCAAAATGCTAATGACGTGACGTCACCCAGGAATTCACTGTAACTTCTTACTCCTTGTAAATGAAACTATCATTTGATTTTTATAAAATATATCGTAAAATCGCTGATTTATAATTTTAGAAATACCCATGCATCAACTTAAGGTGCCAATGTTCGATGCATATATTATGAAAAATTCTATAGCCCACAGAGGCTCCATAGTTTGGAATGCTCTAACAGCGCACTTACGACACACTATCTGTCAAATCGTACGGGAAAATGGCCAAGAGGGTAAAACACACTTCGCAACCTGGACATTAGTACACTATCTGTACAGTGTATCCCAGATTTTAACGAACATTTTAGATATTATTAGCCATACTAGTAATTACATGTAGATTTTATATCATATATACATATGTAAACATTTGAGATATTCAGTAGTAATTACATATTTTGTATCATATACATATGTAACACTTTAATTATCATCATACCCGTAGTTCAAGTAGATTTTTTTCTGTATTATCACACAATCTTTGTCATTTTTAGATTTTTTAATAGATATATAATTATGTTGTTAATTTCTGTTATTTTAATACACGACCCCATAAGCAGTGATGCTTAAACTTTCATCATATTTCACGCGAAATTTGTATTATTTGGTATACAACGATTAGGCAAGTTGTATACCGAAATTTCGAATGTAATTTTCGCCGGTATTCCATAGAAAATCATAAAATAACCATATTATCCTATAAAAACACATTTACGGGAAGATTTATCACGAAAACAAAGTAACATACCGGATGATAGACTGCGAATTTGTTCGCTTGAAAACAAAAGTTTCGAGTGGCGGACGCGTCTGCAGACTAATTATGTATTCAAAATCTTGAATTCTTATTGGCTGATAAAGAAAGGGCGCGAAATTTCCTGCATTTTGATTGGCCTGATCTAGCCATGAAATACCGCTCTGTATTTCATAGAAAAAACATGAAATACCGCCTTGTATTGCATAGTAAAGCTGAGCTCTGATTGGCTGAAATATAACATTTATAGGATAATGTATTGTATAAATATCTACAAAAGGTCATGTATCTCTACCAGCATGTTTTTTTTATAATAAATGATTCCTGGTGTGACGTCACATTTATTAGCATTTGGAGAGATAACCCTCGATATCTCACACAACACTCAAATCAAGAAATATTCTAACATTCAACTATTCACTTGATGTAGAATCGATATTGGTGATAACAAAATAAACGTGCACTGTAAAATGTTCAAGGGATTAAATGGTTTGGATAATTGTCTCTCAGCAAGATCTCAGAACTGACATGTGAGGAACACCACTTCATATTATCAGAAACCTGTAAAAAACATCTAATAATATTTATATCAACAACTGCAGACTTGAGGAAACGGCGAAACGTCTGCGTGTAGACAGGAAAGACAAATTCGATCGATGGAAAACTAACTCACAGGAGATTGACGTCATCATCGGCAAGACCGAGAAAGACTTCAGAGCTTCCGATTCTATAGGCGACGATTTTACAACCGTGAAACGACAGGAAGCCGAGTTTAGGGTATGTTTACGCTATTCAAATATATAACAACATTGAAGCTTGGCAGAAATTGGACTGAAGCAAATAAATCTTCGAACAACCAGGTTCAATGATTTGAATTTCTCAAACGGGGAATTCTCGTGTGAATGCATAATTTGAGAGACAGTGACATAATGATACCGGAATATTTTATTTGGAACCTTAAAGTGCCAATGAAATGAAAAAAATTCGATCCCGTTTTTATTTTATTGTATCAAACTCATTAATAATTCATGAAGCAAAAACAAAGGAAATCACCGACCGATAAGTGATCTTTAAACCTGATACAGATTTCGTCCTGATTTACATAAACTTTGGCTTCGATTTTCTCGGCCAAAATTAGTCGTATCGCCAAAATAACTGAAAACATGACTCTCTACATCTAGACGTTTGATAAGTAAAATAAAGAATGAGTGTCCGATCTTTATCCGATTTACAAACTCGCTTTCAGCTCGAGTTTGTAAATCGGATAAAGATCGGACACTCATTCTTTATCTATTACTTATTATATTCTAGGCTTCTTAGTCATTTTGTGCAATTCAAAATCAATTTGGAGAGCGCGAACATAATTTTTTCGTATCGAAGTCAGGCGGAGTTGCCAAAATCAGGCGACAATTGTTATGCCGTTAAAGATATGATAATCACATGTGTGACGTTACTGGGTCTACGCATTTATATTCCTCTCCATAAATACTACAAAAAGTGCATTTTTTAGCCAATTGTAAATTTAAATATGTCTTACTTCACTTCACTTTTATTTCAATTTACCAATTACATTACAAAGAATCTAACCCACCCACATTTAGCAAATGCTATTCGAGGTGGGGGATTAGCAAATATACAAGAGACTACTGATCTTATTGACAATTTTCAAACAAAAAGAAGAACGGAAACAGATCTTAAATTACAAAAAGAACTTACAAGCAGAACTGACAGCTAAAATAAGTACTATTTTAAAAAGCCAACAATATAAATCTACTATCATTTACAAGATTTAAAGATTTAGGCAATTTCCTAGTCGAAAATAAGACCGAGGAAGTTGAATTTTAGGAGAAGAACCAAAGATCGAAAAAGTTATGGATTTGCTACATGCTGCATAATCTGGGCCATACTTTGAGAAACATTGACGATGGCCATAATTTTTCTAATAGAAGCCTTGCAGTCAGTCATATTTTTACTTTCGTGAATATAAATGCAGACCCAGTTACGTCACGCATGTGATTAGCATATCTTTGACGGCATAAATATTGTCGCCTGATTTTGGCAATTGTGCCTGACTTCGATACGAAATAAAATTATGCTCGTGCTTTCCAAATTGATTTTTAATTGCACAAAATGGCTAAGGGAAGCCTAGAATTTAATAAAATGAAATACAAAACGAGATCTATTCTTTTATTTCATTAGCACTTTAACTAACTCCACCTCTTACTACCCTGTGGGAGCTCAGTTCAGTTTTAGCTCGCATTGTCGGCGGTGAAACTGAACTGGAAAAGGAATTCGGCACGGCGTTAGTGCGACGTTTGACTGGACCTATCAGTGCAAAGAACTGAAGCTATAGCTTATAAGATTATATATAGGCACAGAGGACAGGGACAGGCACAGGGGACAGGCACAGGGGACGGGGACAGGCACATGCACAGGGGACGGGGACAGGCACAGGGCACAGGGGACGGGGACGGGGACAGGCACAGGGGACAGGCACAGGAGACAGGCACAGGGGACAGGCACAGGGGACGGGGACAGGCACAGGGGACGGGGACAGGGACAGGGGACAGGGGACAGGCACAGACAGACATAGATTTTACTTAATGTGGTCACCACACTAAGCTACAAGGCGGTATGTCTTCACAGACGTAGACTAGGCGCTGAGGACGTACCAGCTAATGTACAGGTATGAAATAATCAATAGTGATCGTATAAATAGCATAGAAACACATAACAGTAAATAAATAAATTAAACAATGAATTAAGTAATCAATATAGGCTATTACAGTGATGTGAAGGTATGTGAGTACAGAGTCCACGTACTATTTCTAATGCTAAAATGTCGAGTTACGTTTACCTTTTATTCTTTTACAGAACGTTGCCAAAAACATTCTCAACCAAAAGCGTAAGGTCCACGATTTCGATCGATACACTGACAAGTTAACCGCTGACCCAGTCATGGACGATGTGTCACGTCACCATATGAAGATTGAGAAGGACGCACGTATGGAACGCTGGAACGGCATTGTCGATAACATTGATAAGCACAAAGTCAAGTAAGAAAAAATATGGTCTATCTTTAGTATATTAATTAGATTGCACCATGTGATGTCACGTGCAAACCTGGGCTTTGTGCTGATTGGGGTTAAGTTGTTGGCCATATTTAGTAATTTGGTATGATTGCAATTAAGCCTTCTCATTGTTACAGTTTTGTAATTAAGTCTGACTTGTCTTTCAGGCTTGGAGATAAACTCCTTAATTTGGAGGAAGGTCAAGCTGAACTCAGTAACTGGCGTAAGCAACTTGTTATCATACAACAGAAGGTCACTCGACTGGAAAAAGTTTGTGGAAAGCCTGAAGGCAAGGACCTCAACACCGTGGAAAAACAGAAAGAAGTGATCAAGGTTAGACGATCACCTTCTGATTAATTACTATTTCTTACTGAATTGTAGCGCAGCAGCGTTTTATAATAACAGGAATAAGCTAAGACTGGACTTAGAGTACTTCATAGTCCTGTACAAGTGACAAAATAAACAAATATACTACGGCTCTACACCAACATATACCAAGATAAACTGAATATGTTGACGTAATTACTGAATATGTTGACGTCATTACTGAATATGTTGACGTCATTACAGGATGCAGTACGAGATGCAGATATATTAGACCCTCAAGTATCAGAGTTCCTGAGTTCGTCAGAGGACATGATGGACAAATCAGGAATAAGTTCGACAGACAGACGGACCATCGACAATGAGTGTGCACAGCTGGAGACAAGATGGCACGAAGTCAAGAACGAACTTGGCCGTAACGAGAAGAGGTAAATACCCGTGACTCAGTGCTGGCTACGAATTTTCTTTTTTAGCCTTTTAAGCTTAAAGTTCCTTTCCTTACTTCTTCCATTCAATAATCTCTGAGGACTCTCGAGATTTTATCTCCAGCCATGCCAATGCGATGTTAAGATCACCAGACTTCCTTTAACCACTGCACAGTTTTCATACGTACCCTTCATTATAACCGACTGAATCAAGGTCTTTGTGCGCCTAATCTACGTATACGCCATATTGGATTAGGCACGCAAAGACCCATGGGAATGAGGTTGCAACTGAAGCCAATTGATAAGATCTCTCGTCTAGTTAACCATAATTTTGTGCTAAATACTGTGAAATAAACATCTAAACTGGAACCTTTCGAAATTTACAGTGTGGATGAAAGGCGAGATTCTCTCGTAAAACGGCTCAAGTACCTCCTCATCGAATGGGAGTCCAAGAAGTCAGCGATTTCTAAGTGGATCGCAGATATGGAAGTTCGAGTGAAGAATCAGGATATACCGGTACCCGACCTGGACCACGCCAGAGCGCAGAATCAGGAGATAGAGGTATACTTACGGTTACCATAACAACCACTACAACAAAAGGCTTTCTTCTTCTGTAGTTATTTCAAAAGAAGTCAAAGGCAATTTTGACCCGAAGCAACATATTTTGTGTAATCAGATGCACGCATTATAAGTTAAAAATTCGCTAATATCTTCATTATTTTCTTCTTTTCTAATCTGTTTTCCCTAAAGGACATCCGTAAGGAGATATTTCAATACGACAAACAAGTACGAGACCTTGAAGACTTCGGTGGCGCCATCATCGACGATCCAAGCATGCGCCAACTTGAGCAAAAACTGGTGACTAACGAGAAAGAATCTCTCAAGTCTCGATGGAACGCGCTGAATAAGAACACGAAGGATGTCCAGAAAAAGTATGCACCGATAGCTACTTGATGTTTAACCTGACTTGCTTCTATTACAGTTAATTAGTTCTTACGACACAGTCAGATATCCCTCCCCCTTCGGCGTGTTGCTAAAAGCACATTCTCAGAGAAAGAAGGTTAAATGAACATCTGTTATACGGAGCGATTTAGAAAACATAGCTGATGAAAATAATAAAAATAAAGTCCAATAACAAACTCAGGAGATTATACCTTGTTGCAAACATTTTAATGTACCATTCTTAACCAACTAGGTTTTTAAATCGTTAAATCAGATCTCCGCATTTCTTCTTGAATACCTTTATTTTGCCCATAGCATAAGCAAGAACTCAGGACCAAACATTCCAAAAAGCGTGTGCGGGTGTGTTGTCTACTTCTAACCACAGGTAGCCCACGCGCGGGTATGTTGTGTACATCTAATGTATGTTGTGTCTTAATTGAAGATTGGATGACAAAATTGAAGAGCTGGAGAAGGAGCAAAGAGAGAAGCTAAAAACGTGGAAAGCAAAGACGGATCCTCTCAACCGCTGGCTGGCTGACACAGAGAGTACAGTAGAATCTTATGATCCGATTGGATATGACATAAAGATGGTCAAAGAACAAGGCGATGAAACACAGGTAAAGAATTAACAAAGAAAAGTGCAAACACAAACAATGCAGCATAAATAAATCCAAATGAATGATTGCAGGCAGTATAATTTGGTAATCCAAAAAGATGTGAAGATCTCGTCAGTGCTGTTGGATAGCATCTTCTTCACTGATATTTAATACCCTGAACGTTTGTCGGACCGCAGAAATGAACCTTCGATCTCGCCTTCTCCCACACGTAAGGCTGGCATTCTTCCACTGAGCTAACTACACTGAATAGACTGATTATTTTTTATCGTCTATAGGAAATGATCAACGAGTTTCTGATACAGCAGCCCAAGTTTGCTGAAGCTCGAGACTTTGGCAACGTGCTGACGACCGACCCGTGCGTGGGCCTGGAAGAGAGAGTGGCTCTACAGGAGCAAATGACGTCACAGCACGAGCAGTGGGACAGTCTGTATGGCCTGGTGACTAGTCGACACGACGAGTAAGTGACGCACGTGACAGTTTTATTTTCTTGTTTAACACAACGTGAGATACCTACTCCTAATGCATTTTAATATCCTCACCTATTCCACTATGTTTCCATTTTGTTCTGTTTGTTTGGTTTTTTAAATTTAGCTACCTTGGCTAAAGCACAATCTCGTTGTAAATAAAGGCATTGTCTAAACCAAATAAGACAAATCTTTGCATATATTTGGCTTGTAGGATCCAAGATAGGCTAAAAATATTGGAAGAGGAAGAGGAAGATAGGATAAGAAAGGAAGAACTGGAAAGGAAAAAACGAGAAGACGATAGAAAGCGGAAGGAAGAGGAAAGAAAAAGACTCGAAGAAGAAGAAAGAAGAGCTCGAGCAGAAGAAGAGAAGAGGAAAAGAGACGAGGAAAAGAGAGATCGAGAGGAGGAAGAACGAAAGAGGAAAGAAGAAGCAGAGAAAAAACGAAAAGAAGAAGAGAAAAGAAAACGCGAGGAGCAGGAGAGAAAGAAACAAGAGGAAGAAAAAAGGAAGAAGGAGGCAGAGAAGAAAAAACGCGACGAAAGGAAAAGAAAGGAAGAAGCTGAACGGCAACGACAACAAGAAGCAGAAGATAATAAGAGAAAGGAAGAAGCTGAACGGCAACTACAACAAGAAGCAGAAGATAATAAGAGAAAGGAAGAAGAAGAAAGAAAAAAGAAAGAAGAAAAGGATAAGGAGGTATTTTGTTCATGTTCATTCCTTCTATGTCGTGAGCAATGTAAGATTTATTCTCACCTTTCAGGAGTCACTTGTCAAGCATACCCCTCAGTTCCATTACGGAGTTTCCCCACACCACACCCTTCAGGAGTCACTTGTCAAGCATACCCCTCAGTTCCATTACGGAGTTTCACCACACCACACCCTTCAGGAGTCACTTGTCAAGCATACCCCTCAGTTCCATTACGGAGTTTCCCCACACCACACCCTTCAGGAGTCACTTGTCAAGCATACCCCTCAGTTACATTACGGAGTTTCCCCACACCACTCCCTTCAGGAGTCACTTGTCAAGCATACCCCTCAGTTCAATTACGGAGGTTCCCCACACCACACCCTTCAGGAGTCACTTGTCAAGCATACCCGTCAGTTCAATTAGGGAGTTTCCCCACACCACACCCTTCAGGAGTCACTTGTCAAGCATACCCTTCGGTTCAATTACGGAGTTTCCCCACACCACTCCCTTCAGGAATCACTTGCAAACACTTGCCAAGCATACCTTCAGTTCGATCGAGTCAGCCAACACGGCTTTTTACAACAACCGGCTTTCGAGCGGGCTTTGCAGAGATTTGTGAATTCACGTTGTGTAAATAAACATCTGATCCAAAAATCAATAACATGATGATTTTAAAAGCATTTCATCACTGGGTAAAGTTAATCGGTGAGTCAAACTTCCTTGTGTGGTGCCATTTGTCAAAATTCAAGCTTTCTCTCGAGTCGAACAAATATATTTTCGGCGAATTCGGTTGTGATTGACCTTGTGACAAGTTCTACCGATCTTTTAGAACTCGAACTGAGAAATTGTATTGAATTAAATTCATAATTTTCTAGTTTGTGATTAAAATCTATTCAGGATATTTACACAACGTTCTTCAGTAGAAACAAACAGTTTAGAGTAAGCTTAGGCAAGAAGTGTTTGCGTTTTGGACTTTTCGCCGACTCGAAGTCGAAGGCAGTTTGTACTCACTCATTTGAAGCTAAAAGTGTTTTGTTGTTGTAAAAAAACAAATTGAAGTTAGTTTTTTGTGTCTGTCCTAATATTGACAACGATTGTCGTCATAACATGGCCACAATGGCTGTGCGTCCAGTCGGCGTCCAGTCGGCATCCAGTCGGCATCCAGTCGGCGTCCAGTCGGCATCCAGTCGGCGTCCAGTCGGCGAAGACGCGTCGTTGATCCACATCTGTTTTGACCATGTTATGACGAACATCGTTGTCAATGATTAGGACAGACACAAAAAACTAACTTCAATTTGTTAATAACCTAACAAAAATGCATATATATATAATCTTATTTTGTGTGGTTTGAAGTATTTTATCACCCAAATGGCGTACGAGCCAAGAGTTGCCAAACTCGAAGAAGAGTCGCATCTGTATAGCAGTCCTTACGATGAGGAAATCATCACAACTGAGGAGCCCTTAGTAGAGGGTGTAGAAGCTAATGACCAGTGGACTGACCCCTTCACTGAGGCTGAAAACGAAAGCCGACGAAAGCTGGCCGCGTGGAGGGACGATGCTGATGAAGTACGAAAATGGACCAAGGAACAGAACTTCAAACTGAAAGATGAGAGTGATGATGAGGATATAAGAGGACTAAAGGAACAGAGAAAAGAGATCCTGGTAGGTCTACCTATAGTGTCCTCAAACAACAGGGAAACCTGTGGAAATCTTGAAAACAGTGAAGACCACAGGAAGCCCGGTTTCCGACTAATCTTTCCGAAGGCTACTTTTCATACTAATATCAACTCCTGGGACCGGTTGTACGAAGCAAGGGTAACTTTATCCCTAGGATAGCGGCTAAATCTGTAATCTGTACAGTGTAACCAGGGCTTAGCGATTTAACCCTAGGATAGCGGCTAAATCTGTAATCTGTACAGTGTAACCAGGGCTTAGCGATTTAACCCTAGGATAGCGGCTAAATCTGTAATCTGTACAGTGTAACCAGGGCTTAGCGATTTAACCCTAGGATAGCGGCTAAATCTGTAATCTGTACAGTGTAACCAGGGCTTAGCGATTTAACCCCGGGGTAGCGCTGCTTCGAACGACCGCTGGCCCAGGTGATAGGTTGGTCAAGGATGTGACTTGTTCCTAATTACTGCTGATTAACACTATTGACAACTGAGTTTATGGATTCGACTACATAACTTACAATGTCCAATTGTTCTCGGCTCTCTATAGCATCTCGAGAAGGAATTGAGAGACTTCGAACCCAAGTACGAGAAGGTGAAGAGAACCTATAAGGATCTCACAAAAGATGAGTTCCTACATGAGGACGACCACAAAGCTATGGCAGAAGAGATGGACGACGTGAACCTCCGCTGGGACAACATGTATAGACTGAAAGACACTAAGCGACACAGGTCAGTCAACTATTCCTTGTTATCGTTGTTATATTTTTACAGGGTATTCTTTCATGTTAGACAAACTTAAAAAGCAAACCCATTAAAAACAACAAGAAAAAGAAATGATTAACAACGCTTATTTCGCAGACTTGAAGATAAAATTCAAAAAGAAGAAAATCAGAAGTTGGACGAACTGATTAAGTGCAGAGCCGAGTTGAGGAATTTCAAGGATTGGATTGCAGTCAAGAATGATGAGTTTGACAAGTTCAGTCCCATAGCAGACGATCTTCCAACTGTTATAAAACAGAAGAGCGAGATGAAGGTAAGAAATACCGATCATTCGTATTTTATACCAGTTAAGCTGTTAAGCTGTTAACTTGCATATGCTCGTTATAGTTACTACACTGTTTGTGCCATTGCTATTAACCTTCAAATAGTGCTAAGGAAACAAATAGGTAGTTTTGTTTTTTCGAGGAATATGCAACTTGTAAAGCGTTTGAATACCTTGATAACCTATTGATAATACATGTACATGTATTTACTGGTCGCCAGCTGTCTTCTAAATGTATTAACAGCCCTTTTGTGGTCACACCGCGATTTCCTCACTCTTTCTATTGGTGTGTGTTACCAGGTCTTCTCTAAAGTAATAGTAGACCACGAGTCTAAGTTCTTTGCATGTACTGAGACTGCAGACAAGCTGTCTCACGATCCAGCGCTGTCCGAGGACGAGAGTCACGTGATACAGGGAGAGATTGAAGATTGCGAGGAACGATGGGATACCCTTAACGAGAAAGTCAAAGTGCGAGTCGATAGGTAGGTGAAATATTACATTAGTTATGGTATATCTGAATTCAGGAGTGAGAATTATGATAAGGTAATATTTTAATTGGTATACAGTACCCGTTCGCATTCTGCCATACTTTAATACCTTTAATTTCTTCTTTTTTTTTTTACTTTTGATAATGTATGAATTTTTCTCGGTGTATGAAAATCAAAGCTAAACAAAATGCGCTTTGAACTGCCGTTGTTGGCGAGTCTGCTGTTTACTGCCGTTGTTGTCGAGTCTTCTGTTTACTGCCGTTGTTTTCATACCGATATAAAGGTTTAACGACGTGAAGCTGACACTGTTACGTCATGGTGTTTTTATTTTCAGCCTGGTCGCCAAGCTTCCTGGACTTCAGAAGAAGCAAAAGGAACTTCTTGATGACTGGGGTGATAAATATGAGAGGTTTGAGAAGTCTGTGAAAAAGGCTGATGATAACCTGAAAGATCAGAAGAAAAAGGGTCACGAGGTAAATGGCATTATATCAGCTGATATGAATGTTTGTATACCAATTACATGCTTAGGTACAAAAATAAAACAGCCTGCTTGTCACTTTTGAGTTCTGATGTTACTTTATGCTTTGCAGGGAGTTTCCAAATTCATCAAATCACCAGACTTGACAAACGAGTTGAACGAGAAGGTTGAGCATAACGAGAATATCGTCTGGCGACAAACAGTGGACGACTCGAATAACAGACTGTCCAAGTAAGATGATATTATCGTCACGAGTAATTCACTGGCTTCTTTAACACCTCAGTTAAGATGACCCTAATAAAATCCTGATGGAATCTTTGATTTTTTTGGGAGGTGTTTCATAACGGTACGAGAGATTGCAGTTGTGCTTGCCTAGACATGAAATTGATCTTTTATTTTCATTTAATTATTTCGATACAATCGCTTATTTACATACAAGAAGGAAAAGAACGTACGACAATGCTATTAAATGTTTTCTCTTTCCCAGAGTTTTCAAACAATTATTTTGAACTTAAAAAAGTACTGACCGTTTTGTCAGGACTGATTTTCTTGATTGCCATTCTTAGGTTACGAATCAAGCTCCAGAGAATACAGCGGGACAAGAAGAACCGGAAGTGGTCCATGCTAGAAGCCATCAAGGAAGTGTTCGGGTTCAGTCGACGTGATTCTAAATCAACTTTGCAGCTTGACAAGTTGATCGAGTTGATGGAAGACCACGAGGTAGAAAGAACATCATATGTTACTTATACAGTGAATAGTGCAGTGGTATACAATACTCCATATCGACTTTACAAAACGATCGACGAGAATTGCGTGTTCATGCACAAAAGAGCTTTATCTTAGATCTTTGAATTTGTTAAAAATATATTGAAAACCAACCCCCCCCCCCCCCCCCCCAAAAAAAAAAACAGAACCGGAGTGAGAACAATGTGTGACCGACCGGCATGCGTCAGGACTCTTATACTTACCCACGGGCCTTTGCGCATCCCAAGTTGGCCGTTCACTCGTTCCGCTGTGTAGTTAAAGAGCACAAGGGGTAATCTGCAACTAATTATCATATTTCGGGTTTGGTTCAAAGACAACAAACGCAACGTCTATTTCTATGTTATTTTCCTCCCGCAGGATTTAATGCAAGAAGTGTCTTCCCTCCAGAGACCAGCTAACGATGTGTTTTATGTGGGTAACACAGTGCTGAACGGCAGTGATGTGGATGAGGAGAATGTCAGTAAGGTGGACAAAGACATGCGAGCAATTAACAGCCGCTGGAACCTACTGAACGTGGGCGTCATACAGAGAGAAAATACGTAAGTACAGAACGAACCTAATACGGGAACGTGAAGAATATAGAAACAACCCCTGTACTATCCTACTTCACGGATGTAACAGATTCATCCCAGATTCTACCCAAAGAATCAGCTCTGGTCAGCCATCTTGTAATTCCCATAATGCTCTACGACCTCTGTTACATTACGTCATCTAAAATATTCAATGCGATTGTGTTACGCTACAACTCCTTCCCCTCATCTGACCCGACATCCCAACCTTTCACGTTTCAAAAGTGTTGTTTCCTCGTAAAGCCTTTGTTTGCGTCATATTATATTTATCTTTGCTTAAAGGGATACCCGAGTGAAAAACACATTGGGGCTCAAAAGAATCTTCAACATGTTCTTTGTTCAGAAAATGTATTAAAATTTGATCAAACGTTTTTAGTATTAAGAACGAGCACCTCAAAGTTGGCCCCGCGAAGACATGGGCGCCGCCATCTTTGTTTGCATTTACGGAAGTGACGTCACTTCGTCCCACCAGCGTATCGCGACTACTTGTCTTTGTATGATTTTCACACGCTCGGAATTAAAGTGGATATATTTTTATCGAGATTGCAGAGGAATCCTTACAGAAACCGGAATTATGATGAAGACGACATTATGAGAAAAGTTCAGAAGACTGGGAGGAGGAAGAAAAGCATTGGGAAGGCGAGAAATTATCAGACGAACAACAAGGTCTCGTAACTGCCATTTAATAACAGCAAAACAACATGGCTTAAAAGACTCGAGTGACTTCTGAATAAGTATAAGAACTACAATGTATGTGAGGTACAGTTAAGGCGTTTATCATCCTAAAAACACCTAATAAGTGAGAGAGTGAGAACGCTGGTGGGACGAAGTGACGTCACTTCCGTAAATGCAAACAAAGATGGCGGCGCCCATGTCTTCGTGGGGCCAACTTTGAGGTGCTCGTTCTTAATACTAAAAACCTTTGATCAAATTTTAATACATTTTCTGAACAAAGAACATGTTGAAGATTCTTTTGAGCCCCAATGTGTTTTTCACTCGGGTATCCCTTTAATTAATAAAGAAAGGGATTTCGGGCTCTCCTTTGTAGTCAGTTTTCAACTTGCATATTGCCATGAACCAGGGCTCTTGTTCGCCATGTTGGAATGTTTATCGACTCGTAGTGACTGCGACGCTCTTCGGGGCTGTAAAAAAATAAAAAAATAAAAAACTCTCAGGCAACACAGGTAACAAAATCGAGATTTTGAAGCGACGGAACAGCACTTTGTTAAACAAGAACCTGCGCTATAAAAGGCCTCTGCCAGGCACTCTCACACCTTCAGTCGTCACTCAGCCTTTGTCAAGTGAACATCTCTTTTCAAAGCTCTGCACGTAACGTGTAATGTTCCGCTCTAGCTTTTCAAACACTGAATATTTAATGTGTAAAATAACACTAAAGAGTTTGTAAGTACTGTCCCGCCGGAGTGGTTTTAGACCTGATAAAACACGTGCTGCGAGTTTATTGAACTACTTCAAAAACGTTACTTCTAAAAGATAATAATTTTCAGAAATTTAGATGAAAAGCGAATAATTATTTGTTTATAGCTACGTTGTGCGTCACTTACATGCGCAGTTGGAATACGGAGCGAAAATTTGGGTTCCATAATGTTAGGCCGGTTGCGTATTAATAACTGTGAGCCAAGGGGCCTTTTGCCTTCGTGCTCCTCGTGTCATTGCACTTAGACCGTAGGTTGAGCAACCCTGAGTCTCATCTTACGAACTGAGATTTCCCGTAAGGGTCTTTTTAAGGACTTTCACTGTGCGATCTTTATAAGGATTCACGGCTAGGCCCTTGGTTTTATGAGGATCGACTTGGAGTGTCTTTATACGATTTTCACTCTACGAGTGTGGCCACACTTATTTTGGAGCACGTGAGTGATTTGCTTCATCTGATTGGACAAAATGGTTATTAATTATGCATGAGTTTTTGAAGCGGTTCTAAAACACTATTGACAGGCATAACTGAGTTTGTAAGCGATTCTAAAACACTATCGATAGGTAACTGAGTTTGTAAGCGGTTCTAAAACACTATTGATAGGCATAACTGAGTTTGTAAGCGGTTCTAAAACACTATTAATAGGTATAACTGAGTTTGTAAGCGGTTCTAATACACTGATAGGTATAACTGAGTTTGTAAGTGGTTCTAATACACTATTGATAGGTATAACTGAGTTTGTAAGCGGTTCTAATACACTATTGATAGGTATAACTGAGTTTGTAAGCGGTTCTAAAACACTGATAGGTATAACTGAGTTTGTAAGTGGTTCTAAAACACTATTGATAGGTATAACTGAGTTTGTAAGTGGTTCTAATACACTATTGATAGGCATAACTGAGTTTGTAAGCGGTTCTAAAACACTATTGATAGGTATAACTGAGTTTGTAAGCGGTTCTAAAACACTGATAGGTATAACTGAGTTTGTAAGCGGTTCTAAAACACTGATAGGTATAACTGAGTTTGTAAGTGGTTCTAAAACACTATTGATAGGTATAACTGAGTTTGTAAGCGGTTCTAATACACTATTGATAGGTATAACTGAGTTTGTAAGCGGTTCTAAAACACTGATAGGTATAACTGAGTTTGTAAGCGGTTCTAAAACACTGATAGGTATAACTGAGTTTGTAAGTGGTTCTAAAACACTATTGATAGGTATAACTGAGTTTGTAAGCGGTTCTAATACACTATTGATAGGTATAACTGAGTTTGTAAGCGGTTCTAAAACACTATTGATAGGCATAACTGAGTTTGTAAGCGGTTCTAAAACACTATTAATAGGTATAACTGAGTTTGTAAGCGGTTCTAAAACACTATTGATAGGTAACTGAGTTTGTAAGCGGTTCTAAAACACTATTAATAGGTATAACTGAGTTTGTAAGCGGTTCTAAAACACTGATAGGTATAACTGAGTTTGTAAGTGGTTCTAAAACACTATTGATAGGTATAACTGAGTTTGTAAGCGGTTCTAAAACACTGATAGGTATAACTGAGTTTGTAAGTGGTTCTAAAACACTATTGATAGGTATAACTGAGTTTGTAAGCGGTTCTAAAACACTGATAGGTATAACTGAGTTTGTAAGTGGTTCTAAAACACTATTGATAGGTATAACTGAGTTTCTAAGTGGTTCTAATACACTATTGATAGGCATAACTGTGTTTGTAAGCGGTTCTAAAACACTGATAGGTATAACTGAGTTTGTAAGCGGTTCTAAAACACTATTGATAGGCATAACTGAGTTTGTAAGCGGTTCTAAAACACTATTGATAGGCATAACTGAGTTTGTAAGCGGTTCTAAAACACTGATAGGTATAACTGAGTCAGTATAAACGGTTCTAAAACACTATTGATAACTGAGCAACTCGTTTCCTGCTGTTACGTTTTTGCATCCACTTTTGTTTTGCTTATTTTAATTTTAGCGTCCGCAATTTAGTATTCTTTTGAATTTTAATTTAAAATTTCGAATCCCAAAGGACGAGAAAAGGGGAGGAGCAACCCTCTAATAATGCTGGTTTATTCATGGCAACAAGAAGATATGGTCTTCCGCACGATACTCTATATATACACGATACTTCTATTCACACCACAGGAAACCCAAGCTCTGTTTATGTTTTAAATATAAGGGTTTGTATGAGATTTTTAACGAGTATTTGGTTGTATCCGTTAGGCCAGAAATACTGAAATAAAATCAATGAAAAGTCTTTATCTGTTCTTCATTGGGCTCTGTATGCAATTTCAGCGAATTCTGTTGAAATTTTACCCCTCGACCTCTCCAACTAAGAAAGAAGGTAAGGACGGACGCAACGGCCATTCCCCGGACATCACGCTCGAATTTTCATCCAAAATCAATGTCGACCGCAACTAAACCTAAAATAATAGCACAACAGTACTTATTTCAAGAGCCTCGTGCCGTCTAATTGAAATAATCCCCATTTCTCGAGCCTAAATTGAACACAATTTGAAACAAATCCGCCCGTTGGGATTCGTGATCAGCAAAAGTTGCCAACGCTTAGCAACGGCAAGTCGGCCCAAAGTTCACTGACGGGCTCAGAATCATACATATACCTTATTTTGAAATCGGCTTTCAAGAAAACGGCTCTATGGCACAGTGGTTTAAAGTGCGCGCTTTTGAATCCAGCGACCGGAGTTCGAGTCCTACACCGGACCAGCCACAATTTTTTTAAATTCTTTTTCTCCATTCTCAGTTTTATTTTATCTAATTTCCTCTATTTTAGCTACTAGAGCCGCCTTTTACACTAAAAACATTGTTGTGATTGGCTCAACCCAACAACACGGTCACGATGTTTGTATACTACTGTTGTGATTGGCTCAACCCAACACGTGATGATGAGAAAGAAATGTATAGATCATCCCATGATGTCAAGTTACTTTTCTGGTTATTTATGAACATGTTATCGACGTTGAAGAGATCACAAGAGCTAGAAGGAATGCCTGCTGTGTAGAAAAGGAAAGCTGGGATATCTGTTTCCTTTTATTCTTTGATTCGAGCCTGGTAAGCTAGTTTATAATCAAATTAATGTATCAGTTAATTTTCACGGGTTTTGATTGATTCAAATCCGGGTGTAAAGTACGTGAATTTAAAACTGTTGTGTTCAATACTTTCACAGGATTTTATGTAATTACGAGGTTAACGAGGGAATTTTGTGATAATATTCTTTCTCATATTAAAAATCGAGGTCGTGACCGTGTTGGGTTGAGCCAATATACAACAATGTTTTTAGTGTAAAAGGCGGCTCTAATAGCTTAAGATAGAGGAAATTAGATAAAATAAAACTGAGAAAGGGGAAAAAAATATTTTTTTAAGTTGTGGCTGGTCCGGTGTAGGACTCGGACTCCGGTCGCTGGATTCAAAAGCGCGCACTTTAAACCACTGTGCCATAGAGCCGTTTTCTTGAAAGCCGATTTCAAAATAAGGTATATGTATAATTCTGAGCCCGTGAACTTTGGGCCGACTTGCCGTTGCTAAGCGTTGGCAACTTTTGCTGATCACGGATCCCAACGGGCCGATTTGTTTCAAATTGTGTTCGATTTAGGCTCGAGAAATGGGGATTATTTCAATTAGACGGCACGAGGCTCTTGAAATAAGTACTGTTGTGCTATTATTTTAGGTTCAGTTGCGGTCGACATTGATTTTGGATGAAAATTCGAGCGTGATGGTCGAGTGATTGGGATCGGGGAATGGCCGTTGCGTCCGTCCTTGCCTTCTTTCTCAGTTGGAGAGGTCGAGGGGTAAAATTTCAACAGAATTCGCTGAAATTGCATACAGAGCCCAATGAAGAACAGATAAAGACTTCAGGAGAGTTTTCATTGATTTTATTTCAGTATTTCTGGCCTAACGGATACAACCAAATACTCGTTAAAAATCTCATACAAACCCTTATAATTTAAAACACAAACAGAGCTTGGGTTTCCTGTGTTCACACTGCGCGCGAATGACCTTAGTACATGTCTGGAAATTGTGCCAAGAATGTTTGGATTCCTCTCTTTACAATGTCAATAATGAACTTAAAACAAGACTTGTGTGACGTGTATTAATATTCTACTACATTCTCGGGTAACCGACTGGGACCAGAAATCGAGTCTGTGAATACTCTTATGTCGACTGAATGGATGAGGATGACGATATGACGGGATCCCTGGAGTTAGCGGCTAGAACAGCCGATTTGATGCAATATAGGTAATCGAACTAGTTTTAATTCTGAGTTCTCTCGAATAAATTATAACTCTTGGCGTTCACAGACAAGCTAGAACGTTCTTTCTTTAAACTTTCCATATGACAAGGATTAACGGACGAGATTCCTTGTTTCTGGGTCTAGATAAGGGCTCCGACTGGTATTCGTAGTTTATGAGAAATATAACTTTATTTAATACGGTTTTAATTTTGATTCTACAAACAGTACAAACTTTTGGACTTGTGTTAATTCTGAGACAACCGGTTATGAATTCTAAATGATTATTATCTATTACACTGTTATCTATGTCAAGAACGTTCATATGTGTTATTCTCATCAAGTCGTTATGTAAAATACCACGGGTATGTTGTTTATAAATTGGATTATCATTTGACGAGAAATCCATCTCTTTTGACGCATATTTTGTTTGCCTACCGGATTTTTTTAACTTTATCGAGGGGTACAGGTAGCGTCAAGAAATGTTATGTTAATGACTTCTCGGTTACCCTTGATTCACATCAAATTACACGAAATTATAATTAAGTGCACTAAGTGTTAATTAGATTAGAAATATTTGATTCGCTTGAACTCAAGTTTTATTGCGAATGGTCGCCAGGGTTTTCTTGATCGTTTTGTCAGTAAAATTCTTTACATGGAATCCGTTTCTTTTCCAGACTCGAACAGCTTGCAAAGGAGATAGAAGATGAATACCAGAAGTTTGATTCTTGGCGGGAAAACTGCGAGAACATGAACCAGTTCCTAAACGAATGTGAACGACTTAACAAACATGAAGCCAAGTTGGGATCAAACAGCGAGTTACTGGAAGAACAACTGAAAGACTGTGAGGTAATAATTAGCCTCACCGAGCCGTGATCTTTCGACTTTCGTGCTGTGTATGTTGTTCGAGTCCCTGGTGGGAGGCCGTGATCTTTTGACCTTCGTGCTGTGTATGTTGTTCGGCTATAAGCGCATGCATGCCCTCATCATTTGTTTATTATGTCAATTACGGGAGCATCCTAAGAAGGCGCGATTTCATTGGCTGCTCAGCGTGCTTGAGTTAAGGGTTAGAGTACGTATTGTATTGACGCGATTTCATTGGCTGCTCAGCGTGCTTGAGTTAAGGGTTAGAGTGCGTATTGTATTGACGCGATTTCATTGGCTGCTCAGCGTGCTTGAGTTAAGGGTTAGAGTGCGTATTGTATTGACGCGATTTCATTGGCTGCTCAGCGTGCTTGAGTTTAGGGTTAGAGTGCGTATTGTATTGACGCGATTTCATTGGCTGCTCAGCGTGCTTGAGTTAAGGGTTAGAGTGCGTATTGTATTGACGCGATTTCATTGGCTGCTCAGCGTGCTTGAAATAATGAATACTGTTGAGGCCGAATGTAGAAAGAAGACATTTTGAGTTCATAGTAGAGCCAGCGATAATAAATTGTCAATAAAACACAGTTTCCAACCCTATTAATATTAAACTAAGTGCACAGTGTGCTGTTGTTACCAATAAAGCACTGTTATTAGCCAATTACCTGCTTAGATTTGGTACTGTTCACAAAGTTGGATTGTTTTTCCTTATTATGCACGCCCAGAAATTTATTTCCGCGTATCCAGATGGAATTTTCTATCATAAAACAAATAGAAGATGGTTTTGCTCGTCCTATGACAACATACGTTCAATGCATGACAAGCTGCTCAATGAACTCTCGTTCTGTTCATGAATCCGCAGCTGTTCATTTTTTTATTGAACATCAAGAACTATCTTCTATTTGTTCAATAATCACACCGTATAATATCTCTGTTTTGTTAAGTTTCTCGTCACTCTTCGTTTAATTTTCGCCTCTTCATTCTTTTACACAGGAGTACCATAAAGAGGTGCAAGAATACAAACCCCAGGCTGACTTGTTGTTCAACTCGAGTCGAGCGCTACTGGACAGCGGTCGACTTGATAAGGAGGACGCAGACGGTGTGGAGCAGACTAACAACGCACTGAAAAACCGATGGGAGAGAATTAACACTCACCTGAAAGATAGACAAGAAAAGTGAGTCTGATACTAACCAACAGGAAGGCAAACCCGTGACTGATCGTCAAATGCCATATTGTCGGTATATATGTACTGCTAGAACAAGAATCACAACTTGTAAAAACACTGACCGAACAAGAAATATATCATGACCGAACAATAAATATATCCTGGGTATTGATGACTGGCCATGTGACGACGTTTGTATTGATGCTATGGTAATAGTACAGCCTAGTCCCTAGCCTGCACTGGCTGGTATTTTGTCTTAGTGGAACAATGGGATCCCTGTGGTTTGCACTGGCTTGTGACGTCACCAACTGTCAACAGTGAGCGGTGACGTCACAAGCCATTACAAACCACAGGGATCCCATTGACCGACTAAGACAAAATACCAGCCAGGAGGCGTAGGGACTAGGCTGGTAAGAGTAGTGAGTCGTGAGATTTTCGATGATCCAAATTGATCTACTTCCAGGGCCGAAGCCAAATTGTTGGAACTTCTCAAGAAGGACACAGAGGGTCGGCTGTGGCAATGGAGAGACAAATCGATCAAACTTGAGACCACGATCTCCGACGCCCACCGAAAACTACAGGCTGACGTGGACGAGACAGACTATGTGGCAATACAAGAAAGTGTAGTGGAAGTGGAGGTAGCAATTGTTTCATGCCTTGGAATTTATTTGAGAAATTAAAGCCTCGTCTTGTCAAGACCAGTACAAAATGTCTCGGCGAATCTCGCAAGCAAACTCTGTAATGATTTGGCAGTTTATCTACCCCGAATTAAGTATCAATCTAATATACATACATTTTACGTGCTACTGAAACAAAGGAGCCCAAAGTAAGCCTTCATAATTGTACCTGTGGTTGGTACATCTGCACTGCGAAAAACACCGCTTGCCATCAATATTTTTTAAAGGAGCACAACTATATTATATCCTGCACGAGACAAAGAATGAAGGTGGGCTGCATCTTTTGGAATAGATTCCTGCGGGTTCCAATCTGATTTGTCCCATTCCTTTTTTCCAGGCACTTGACAGTGCAATAAACACAGAGTTCAACATGCAGATGAATGACGTCACTGACTCGGGTCTGGACATTATGAGTAAGAAAGCATTACATCCATCAGAGGAAGGCGAGGTCACCGACTCACTCAACACGCTCAATATACAGATCGGAGAGCTTGGCAAGAGCTCACAGGATAAGAAGTTCAAGTCAGTCAAACTACACATTTGTTTCACTGACGGTTCTGTTTTATGTAGAACATACTTTCGTACTGTACTGCGAAAAGCAAGCTGTTGTGAAATCCTGACGTGTTTTCATTTTCAAATAGGCTAAGCAGCCTCTATGCTATGCCATTATCTTCGCGCGCAATCTTGTAGCATTTTAGTGCGTATGATATCATTTATCGATGCTCAAATATATAGAGGATACTACATGGCTGAGCGGAGATACGGTTTTTATCTTTGAGTGGTGCATGTCGTAATACACAAGTAAGTGCAGCAAACCAGTGTATTACGACGAGAACCACGAGAAAATAAAACCGTACTCTCCAAGCTACCATGTAATTTTCTGTTTATTTCACCAAGCTACAATGGACCTTTTGCAGCTGGGCATCACGTGATTGTACAGGAATGTACTGGATGGCAAAACATAGTTAACTTCATTTATTTAGAAGCCTTGTACGAGATCGGTATTGTTATTAGCAAAACCTGTTTGTAAATGCTATTTTTCACCTCCAATCGATTGTCGATCTTTCTAAAACAGCGTTTTTAAAAATGGCTTGCTATCCAGCATCCATGGCAACGTCTTTCCCCATGGGAATTACGAGCTCATTCATTCGTTAACGAGGTATTATATCAGCACGTGACTGTATTATATCAGCACGTGACTGTTAGCTGCAAAAGGCCTATTGAACGTTTGACGTCACAGCATGTCACGTGTTTTTCACATCTGAAATACAGTCGCGCAGAAAACCCGGTATTGTATGGAATAATTTCTTTTTCACATTTATTCTGCTTGTTATTATCAGGGATGGGTTTCTTCTCTCTAATACTTTATATATACATTTCAAATAAGCTCGTTTCCTTTCGGATCCTTCTGGCTAAACAATTCCTAGGTTGGACATATGTGCCTGTGAATCAATAATGATCCCTGGGTTAGTTTTTTGGCTTTCCCGTCCCGAACCTGAAAGAGAAAGGCCTGGGACAACTCACGGTAACGTTAGCCACAAAACCATCAGTCGGCTACGCTACAGGTCGACCTGATGGTATAGTGGTTAACTCAAATCCCACTCAAGGCATATTTACTCTTTCACATTTAATTTGCTTGTTACTATTAGGGATGGGTTTCTACTCTCTATAATACTTATACCGAAATATCGGCAAAGTAAAATTGTAACTTGTTAATCGCCAGTTTATTGATCATATATATATTTCTTTTAATGTGCCAGAATCAAAATGGCTTCAGGTAAATACTTCACCCGTGCGCTGGACGACTCTGCTGATGCCGCACAGAGACTAGAAGATACCGCTTACAGGGACTTCTCGGCCGTTGGGGCCGACATTAGTGAGGTGCAGAAACAACTGGTGGACCTGCAGGTCAGTAGCATTACAATAAAACTGGTCCCCACGGGGACTGCTGCTGTACTCATTTATTATATGAATCTGAACACACGCAATATGTACAAAAACGTATATGAGACGGTACTGGGGCAGTAAAAATAAACTTGCTTTCGAGCTGCCCGAATAGCAGTGTTTTGCATCTTTATCAACAACGTATTAATCGGCGATCCAGCTACTACGGTTGTGTATTATGTTTGGATACACACAATATATTATATAACCAAAAATTATATTTATATATATATATATATAACATTTTCAAAAACGTTTTCAAAAACATTGCTTTTGATTTAATATATATATACCTTTTGTTCTCCATTGTTTTAGCTGTCAAATTTGACAAGAATACAAAAGGTATATATATATATAAATCAAAAGCAATGTTTTTGAAAACGGGTGTGTATATATATATATGTTACTGAAACGTTTTTTAATACATTTAACTGTGAGAAGTTGTAAGTTGTAGTTTCTTAAATTCTTCATATAATATACCGTATACAACTAGTTGTGGCCTTCTTCAGTACATTTACGCAATCAAAATACTTGGAACTAAGTTATAAAAATAAAACTGTACTATATATAGGAGCTAATTACAATGAGTTAAAAAAAAAACATAGAGCAGAACTAAAACTGATTAAAAACTATTGTGACTGGGTATCGTGACTATATATACTCAAAATAGGATATGGAACTCTGCCACGTCAATAATAACTGGGTATCGTGACTATATATAATCAAAATAGGATATGGAACTCTGCCACGTCAATAATAACTGGGTATCGTGACTATATATACTCAAAATAGGATATGGAACTCTGCCACGTCAATAATAACTGGGTATCGTGACTATATATATACTCAAAATAGGATATGGAACTCTGCCACGTCAATAATAACTGGGTATCGTGACTATATATACTCAAAATAGGATATGGAACTCTGCCACGTCAATAATAACTGGGTATCGTGACTATATATACTCAAAATAGGATATGGAACTCTGCCACGTCAATAATAACTGGGTATCGTGACTATATATACTCAAAATAGGATATGGAACTCTGCCACGTCAATAATAACTGGGTATCGTGACTATATATACTCAAAATAGGATATGGAACTCTGCCACGTCAATAATAACTGGGTATCGTGACTATATATACTCAAAATAGGATATGGAACTCTGCCACGTCAATAATAACTGGGTATCGTGACTATATATACTCAAAATAGGATATGGAACTCTGCCACGTCAATAATAACTGGGTATCGTGACTATATATACTCAAAATAGGATATGGAACTCTGCCACGTCAATAATAACTGGGTATCGTGACTATATATACTCAAAATAGGATATGAAACTCTGCCACGTCAATAATAACTGGGTATCGTGACTATATATACTCAAAATAGGATATGGAACTCTGCCACGTCAATAATAACTGGGTATCGTGACTATATATACTCAAAATAGGATATGGAACTCTGCCACGTCAATAATAACTGGGTATCGTGACTATATATACTCAAAATAGGATATGGAACTCTGCCACGTCAATAATAACTGGGTATCGTGACTATATATACTCAAAATAGGATATGGAACTCTGCCACGTCAATAATAACTGGGTATCGTGACTATATATACTCAAAATAGGATATGGAACTCTGCCACGTCAATAATAACTGGGTATCGTGACTATATATACTCAAAATAGGATATGGAACTCTGCCACGTCAATAATAACTGGGTATCGTGACTATATATACTCAAAATAGGATATGGAACTCTGCCACGTCAATAATAACTGGGTATCGTGACTATATATACTCAAAATAGGATATGGAACTCTGCCACGTCAATAATAACTGGGTATCGTGACTATATATACTCAAAATAGGATATGGAACTCTGCCACGTCAATAATAACTGGGTATCGTGACTATATATACTCAAAATAGGATATGGAACTCTGCCACGTCAATAATAACTGGGTATCGTGACTATATATACTCAAAATAGGATATGGAACTCTGCCACGTCAATAATAACTGGGTATCGTGACTATATATACTCAAAATAGGATATGGAACTCTGCCACGTCAATAATAACTGGGTATCGTGACTATATATACTCAAAATAGGATATGGAACTCTGCCACGTCAATAATAACTGGGTATCGTGACTATATATACTCAAAATAGGATATGGAACTCTGCCACGTCAATAATAACTGGGTATCGTGACTATATATACTCAAAATAGGATATGGAACTCTGCCACGTCAATAATAACTGGGTATCGTGACTATATATACTCAAAATAGGATATGGAACTCTGCCACGTCAATAATAACTGGGTATCGTGACTATATATACTCAAAATAGGATATGGAACTCTGCCACGTCAATAATAACTGGGTATCGTGACTATATATACTCAAAATAGGATATGGAACTCTGCCACGTCAATAATAACTGGGTATCGTGACTATATATACTCAAAATAGGATATGGAACTCTGCCACGTCAATAATAACTGGGTATCGTGACTATATATACTCAAAATAGGATATGGAACTCTGCCACGTCAATAATAACTGGGTATCGTGACTATATATACTCAAAATAGGATATGGAACTCTGCCACGTCAATAATAACTGGGTATCGTGACTATATATACTCAAAATAGGATATGGAACTCTGCCACGTCAATAATAACTGGGTATCGTGACTATATATACTCAAAATAGGATATGGAACTCTGCCACGTCAATAATAACTGGGTATCGTGACTATATATACTCAAAATAGGATATGGAACTCTGCCACGTCAATAATAACTGGGTATCGTGACTATATATATACTCAAAATAGGATATGGAACTCTGCCACGTCAATAATAACTGGGTATCGTGACTATATATACTCAAAATAGGATATGGAACTCTGCCACGTCAATAATAACTGGGTATCGTGACTATATATACTCAAAATAGGATATGGAACTCTGCCACGTCAATAATAACTGGGTATCGTGACTATATATACTCAAAATAGGATATGGAACTCTGCCACGTCAATAATAACTGGGTATCGTGACTATATATACTCAAAATAGGATATGGAACTCTGCCACGTCAATAATAACTGGGTATCGTGACTATATATACTCAAAATAGGATATGGAACTCTGCCACGTCAATAATAAGTTCTGTAATCGTGCATACCAATGCATGGCCAGTAACTATAGAAACATCTGGTAATTCAGATATCTTGGGGGTGAGACCAATCAGAAAATATATTTTGGACAACATCCCATAATTGTAAGTATTTATATTAGCATTATTCCACACACAAAAAGCACTTACAGTATATACTTATATTAGTACATTTCTCAAGGACTTCCTTTTTTGGCATTGACTGTATATATATTACACCCCATCAAAAAAATGATGACACTCCAGAATATATATATATATATATCCCCATATGTGTGTTTGTTTTTCCTACAATGCGCAAACAATCGCTTCGTTTAGTGCCTAAATGCCTAACAATTGTTCTTAGCGCCAGTGGAACTTGAAATCAACAAACGTTAGAAAGAAAGGAAGGTTTAATTTCTTATAGTGCAGCATTTATTTTCATTGTTTGGCTTTCATTCCGGAATCCCCCTGGGTTTTCTGAGCTCCTTATATACCGCCGAGGTATTGTTTCTTGGCACAAGGATCTAGAAACCGTGTCCAACACACTGGTGAGGATTAGAAATTACTTCTCATTCTACTTTAGATATTCATGGCACAGAGGCCAATGACAAGAGACCTATCATACTTTTATTTTGTGCTAGTTGAGAATGCATGCTTTTTTGCAGTCCTAGGGTTTCAAGTTGAACATTCCTTTAATAGAAAACCTTGCAGAAACACATGTTAGGCGCTATTTAGCGTCTGCGCCTTGTGAGTCCACAACAAATTTGACCATGTGATGACGTAAATCGTGGTAAATAAGAGTCCAAACCACGGAAAACCAGAGGAGTATCGTCAGCATACAAATCAACATCCGCGGATTTCACATGAAGACGAAGGTCATTTATAAACAGGATGAACATTAACGGCCCGAGGATAATTCCTGGGGTACACCTTGCGGAACGTGCATCTAGGGTGACTCTACCATCCAGAGAAACGAATTTAAAATATAAATGTTTTCGATTCGGCTGAGCGTAGTCATTAAAGACAGCGCAGGTCAGGTGACATTAAGTATGCAGACGACTCCACTATTTTATCTCCTGTGTATATAGATAGTTCCAATCGATGTACTGACCACTCCAAGGATTGCGTATAAGAATGTTTAAGCTGGTCAGCTGCTAATAATATGTTCAGTAATCCTTCTAAGTGCAACGAAATAATATTTAGGAAGAAATGCAGCAATGTAGACTACCAACCTATTTTTAACATACATCAGTGCAACGATCTTAAAATAAATCAATTGTTACGCCTAAATTATCTTATGCAATTTCAAAGATATAGAACAGCACCCACTAAAAGAATTAATACTTGTAGTCAAGCCAGCATCCCGTAGATTAAGAAATCAAGTTAGTTTTAGACCTGAGATTAATACAGAACGTTTTTAATCTAGTTATGTAAATAAGTTAATTTTTAATTATTATTTAGCAGTTTAAGTAGTTAATTATTTATTATATATAAGTAAGTTTTCCAGTTACCAGTACTTTCAAAGCTATAGAGGTAACCAATTCGTGTTTAAATTCTTCTTATTCAGGTGTTTGAAGAAGATATGTTAAGAGAAGAAGACAAGTTCGAAGATATCAAATACAAACTGCGAGAGAGTAATGATAAGAGACTACTCCCTGAAGACGAGGAGCATCGATTCGCTCAGAGAACTGACGAGCTTGATGAACTGTGGGACAGGATTCGAACCGAACATGGAAACAATAAAAAGAGGTTGGTCCGCTAACGTGCTTCGTAGTATTCATTGACTTATTGCATGTCAGTCTTTCAACGTTTTCCCCTTCGTTTTCTAGGTTAACCCAAGCGCTGATCGTACTGCACGAGGAGTTAATGGAAGAGATATATGATTGGATGAGTGATAACGAGAAACAAGTTGACTCGATTGTAGTGGATGAAGATAACATCGAGTCAGCTAAGGAGGAGTACACCAGACACAGTGTAGGTTGAAGGGTTTGTCGTGTGTAGAATATATAGAGGTTATTAGTCGGCTAAGGAGGAGTACACCAGACACAGTGTAGGTTGAAGGGTTTGTCGTGTGTAGAATATATAGAGGTTATTAGTCGGCTAAGGAGGAGTACACCAGACACAGTGTAGGTTGAAGGGTTTGTAGAATATATAGAGGTTATTAGTCGGCTAAGGAGGAGTACACCAGACACAGTGTAGGTTGAAGGGTTTGTAGAATATATAGAGGTTATTAGTCGGCTAAGGAGGAGTACACCAGACACGGTGTAGGTTGAAGGGTTTGTAGAATATATAGAGGTTATTAGTCGGCTAAGGAGGAGTACACCAGACACAGTGTAGGTTGAAGGGTTTGTAGAATATATAGAGGTTATTAGTCGGCTAAGGAGGAGTACACCAGACACGGTGTAGGTTGAAGGGTTTGTAGAATATATAGAGGTTATTAGTCGGCTAAGGAGGAGTACACCAGACACAGTGTAGGTTGAAGGGTTTGTAGAATATATAGAGGTTATTAGTCGGCTAAGGAGGAGTACACCAGATACAGTGTAGGTTGAAGGGTTTGTAGAATATATAGAGGTTATTAGTCGGCTAAGGAGGAGTACACCAGACACGGTGTAGGTTGAAGGGTTTGTAGAATATATAGAGGTTATTAGTCGGCTAAGGAGGAGTACACCAGACACAGTGTAGGTTGAAGGGTTTGTAGAATATATAGAGGTTATTAGTCGGCTAAGGAGGAGTACACCAGACACGGTGTAGGTTGAAGGGTTTGTAGAATATATAGAGGTTATTAGTCGGCTAAGGAGGAGTACACCAGACACAGTGTAGGTTGAAGGGTTTGTAGAATATATAGAGGTTATTAGTCGGCTAAGGAGGAGTACACCAGACACGGTGTAGGTTGAAGGGTTTGTAGAATATATAGAGGTTATTAGTCGGCTAAGGAGGAGTACACCAGACACAGTGTAGGTTGAAGGGTTTGTAGAATATATAGAGGTTATTAGTCGGCTAAGGAGGAGTACACCAGACACGGTGTAGGTTGAAGGGTTTGTAGAATATATAGAGGTTATTAGTCGGCTAAGGAGGAGTACACCAGACACGGTGTAGGTTGAAGGGTTTGTAGAATATATAGAGGTTATTAGTCGGCTAAGGAGGAGTACACCAGACACAGTGTAGGTTGAAGGGTTTGTAGAATATATAGAGGTTATTAGTCGGCTAAGGAGGAGTACACCAGACACGGTGTAGGTTGAAGGGTTTGTAGAATATATAGAGGTTATTAGTCGGCTAAGGAGGAGTACACCAGACACAGTGTAGGTTGAAGGGTTTGTAGAATATATAGAGGTTATTAGTCGGCTAAGGAGGAGTACACCAGACACGGTGTAGGTTGAAGGGTTTGTAGAATATATAGAGGTTATTAGTCGGCTAAGGAGGAGTACACCAGACACAGTGTAGGTTGAAGGGTTTGTAGAATATATAGAGGTTATTAGTCGGCTAAGGAGGAGTACACCAGACACAGTGTAGGTTGAAGGGTTTGTCGTGTGTAGAATATATGCACCATGTAAAACGCAGATTGTTATTATATTTTGCTTATCGGTTCGGCTATAGCTTAGTTTTTAGTTTCTCATTTCTATAATGCTGTTAATTAGTTAGTTGTAGTTGTAGGATAGTTTTTATTGCTGACATAGTTATTTATTCAATATTGTTGTGAGCGCCATTTTATTGTTGCGCGCAGCCTTATATATTTGTTAACGCTATTGGGCACTTAGTCTTTGTGGAAACAGCACTATATAAATAAATAATTATTATTATTAAAATAGTTGTGTCAATTACGAGAGCAAACTGTCATCGATGGAGCCACTATGAATCGATGCTATCAGGTATTGTTATAAATTTTAGTATGCTATAACACTGCGAAGGAAAATATAAAGAAAAGTAACAAACGGTAGAGACAGTGATAGCCGCGATGTTCGAAGCACAAATACTTCCTGTTTTCACCATAGGAACTGAAGGAGGAGATTTCTTCATTTGAGCCAACCTTCAAGAGGGCAATGAGCCTGAGCGATAGGCTCTTAAAGGAGAAACTCGTAGACCCAGAACGAGCTGAGAGCTATGTGAAAGAGATCGACTCCCTTGAGGAGAGAATGGACGTTATCAACCTTAAGACTATGGACAACGGAACAAGGTTTGTGAAAAAACGTCCCACCTTGAATCAGCTAATGTTGATGAAATGACTTTTCTCCGGGGAAGTTAATTTGATATGCCATCCAACATCAAGGCGAGGTTGTTCGAAGCCCGATTAAGCTAATCCAGGATTAAGGGCAATCTTTAGTTACTAACTTGTGAACTATGGATTTGAGGTTAAAAACTTATTCCTACAGGAGAAATAACAAGTGCTTTACTACTGGTCTTGCTAGATTTTGACAAAAATACTTTTTACCAAGAGAACCAAAACCATGGGTTAAGACTTAATCCAGTATTAGCGCTAATCGAGCTTCGAACAACTTGGCCCAGGACAGAAGAAACTATTATACAAATAGACTGTGTCCGTCGAGGAACTATCGGCTGATAGTTGCCCGCGGAAATTTGATGTTCTTAAAACAAATATAAGCCCGAGAACGAAGTTCGAGGGCTTATATGCTAGTTTTAAGAACATCATATTTTGTGTTGAACAATAACGCAAATAGACTGTGTCTGTCTCGGACCTATCGGCCGATAGTTTCCCTTGGAAATTTGATGTTCTTAAAACTAGAACATCAAATTTCAGCGGACAACTATCAGCCGATAGTTCCTCGACGGACACAGTCTATTTGTATAATAGGTCCGAGACATAAACAGTCTATTTGTCGTTATTGTTCAACACAAAATTGTCTTTTTTGCTCAGCGGGCACTATTATACAAATAGACTGTGTCCGTCGAGGAACTATCGGCTGATAGTTGCCCGCGGAAATTTGATGTTCTTAAAACAAATATAAGCCCGAGAACGAAGTTCGAGGGCTTATATGCTAGTTTTAAGAACATCAAATTTCCAAGGGAAACTATCAGCCGATAGTTCCGAGACAAACACAGTCTATTTGTCGTTATTGTTCATCACAAAATTGTCTTCCGCTCTCAGCGGGCACTATCGCCTGATAGTTTGCCTCCGCGGACGACAACTATCATGTCACGTGATCGCTCTTGGCCAATGAGCGCGCGCCAAAATTTTGTGGTGAACTATAACGCCTGATAGTTTGCCTCCGCGGACGACAACTATCACGTCGCGTGATCGCTCTTGACCAATGAGCGCGCGCTAAAAAATATTGGTGAACTATAACGCCTGATAGTTTGCCTCCGCGGACGACAACTATCACGTCACGTGATCGCTTTTAGCCAATGAACGCGCGCCAACATTTCGTGGTGAACTATAACGCCTGATAGAATATAGAGCTATTAAACGCCTCCCGGTTAGCTCAGTGGTTAAGCGCCGGTCTATTGTGCGGGAGGTCACGGGTTCAAACCCCGGCCGGACCAACACTCAGGGTCTCAAAATAACTGAGTTATTACTATTATTATTATATATAGTAGAAGGTGCTGCCTTTGTGAAACAATTTCGTTCACGAACTGCAAATGGTTAGACCTTCGCGTCTTCTCGGATCAGGACGTTAAATCGTAGGCCCATCAGTGGATGAAGAGCCAACTCGTGGATATGCCACTGATTAATCCCATTATTATTATTATTATTATTATTATTATTATTATTATTATTATTATTATTATTATTATTAGAGCTTTAGGAACACAGTGTCTCTTTCCAATATGTTATATACAGAAGAATCCACTTCAAAACGTATAGCTCGTATTGATAGAACATAACTATTCTACAACACCAATCTAAACACGGGGACGCCCAACATAGTTCAGTACATTTTGAAGTATCATTTTGAAGCAAAGCCGTAAGTTTGTAAGTTGAGTTGTTACTTTATAATGTTCAGGTTATCTGGTGCGTTCGCTCGTCATCTAACCACTCGATTAGACGATGCTGAGGTGTCTCTCACACATGCTGAGTCGCGCCTCAAGCAGGACGACAAGGGATACGTGGACCTGGAGACGTCCAAGAAGCAGCTCGAAATCAGCAAGGTACACTGGTGTCAATGGGTGACTAGTCTTTGAAAACTAGTGTAGGTCGGCGTTGGCGGTGAAGTGAGACACTGGTTATATGAACTAACAATTAATAAGAGTATGCTAACTGCCGTGCAGGGGATGTGAGTAGCAGCTGACGTTTCGAGCGCTAGCCCTACATCAGAGTGAAAGAGGATGTGCGATTGCCATGTGATTCCCGTTAACTTTTATAGAGGAACGATTAATGATACAATAAATTGTCGGTAAATTTTCATTTTATCCTGGATTCTTATCAACACACTGCCACTTATGGCTTGAGTACTGATTAACAGCACTTGTTCTGAGCTGTACTTTGATGTTGTAAACATAGAAGTTTAAACGAGTTTTAATCAGTTTATGGGTTTTTGTGCTTTCGTTAGCCTGTTACGTGAAGTATCCCATGTATCTTGATGAACGAAGTATAATTTTTCACGACTCTCAGTTCTTTAGTGTAAGTCCATCAAAGCCCAACGACAGGAGACGAGGACCTTTGTGTTCATTATTGTCATATTTCAGGCATTCTTTGCTGACGTCGTGGAGACAAATAAAAACGTCGGTGAAATCATTGTGGAGGCGAACGAGTTGGTGGATGGACACTACTTCAAGAAACATGAAGAAGACCACTTTAGAAATAGAATTGATAAAATCACCAAGAGAAATGAGGCGGTAGGCCAAGAAGCAGCTAAAGAAAACAAGAGGTGAGGGTGATTGGATTCGCGATATCTCATATTTGAACCATATTTGTTAGTTCTCCATCCTCCTCTCATGTGTTACTCCATACTAACCCTGGTAGACACACATTTAGTGGTCATAACATGTAGTTTTCGGACGACGAAACATGCATGTCGTATAAGAACAATTCATTTACTGAACTACAGGAATTCTTTTTCAGGATTTTCGATACGTACATCTTACTGCTAAGACAACATCTGAGCAAGATGGACGACTGGTTGTCAAAGGCTGAAAAACGAATAACAGCCGCTAAGGATATCGGACCGGGCTACAATATTGTCAAGAAACAACTAGAGGAGCACCAGGTAACAACCATATAAGGTATTACAGAATGAGATAAATAGAGGAGCACCAGGTAACAACCATATAAGGTATTACAGAATGAGATAAATAGAGGAGCACCAGGTAACAACCATATAAGGTATTACAGAATGAGATAAATAGAGGAGCACCAGGTAACAACCATATAAGGTATTACATAATGAGATAAATAGAGGAGCACCAGGCAACAACCATATAAGGTATTACAGAATGAGATAAATAGAGGAGCACCAGGTAACAACCATATAAGGTATTTTTGAATGAGATAAATTTTTCACCATTTCAAACAAGCCTGGAACATAGAATATTCTTTGTAAGTCAAAAATTTCTTCGCAGAAGTACTCAAAACCTTTCAAAGATTCATTGGTATAAAAATCGCAAAAGTGGTTAGGTGCACTTTAAGGTATTACAGAATGAGTTGAAAGCACATTGACTCATTCATAAACCAAATGGATTTGTCATCCAGAGAGTTTTTATGCTTTTAAAAGTCGACACAACATTATTTTAGGATAGTGACAACATCAGTGCAAGCTCATTCGTTTAACCCATCTGGAAAATATATCGTTTCAATGTTATCCTTATGTTAACTGGAAACTTAACGTTCTTTAACATTCCTGTTATCGCGTCTTAGCAATTCCAGGATGAAATTCGAGAGCACTCTATGATAACAGTCATCCTCGAACTCGACATCACCGACCCGGCCATTAACGAGAGTGTCCAGCGTCAAGTGAAGTCACTCAGTGAGCGATGGGCTGCAGTGTGGCGGTGGTCTGAGGAGAGAAGAACTCATTTGCTTAAAATTCTCGGTAACTGGCAGCGATTCAGAGACGAGCAGCTCATTTTACTGAACTGGTTGTCTACTAAAGAGAAAGTACTGAAGGACATGGGGGCTACCGACTTATCAGATGAGAATGAAATGTCTGAGCATTTGAAGCTTCTAAAGGTTGGTTTCATGTTGTTGTTGTTTCCTGTTGTTAGTGTTGTAGACGTAGTCCTAAATACTCACCGTAAAGTACCTATCACATTCGTGTAAAGTCTGGCATTACCATTTTTTGAAGTTAAAGACTCGAGTATGTAAAAAATCTCGCAAATGAATATGCCACGAAGGAAGACCTTTTTCACAAGATATCAATACTACTGTGTGATAAACCTACTTTGAGTGCAAACAAATGTTTTCTTCTCTGGTAGTTTCATTTTAAACTCATTCCATAGATTTTATTCTTAACATTATTAACTTAACAAGTCCTTGCCTTGATAGACAATCGAGAAAGAGCTGGACGAACAGGGCATCAGACTGCAGTCGCTGCACAGGTCCGCTGAAGAATTACGGAAGGACGTCGAGGAAGATGACCCGGCGGCCATAGAAATAAAAAAACAGCTAAACGACTTTGATGACTGCTGGAACGACATCGCTAAACAGGTTATCGACAGAATACAGACGGTGAGCATTCTGTTGAACTTGTTTGTATGCTACTGTTATTATGTGTTGTGTCGTGAACCTGAAAGCAATAAGACTCCTACAGGTTAGACGTCCGCCTATCGCAGTAGCGTGTAGGTGGATTCTGCACGTACGTACCTTGGACAAGGATATGCTACTGTTATTATGTGTTGTGTCGTGAACCTGTAAGCAATAAGACTACAGGTTAGACGTCCGCCTATCGCAGTAACGTGTAGGTGGATTCTGCACGTACGTACCTTGGACAAGGACGTTAAGCCGTTTGCTTTGTTTCCTTCCTCGTCTAATCTATAATGACGTAAAAGATCCTATTGTGATATTCGTTAAAGAGAAGGGGATTGTCTCCTGGCGCAACAGTCTGTATTCTGCGCATGGCAGGGCACATTGCGCCACAGTAACAATCCGTATCTCATTAAATACCTCCCTATTGAAGCGCATATTTATAAATGAGTAGTTTTACTTTTGTTATCCAGTAACACCAGGTGTTATACGAAAGTTGTTATCTATGAAGAAAGTAAATGACAATTTTACTGTCTGTTAATAGCTTGAAACGTCACAAAGCAAATTGAATGAGTTCCATTCGGAGATGGTGAGTGTTAATGAATGGATGGATGATACGGAGAAGATCATCAAAAGCTTCCACGTTGGGATGGATACCGAGGAAGCCACGGATCTGCAGGGGAAGGTCGATGTACGTATGATGTAGTGATGTATTGCTAAACTAATGATGTAAGAGTTGGAGTAGTAGATGTAGTGATGTATTGCTAATAATGTAAGGGTGGAGTCGTATGATGTAATGATGTATTGCTAATGTAGTAAGGGTGGAGTCGTATGATGTATTGCTAATGTACTAAGGGTGGAGTCATACCATGTAATGATATACATGTATTGTTAATGTAGTAAGGGTGGAGTCGTATGATGTAGTGATGTATTGCTAATGTAGTTAGGGTAGAGTCGTATGATGTAGTGATGTATTACTAATCATGTAAGGATGGAGTCGTATGATGTAGTGCTAATGATGTAGGGGTGGAGTCGTATAATGTAATGATTATTATCGATATTATTGTGTGTGCTTTTTACCTAAGCCACGCACAAATATATATACTTAATATATATATATATATACTTAATATATATTTAAATAAGCTCGTATCCATTCGGATCCTTCTGGCTATGCAATTCCTAAGTTGGACGTATGTGCCTGTGAATCAATAATGATCCTTAGGTCGAAAGCTTAGTTGAGAAGTTATGGGCTTTCCCGTCCCGAACCCGAAAGAGAAAAAGCCTGGGAAAACTCACGGTACCACAAATAACCAAAGTCGGCTGCGTTTCCAGCGTGGTCGTCCTGATGGTGTAGTGGTTAACACATTCAGGGCATATTTTTCTCTTTCACCTTTATTCTGATTATTAGATGGCGCATTGTATCATGATTCCATGTTTGTTCAACCTAGCGAATTGGACAGATGTGGATGATTGTATATATATATATATATATATATATATACAGTCGATGCCAAAAAGGTTGTCCAGCAGAACAAAATATAATACTATAATATCCATTGTTTTGGGCTATTGTCTAGGCTAAAACAATAGGCCAAAACAATGGATATTAAAGTATTATATTATGTTCTGCTGGACAACCTTTTTGGCATCGACTGTATATATATATATATATATATACAGTCGTTGCCGTTAATGTTGTCCTAGACATATCCACATATTGATTTATAGCCTTTGTTCAGTTCGCACCTTTTACATAAAGAATGGTAATCAGCCGTGAACGCACCCTTTGTATTTGGTCACAAAGAGCCACGGTGGTCTAATGGTTAACGCTCTTGCTTACCAGTTCAAAGCCCCGAGTTCAAGTCTCAGTATCGGCATCGTATTTTATTTTATTTTTTATTTGTTCTTGTTTTTTCCCCCTTGTCTTTTTGTTTTATTTACATATGTTTCTTTTTGCAGTTTATTTTTTGATATTGGATAAGAACGGACGATGTAGCTAAAATAATACTGTCAACATGAAACGGTCTCAAATTTTCCCAGACTTCCGAAGTAGATAATTATACCAGCACTGACTGAGTACGCCCAAATTACGCTATTTTCGTTTAGAACGGTATAGTGATTCTGTTGATGGTTGTGGGTTTGAATAAGCGTAATTTGTTTTTCTTACACTGTGCCGGGTTTACATGTATATACCAGAAACAGTTTTGAAAATACTAGATACCCACTGATTCAAAGTATTATATCTTTGTTCAGGAGTAGGAAGCGATTTTAGCAAGTGTTATGACTTTCATTCGTACTGATTTTCTGAACTTAGGCAGACTGAGCGCGCGACCTCATTCTTTTTCCGAGATTTCGAAAACATCGGCTGCGAGACACGGAGAGGACAGTTTTGAAAATATCCGGCAGTCCAGAAATTAGCCAGAATTCTCTTTGAAACCCATAAGTAATGTTTGCATAAGTTAACGAAGCTTTTTTCTTTGTGAGGGAAAAGAACTCACATGGAATTATAGCCGTGTACTCGGCGTAAGGTTTACGAGTGTTTGACCAACGATAACAAACTTTTGAAGCCACGCCATGGACGATGTCGATGATCAAAATACTACATTCCCTGCGGCAGTCGAAGCTTTTGCAAAAGAAATGTTAGAACATCCCTTAATAAAACAGATGTGGATGATAGGTGTCCTAGGCATTTCAAAGGTTAAAAAGAACTCCGTTCTTGTTGTCACGTTTGAAATAAAAGCTTTTAAGGGAATACAGTCAGAAAAAAATTAAAGGGGAAAAAGAAATGAAAAAAATCTTCGCAGTAACAAAAATGTCGATTCTGAGACTTGAATTCGGGGCTTCGAACTGGTAAGCAAGAGTGTTAACCATTAGACCACCGTGGCTCTTTGTGACCAAATACAAAGGGCGCGTTCACGGCTGATTACCGTTCTTTATGTAAAAGGTGCGAACTGAACAAAGGCTATAAATCAATATGTGGATATGTCTAGGACAACATTAACGGCAACGACTGTATATATATATATATATATATATACAGTTATCATTGATCAAGTAAGGACCTGTTTACGTGCATACGGTCCCGTACTCTTCTTCGACAACTTGGATGGGATGATCTACAAACTAGAAGAAATAAACATATGGCAATTATGATGTATAAAATCCATCACGGTTTATGTCCTGACTATTTATCAGAGTTATTTACAAGTAGATCAATGTCCACACACTACGTTTTAAGAAGTGTTAGTCAGAATAATTATTCTATACCACGCCCTACTCGTGAATACCTAAAAAAGAGTTTCAGTTACAGTGGTGCCCTATTGTGGAATCAATTACCTAAGGCCCTTAAAGACTCTGTATCTTTAGACGCTTTTAAAGCATCTATTAGTAAAAATTAATTTTTATCCTTCAATTTTATTATTATATTTAAGGAAATTTGATTATACATAGCATTAGTACTTATTGTAAAACAATTATCCTAGAGTATTTTAGTCTTGTTTTTACTACACCTATATAATACCTATATAATTAGTGATATTAGTTACTAGATATTTATTTTAGTGCATTCCTCACGGCTATCTGAAAAGCAGCTACGCTGATGTATATTACCGTGTTTAAATAAAGATTTATTATTATTATTATTATTATTTGTTAACTCTAGCATTTGGGCTATCTCTATTGTTTCGTAGTCCATCGATAATGTTTTGAATATCGTCAACGATACTGCTGGTCCTAGCACTAGGGTCAATCTTCCTTCTTGTAAACAGGCCGTTAGTATCAGTAACGGTGTTGTCCTCCTCCTTTAGCTCGTCTCCTAAAAATCATTCGCCTTTTAAACGGCCTAAAACACGGTCAGGCTCCTAATTAGACACCAGTCTTCCTGCGCCCCCAAAACATTCTGTTCATAATACTTGGGCTCATGGCGAACTAAGATAACCCACGATATGTAATTATAAGGCTAGCAGTCGGTCACTCAAGGTTCAATCTTTTCAGTTGTTTCGTTATATGATCCAAGCCTACCGAAAACACTACTCCACAACTGACCATTTCAATCCAACCAACGTAATTCTTAAATATCAGGTCTCATTTGAGCATTCATTGATTGATTATCATTCCATTTTTAGGTGAAGTGCGATGAGCGATCAAAGTACCAAGTACGCGTCGATCGCATCAACAGACTCGGTAAAGACCTCGGTGGTGACGTCGACCAGCCGTCTCATGACGCCATCACCGAGGAACTGAAGCCATTCAACGAGCGATGGGGCGAAATCTCTCAACAGCTAGAGAACCTCAGCGACAAGGGTTACCCGCAACCCGAACACGAATGCTGTTTCATTAGAATACTGAGAAGGAAACTAGGAGTATGTCAATAAGGAAATGAATTGATCATGTCATGTGACGTCATCCCTATAACTAATATTACTGTTAGTAGTCGTAGTTGTCAGTAGGATTTCGTATAGGAAGTTCCAATTTGACGTCACAGGTTGCAGTTCAGTCAAGCTTTTTAAATCGATTCGAATTAATAGCTTAGTAATGTGCGATAACAAATAGCTGCTATCGTTATTGTCTGTAAACACGCTGTAAATTAAAATAATTTTGTGCCTGCTAACAAACATATTATCAACGTACATCACAGCATTCCAGCAGGACTATCGTAGCATTCGTTAGATTATTCGTACTTACGCTCGTACGTTAGGAAAATTTGATAAAATAATAAAAACGTGAAAATGTTTAACCTTCGAATCGCCACTCGCGGGTGCATTGAATAATGCTATTTGTAACATTAATTGTAGTTTTGGTATATTATCATTTGATCTCCGCATCTCAATCTGGCATTTGCCAAAGTAATAGGTTTTAAAGTATTTTATTAGTCTTAAAGGGTTATAATTAATCTTTACGGACCAGTTAAACGCTGGTGCAACCTGTGTTTGCTGAGTTTTAACGCATTTATGTCATGTATATGAATGACATATCTTAACACTAAGCGCATCTGATAATCCAAATGATTCAAACTCAGAACGCGAGTTTTAATAAACCGATGTTTTAATTTAAAGGTCACATTCTTCACTAATATTCATTGGTGGAAACAAGTTTCAACAAAATAAAAGCACTGAAATGTCACATTTGTGTTGTTTGATTCTTCCCAAGCAATGCGCAGACTCTGATAAAAGCTTGTCACTACCAAGCTGTCTTCGATGAGAAGTAAAGGAGTGAAGGGGGTTGCGTGACACGCTGTTCATGTTGTGACATAACCTGTGCGTCTATAACAGGACCCACTCGCGGTAGAGTTGGTATCTGTTGGTATCTCTCCCTTGCTCCGAGGGTTTTTCTCCCTCCTCAAAAACCAACCTAAATTCCAATTCGATCCTGGAGTTCGTCTGAATATTTGAATAGAAGCCTCTGGCTTGGGAGACCCGGTAACGGCTTCCTGTATTTTCAACGTAAAATAAACCATTTATTATTTTTTTAGAATTACATTATTTAATACAATAACTAGCGAGAACGAGAGGCCAGACCAAATTATTTCCTGCAAAACGTGACATCTGTACTCTGTATGAGCGGACGATCTGTAAGCTTATATAAAACTAGTACCCAGACCCCATTTACTGAATAACGTGACGCGCGCAGACTAGGGACGACTGCAGCGTATACAACAGAAATGTCAACATTAAGCAACTACCTGGATGTGTGTTCTGCGAAGAACAAGAGTTTTGCTGGAAGTCGATACTCGGACCATTTCCTACAGAAACTGAGGAACAACTTATGTTTTGAACAGTGTTTATATTAAGTTTGAACACTGGGATCAAATTGCCTTCAACTGCCAACAGGTAAGTGTTTTTGGTAAAATTCCTGCCGATTTACGCATCAGCTGGCGCATGCGCCCTAGTCATTTAGCTCTGTCCTATTAACTTTATAAAGCAAAGTGTCATAAATATAAAGTTGTAAACGATTTGTAAAAAAATATTCTAGCTTAGCGCGAATTTATTTAGGGTGCGTTTCTTTAGGTTAATTTAATCCAAAAACGGTTAAAGGTTGTTTTTTTGTAAATCCAAATCTAGTTTTTTTTTTAATCCGAAGAACTATTTTAATCGAGGAAGGATTTCGTGAATTCTTTTTGGGGCGTTTTTTTTTAGGACTAATCTGCAAAAATAAAGTCCAACTGATCAGTGGTATTGACCCATACTCTCGCGTGGAACACAGCGGTCAAACGTCTGCGCGTGCGTATTACGGTCAGTCTGGTGGGCGGCCGCGCGAATTTCCCGCGCAGAATTTACTTTGAGACATATAACAGTGAACTTCTACCGCCCAAAGTTAAGAAAAATACGTGAAAGTAAAGCTTTTTATTTTCACAGTCGACGGGAAATTGAACAAACTTCAAACTGTGAGTTTACCAAATTTTTTCGTAATTTAGGAAAGAGGTCAAAACAATGGATTTCGAATGGGACCCAATTTTGTCAGGGGAGGTGGTGGGTGGCGGGTAATACCCCCTACCCCTTTTTTCGAGGGTAATTTTCTCGCGTTGTAAAATAGGGATACGTGATTTTAATGCAGACACACGTTCTTCTCTGCCTGTAGAATCTAGAAATGTAGTTACTTCTTCAATAAGTATTTTATTCAAGAAGATATTTGTGGTCAAAAATCTAGATTTTGCCAAAATAGGTGGTGGGTTCCGGGTAACAACCCCCCTTCCATCAAAATTGGGTCCCGCCAGAGTACCATTGTTTTGACCTCTTCCCTTACCAAAAAAGTTCTCAAGGTTTGAAAACGGGTGTGTGAACAGTGACGGCCGCTCGCTCTCTTTGAATTTGTTTTGGAATATGTTGTTGTTGCAAGACTTTTGACGCATGCGCAGACGTTTGACCGCTGTGTGCTCGCGTGGTGGTTCGCTATATAAGGCCCGCCATCTATCATGACGCCACAGCTGATAGCTGGTTGCCTACTTTTTGAGATTGAAAATCATGGATATTTCCAAAGGAACACATCTACGTGCCACTCCGTACATCCTGCCTCCATTTCGCTTTCGCTTTTCTTTTATTTTCTACCACATATTTTCAAGACTGCTGCCTGTCATTGAAATCGGCTCTTCAAATCCACTACTGTAGATGTATATCTGATAATACCAACTCCCCTGACTTGAAGAAACAAGCCGAACTCCTGAGTGTTTTCGGCCACAAGCCGAGGTTTCAATAGCCCACTTCCGCGATATGCTTTACTTGTCACGCACAAAGGTTCGATACGAGGCTCAGTGCTAAATTATATTTATTCTTTTCTCTGTGAAAAGAATACATTTAAATTTAATGTTGCACGGGACTCGTGTTGAAATCTTTTGTGCGTGACAAGTAAAGCATATCGTGGAAGTGGGCTGTTCATATTTTGCTTTTTGTGCACCACGACACATGTCCCATACTCTGTTCTCACACTCGTTTACATTACTATCGCGTTCACGTGGATTTTACTCGAAGTATTTACGCGCCTTTTGATCTACATGTTTTTTTTCCATTCATCGAGTACGAGAACAAACATGCAAATGTCTTCCAAAGTTCAAAGTCAACGTTTCAAACAAGTTCGATAAAGAAACTGAGCGAAGACGACACAGAGAAGTTGCGCTGACGTTAGTTCATACAAAGGATTGCCGGGCTTGGTTATGTTTGAGTTGCAATGTTTGAGGGTAACGCTAGAAGAAAGTACAGGGCTCGGGTTTATACAGCGCCAAGGAGCTCACTTCACTCCATACCGGACTATGTGTTCAGAGTTATGGTTTTCCTCTCATCTCGCTACGCCTGGCAACAAAGCATCAACGTACGGTTACAGGACAACAGTCAGATTCGACGAGCGAGGTGAGGGATTTAGATACGAGGATTCTTACGAAAACCAGTGAAAAAGATATGGCGGCCATTGAGTTTACATCCCTTCATTTCAATTAAGCGATACGTAGAAATGAGACTTTGGCACAAGTAAACTAATTGGTGGGTTGCACTGGCGGCCATGTTGGTTGGTAGGAACAAAAGAAACCACATTTGCTTCTTTTGTTCCTACCAACCAAGATGGCCGCTACGCTTTTGTGACTGTTGTATTCCCTTAGGAATTATTGCAACCCAAGAATAGCTTCATTAGGCCTAAAGTTTACTAAATCTGCCGAGATCATGCAGACTTCCATCACCACATAGATACAGAGATGGATGGATATAAACGGAATATATTTGTAACGTGAAAATGCGTTTATATACTTTAATCCCAGGCAAAGGGTTATGACGTCATAATCCACAGGGAACCCATAGCGGCATTAGCTCTTATGATTAACTTGAAAAAATTAGGTGTTACTTTCTTATCGTTTTATCAAATACTCGAGATAATTTATTTGTTCACTTAGGCCACGGCCAGGGGACAGAGAAATCCCAGTTACTAGAAGTAGAAAAACAACACCATGGCCACATTACAGTGAATATATAAACACTACAAATTTGATCATTGTTCTCATCCAGCATTTAATCTATGAACTGACAAATGACATGAACAATTAAATGCTTGCTCTTTTTAACATCCCTGATGATGAGGATAATCTCCAGTTTGTCGGACGTCCAACAACAACAATCAATACAGTTGTTCCTCGTTAGAACTGTACTGAAATGTACCTTTGACTTATGTAATGCAAGAACCATTATTTTGAGAACATGAACTTTACAAAATGACAATTAATCAACTCATTTCAAAAGACAATGCCTCCTGAATACAACAAAGCCAAATTGGAGGTAATACTGGGCCATGTGCATTCATGTATAATGAATATAATATATAGGAGGTAATACTGGGTGTGCATTCAGTATAATGAATATAATATAGGAGGTAATACTGGGTGTGCATTCAGTATAATGAATATAATATATAGGAGGTAATACTGGGTGTGCATTCAGTATAATGAATATAATATAGGAGGTAATAACGGGGTGTGCATTCATGTATAATGAATATAATATAGGAGGTAATACTGGGTGTGCATTCATGTATAATGAATATAATTATATAGGAGTACCGTTGTTGGGGATCTCTTCTTTAATCTTTAAATATGATAATTGCCTGGTAGCGTGGAGCTAATTTGGCAATGAAATTGTCAGCGGTCGTGCAAGTACTGAGGTTACGGTGCAATAAGTGATAATAAGTTAAAGTATTATAGTGCATGGTGAAGTGCAATGTTCAATGTTCAATGTTCAATGACTAATAATCAGAGTGCAAATGGCGGCAAAAGGATAAAAATAACCATTATAATAATAATTCATAAGCTGGTAAACAACAGCATGAGCTTACATATAAAGAGATAATGACTGCCGCCACACAGGCGTCTCCAGTGACGGTGCAGCTATCAATCGATAAGGGACTCCGATGACAACAGCTACGCCGCCACCACAGCGCGAGCGCGACCGCAGCCAATATTAATTGGTTGAGATTACACATACATGGATACGCCAGTTTGGAAGCTATTCAAAGATGTAGCATTAACAATGTTGTGTGGTAAGGAATTCCATGGTGGAATCGATCTGACATAAAACGAGTACTTGAATGCGTTTATACTAGCGAGCGGGTGTTCGAACTTATATTCGTGCATAGCTCTTGTGCGAGTATAAGTGCTTAGTTGAATATCGTAGGGAAAGGTGATTTTCACTAGACCGTAATTAATCTTGTAGAACATAGTAAGGTCTGCAATATTTCTGCGTGACTGAAGCGATTGCCAGCTAAGCTCGTTTAGCATTGATGATACACTGCTGGTGCGAGCATAGTCACAACATGTAAAACGCGCGGCCCGTCGCTGGATGGACTCGATGGCTCTGATGTCCTTTTGGTGGTGTGGCGACCAGGCCACCGTAGCGTACTCGGCGATAGGGCGCACAAGGCTGACGTATGCGCGCTGTTTTACGGCTCTGCTGCAGCACGAGAGGTTCCGCTGTAAGACACTAAGTATTCTGCTAGCTTTCTTTCTCACCTCTGCAGATTGTTTAGACCAGTCAAGGGAATTAGTGATGTAGACACCCAGGTATTTTTGATAGGTAACACTTTCGAGGCACGAGTTGCAGAGGGAGTATCTGTGTGTGGATGGATGTTTTTTCATTGTGATAGACATTGCGTAGCATTTGTGTGGAGCGAAATTCATCTGCCAAGCGGAGGCCCACTGTTCGAGGTGGTGAAGGTCCTGCTGCAGGGTGTAATGATCGGCACCAGAGTGGATTTGGCGAAATATTACACTATCGTCCGCAAACAGCTTCATGTTAGAAGAAATGCCTGAGGGAAGATCATTTATGTACTTCCCCCGACTCTCCCCCCCCCCCCCCCCCTCCCCCTCCCCCTTCCCCTTCCGTAATCTAGCTCCCCGGGGGATCTCTGGTGCCAATAAACCTCTTCTGTCTGTCAAACCTCTTCTGTATGTCTGTCTCTGATGATTTCGCCCTCTCCGGGGCGTGGTCCCTAGTGTTTTCACCCCCTTCAGGGATTTCGCCCCGCCTCCTTGAAACAACTTTCTCATTGAACGAACTAAACTGATGAAGCCTAAAATGGTTGGCAACATCATTTGTTCATTAACTTTTGAATTAGGCCTTTTACCGCGACGTACTTGATCATAAATAAACGTAATAATAGAGCCTTTCAGCTTGCCTGTTTGTTGCCCCATTTCCGACCACGTGATACTTCTCTAGAGGATTCAGTGCTTTGTTTTCCAATTATAGAAATTGGTACGTTTCCTCTTGGGATACCGAAAGACAAAAAGGGAAAAGTCACGTAGTCTGAAATGGGGCAGCAAACAGGCAAGCTGAAAGGCTCTATTGTAACGCCGCTTCAATAAACGGTAGCTGTTGAAATAAAACCGTCTAAAGGTATAAAACAACCTTCCGTAGCATTTCTTGCGTTAATTTGTGAACCAGACTAAAGTGAACTTGGCTAAATAAAATTAATCAGTGCTACTTTTTGTTTCAGTCTGTTTACCCAAAATGGTAATTTCTGTTATAAGGAGCAATTGATAAACGTTTGGCTTTCACAAAGCGCACCTGAAACAATGCTGCAGGTCGTAGTTGTCTCGCTACTTGTTTAATAAACTGTGTGATGAGCTAGATTGATGTAAACTCATGCTGACTATAAAGCCATATTTTTGTCAATTTTACTTTAATTAGAACTAATCTGTAGAGCAGATTAATATCAGCGCCTAAGCTGTGGAACGACTTGCCCTTCAGCATTCGTGAAGCCTCTACTGTAGTCGTATTTTTAAAAGTTTAAACTAAAGAGCTACATTTTTTGACCGGCTTAACTGGCCACACTTTGTAATTTCCTATATTTATCATTTTGCGCAATTAATCAAATTATTGTAAGCGCATAGAACATTTATGTATATGCGCTATATATATAAATGTTTCATTATTATTAAATAAGTGGTGGTGTTCTTTTCTTACTCAGCATATTTGATAGAAGAACAAAACACTGCACACTCACGAGGTTAGTTTAAATTGTAAATTTAGACTGATTATCGATCGGAAGGTTCCTAGTTCAGAAAGATTACTTTAGCGCATCCTAAACAAAGAGATATAGTGTATAGCGATACTTACTGCCACGTCACCATTGTCATGCCAACCAGACATCCATTGGTTCCTGACACAAAGCGGCCTTTTGAAAACATGGTTGGCACATTAGCATAACAATTATAATGTTTATCAACACGAAGTATCGCTATTAAATTAGCGCAAAAAGCTCTAATTATGCAAAAACGGCAATTTTAAACATTTGAAAAGCCACGCATTGTTTGTTTGAACACGTGCAACCGAGAGCACAAGTCTTGCCCAAATACGTTCAATTTTTATTTCAGAACGGATCGAGTATCGAACAGATTAAAATGTTAATTTTTTATCACTAGCTGTTACTTTTCGAATAATATTGGGCCAGAAATCTCGTGAACAAGAGAGGGGGGAGGGGGGCGAAATCCCTACTGTAATAGACGAGGGGTGGGGGCGAAATTCCAAAGGGGGAACGAAATCCCTAGTGATATCGCCCCCCTCATGTCTCAAATACCGTGGAATGAGAAAAGGCTAATCATTTGTTGTTAAAATCAAGCAAGGCACATTGAAACTGAAATCCTTCCACAAATACGATGTTTATTTACAGCTGCTTGTTAAATGTAAGAATGTTTGATGATTTGAATAACAGAACCACTGCACCTCTAGGTGTTTAATAATAATAACGATTCTGACGCTGTTACAAATATCACGAGAAGGAAGTGTGCCTGAAGCATTCAAGTTTTGTTTTTATATCATCAGTTCGCGATTGTTCGGATGCGTAATATGTATGTTCAGTTCCGTAACGCTGATTACATTAGTTCTTCGCAAAACTAATTAAAACTCACCAGTTGATCTTTTTATCTCTTTGTGTTTCTTTATTCAATGGAGCAATTATCGTCAAAAAACCTCCAAGGAATTCTTTTCTTTGCTCTGCATGAACCTCTTAGCAAATAGATTCTTATGCAAATACCACACCGAGCTGTGTGAACTGAACTTTTATTAACTTTGTTTTACTATTATCTTAAGAACTCACTGGAGCATACATGGAATACAATATTGTTCAGATTAATTTCTTGTTCGCTGTACTGTTGAAGCAGATTTCTTGTGTTTTTTAACTTTATTATCGATTAATTGCCAAGAAAGACATGGGAACAAGAAAGACTGAGTTTAAGAAAAGGTAGGAAATCGAGATAATATAACACAACTGAACACAACAAAACTTGTTAAAGTTTATACCATACGTTGCTAAACGATAGCAAAGAAAACCTTCACTAGTTAGATTTAACAGGACTTCCAGTTTGCTATCAAACGTACATTCCTTGTAGTTTGCTATCAGCTAGTCCAGTTCAATGGATGGATTTTGATTGAGAACTTTGAGTAACTGTGTAAGTGTGGATTATAACCCAGCCTTGCTCTTCCTGAAATGTTTTAGTTTATCATTTTAGTGTTTCTTTAGACATGCTGCTACGGTTTGAGTCCTGGCTGAGAGACGGCTAACAAACCGACCAATATAATAAATACCCGATATGTATGGTGAAGGGTTGTTGGACGAATTGTTCGCAGCAAGTGATCTCAGTGGTGGTGCTAGCTAACTCGAGTAGCTAACTTGAGGGCATTTTACCATTTAGATTAACGACACAACAGGCTACGGGTTGTTGAAAGTTCTAAGCCGGAATCTTTGTACTAATTACCTCAGTAAATCTAGTAACGTTGAGAATAGTAAATTCACATAGCGGCTGCTGGTCTATAACCACTAAAATGTGAAATATCTTTGCGGACAGTAGTAATTTAAGAAAATACATAGCTTAACTTCAGTTGCCATTAACATAGAAGCTGCCCTTAATGAATGTATAAACTGGTACTTGGAATCGCACGATTAAACTACCGGGATGAAGTCTTCATTCCTGTATGAGCCAATAAGAACAGTCGTTGTTTCCCTATATTGGAACATCTGTATTTCTATTAATAACTAACTACACCATTTAGTTTTAAACTATCTACTGGTTCAAACTGATTTGACAATACCTCACTCGGTTTCTATACTGCCGTCGGTTGTCCCTTTGGATAGCAGTTCAGTTAGACTAGTTGTACCGGCCCAGTAGGAACACATTATAGGAACGCAGTATGAATTTGATCCTCAACCAGCGGAACTAATGTATGCTTTTGATCTTCTGTAATTCGCACAAAAAATCAAACTTTATCAATCCATTTTTCACTTCAGCTATCTTGTTTACATCCCATGTTTACCATCGCCATCTGGCTCCTGATGGTCGGTCGCTTGGGCGGTAAAAGAAAAGAAAAAAGAATAAAGATTAGGAAACCAAGGCTAACAAACACTTCACGTACTTAGTTTCACATTGATAGGTCAACCGTATGAATGGATAATATGGTCACTGAACTCATGGAATTTAGAAACTCCAAAACATTTCTTCATTAGCGTCCCGAAATTAAAAAGAGAAACTACTAATGACTACGTTGGATAATTTGTGTCTAATTATCATGTAACTCTTGAAAGTGTCATACTGGTACAAGTCACGATATGGGACAGGAGCACCTGAACTGACTTTAATTTCGACTGCTTGATACTACTAGAACTGCTGTAGTAAATCTGAGTACATATAATTTCCTATCGTCCATGTGGGATGTATTCAAGCTCAACGTGTGACATGGATTCAAGTCTTAAGTACACACCATATCCTAAAAAGTAACCGTAAATCCGATAAACACTTAGTGGATTTTAATTTGCAAGATCTCTCGTATCCTGATAAACAGTAGGTGATTATTTTAATGTTGTTTTCTTTTCAAGACAAAAACAGCTGATGTCAGAATGGAGATCGAACGCATTACGCTATACCAAGAGCCTCAAATCACTCGAGGACTCATGGAGAAAGCTTGGCAGCTTCCCATTTGAGGTAAGAGAGTATGACACAGATACCACATATGCTCTGTGAGTGAGTGGCCACTGATTGAGTGCCGTGTTGATTTGCATGCATGGTTGACAGCAATTCATCTTTAGAATGTAGTTGCGGATTAAAAACATCAACTCCTCTCTCAATGTTTGGCAATTCTTCGTGATTCTCGATTGCTTCATTCTATGCATCATGAAACAAATATCAGAAAGATCAAGCTTCACGAAAGTGCTCTCATGTTGTGAAACCTTCAATGTTTATATTGTCGAGAGATCTAATCTGGTTCTTCTGATGATAATGAATCGATCACTTCATATACTGAAATGTGTCTATTTTGTCCTTTCATGACACGTCAACAGTCTTAGTTTTGTTGATGTTTACAGTCATTTGTGTCAATTGTTTGTTCGTTTATTTCTACTTATTTCAATCACGCGATAGGGTTTACATGAAAATCACAGTGTTTTTATATATAGTAACAGAACTGTTCAAGTTCTTAACATACTTCAGTGCTGGGGCAACAAAACCAAATATGTTATGTATCCACAGCTGGATACAGCGGATGAGTCCGAGGATGTGCCTGATGTTCAAGATGATGATATCGTCATGTGGAAGCAGCATATTCACGATAGTCGGCAACAAATATACAGGTAATCGACATAAAGGTAAAGGTATTCATTTAAATAGCGCAAATTCTGTATGTATTTATTAAAATGCGCTTTACAGGGTTATTTTTGTGATATGGACTGCTATTGTGGTGCAATGTGCTGCCATGCAGTTTACCAAGCTACACAGCTTACCAAGAGAGCTAACCAAGCTACACAGCTTACCAAGAGAGTTAACCAAGCTACACAGCTTACCTAGAGAGTTAACCAAGCTACACAGCTTACCTAGAGAGTTAACCAAGCTACACAGCTTACATAGAGAGTTAACCAAGCTACACAGCTTAATAACTCACTACTTATCTGATTTACAACATTTGCTTTATAGTCAGTTTGTAGCTCATGCTAATGCACTGTATAAATTTATCGTATAACCCGTACGTACGGTCCAGCAGGACCAATTTATCGTAAAACCCGTACGTACGGTCCAGCACGCGCTTTCCTTTCAAAACCATTTACAAAAGTCACGTGATGGCGGCCGTACGTGTTTGACGTAAGCGGGTCGGAAAAAGCCGTCCGGTCTGCTAGATTTTCTGCTTGTTGTTTATATGATAAAGTATGATATAATATGATTGAAAAATTTATTGAATGATCCTGAATCCTGTGTAATTCAAGCTGGAAACAAACTCTTTCGCTAATCACCAACTTTAATGAAATATAAAATGTTAAGTGTTAAATAACTGATTTTTGGTTATTTATTTTTATGTGTCAGCTCCGTTGAAAAGCTTCGGGATATCCAAAAGGCCCACAAGAAAAAGAAATCGTCTCCTGCCAAAGCATTCAAAGCATCGCTGAAGAGAACACGCAGCCCTAAACGCGTAGTTCACCTGAACACGCTACTGAAATACCTTGAGAACATTATGGTGAGTCAAAAGACTAGTTCAAGGTGTCATAGCCAGATTAAAATTATTACATTAATGGATTGAAATGTTTTATTTTTTCATATTTTGTTAAGAGTTTCAGTGTGGACATTTACATGTACCTCTATGTAAAATAATATATACTCGTCCATCCCACCTGTATTAAAGTCGAAACCTGTAATAGAACATTGTAATGGTTTCGATGATCAGTTGTGTGTTGTCTGTGTAGGTGATATTAGATTTTCAGTTCTGTGTGTTGTCTGTGCATGTGATATTACCCGGGGGGGGGGGGGGGTACTCCTGTTTGTGACGTATTATGTATGTGCCGCCCGGGTGGGTACTCCTGTTTGTGACGTATTATGTATGTGCCGCCCGGGTGGGTCAGGGTTTTGAGCTCAGTTTGGGCAGGTAGGGTCAGGATTTTGACCTGATTTCGGCAGATCAGGGTCAGGATTTGAGTATAATTTGGGTGCAGTCAGGGTCGGGGTTCAGTATTTTTTAGGCATATTTGTTTTTAGCTACTATGTCAACAAAAGACATTCTGTTGCCGCATTTTGATCGCCTGCCCACATGCAAGCACTGAGGTTCCCATACATCGTGACGCCGCTAATTCGTACTTCAGTACTTATCTATGTAATTCATCTGCTGATTTGTTTACCCAATGCCACGTCCCGACTTGAAATGTTCCGTATTTTGCATGAAATCCCGATACGCGGTATACCGGCCAGGATATATATCCGACCGTGTTTTGAAAACAATTTAAAGCATGGGCAATCAGGGTTTTTTTTCCAAAAAGGGGGCAATCAGGGTTTTGGAGCTCGGATTGGGTCAAACAGGGTCAGGGTTTGAGCCTCTTGGCCTCACATACATACCCATTTTTCATGCAAGTAAACCCCCCCGGGGATATTACATTATCAGTTGTGTGTGTAGTCTGTGCAGGTGATATTACATGATCACTTGGGTGTGTTGTCTGTGCAAGTGATATTACATGATCAGTTGTGTGTGTTGTCTGTGCAGGTGATATTAGATGATCAGTTGGTGCATGCGGAGTTAACGGAGCAGTTAATCACCCTTGGTAACTATCGAGTAGCAGGAGGAGAGTTAAGTGAGTTGAACGCCACTAAACTCAGAGATGAACTGGTCGCACTTAACTCACGATGGAATACACTCAACAAGCAAGTGCTCAGCCTCACAGATAAGTAAGTGTCGTCGCTGCAGATTGAACATTATTTCTCCTTTCTCTTCCTATTTTTATTTCTCAGAACGAGTTTTTTTTTTCTCTTTTATCGGGCTACAATCCTAATTTGGCGGAATGGAAAAAATATACAGCATTTTAATACTCGTCCAAAAAATTTCACTCAGTCCAGTATGGTCCTCGACCATAAGATTTCAAGCGGCACTCGATTATGGAATGCCATTAGTAGCGATACGAAAAACATTTCCCAACTAAGTTATTTTAAAAACATTTATTCAACAACATTTTATCCAATAACTTCAAACAAACATTTTAACATTACAAGAACATTTTAATTCAGTAGAGTCTACTTTTAGGATAAATTGCAAATTACAAATTATCTTTAACAATTAATATTACTTATCTAGTTTCTACATTGTAATTCCTATCTAGTTTTTATAATGAGCCGCAATGTAAACTACTGGATAACCAGTAATTGTGTTTCTTACCCAATACAGTCTATTATTATTATTATTGTCCTAAAAGTAATTAAAGGGCATGTAAGCCACCCATCCACTACCGATTCGAATCTAATGTAGAATCATATGAAACGAATGTGAGGGTTATTTTGTATGAAACGAATGTAAGGGTTATTTTTGTATGAAACGAATGTATACAAAATAACCCTTACATTCGTTTTAAGGGTTATTTTGTATGAAACGAATGTAAGGGTTATTTTGTCGAATTCGAATGATAAACGGTAAAAAAATGCGTGATTTTTGGTGTAAGAATACTCACTTCCGGTAAAATCACGGATTTTGCTGTGACGTCACAAGTGGAACACATGGCCACGAAACGGCGTCGGGCGGGCATGACATCGAGTCTTCATAGCGAAGACTTCAGCATTGAAGTGAGGTACTACATTTAGGAACTTCCGGTTCTGTGTTCCACTCGTAACGTTACATATCCAAGATGGCTAGGGAAAGGAAGAAGAAATGACGAACACAGAAAAAAATATTTTACTTTTAGATCCAATCATTTTGTGCAAGAAGTCGATATAGAGTACAGTAAGCACGCATTGTGGAGTACGAAATGTCAGAACATGGAACAATGGATGACAGAAAGCGAGAAGCTTATAAGACAGCATACCAAGATCGCCGAGGACAAGGACACATTGAAAGAGCAGCTTGAAGACAATCAGGTCTAGTGGAGAGATTCGTGTTGACTATAAGAACTGGAATACCTAACTGAAGTAGGTTTCGTATGGTGGTTGTATATCGGGGAAGATTAGGAAAATCTATGCATGCTATAAAGAGCGATATATCACTGAAAACTATGACGTTATACAGCCGTGACGTTGTTTATTGGCATTCCACAGAAAACAACCTGTACATTCTCCAACATGTACTCAAATGAGAGCAAACAAGACAGTTCTTATCACTGATTTATTTGTCACTAAGAGGATGATACGCCAAAGTTTGACTCAAAGCAGAATTTCGCTAACCAGAAGCTTTCCACATTGTCCTAAAGTAGTATTTGAGTGACAACAGTATGAAGCACAGTGCAATAAGCACCACAAGTCCATTGACATGCCTTCTTTCTCTCTCACAGGAGTTTAGTAACGAGGTTCAAGAGTATTCCCAGGCAGCCTCTGAAGTGTTCTTTGCAGGCGATAAGTTAGTAGAGAAAAATCGATTAGACGAGTCTGATGTGGAATCCATGGAAAAGATAAATGAGAGCCTGAAATTACGATGGAATGCCTTAGGGGAATATCTAACAGAGAGACACAACACGTAAGCTGGGCAAATCCTATCAGTTAATATTAGGTTTAGACCTGCTGTAGTGGAACTGATCTGGGCAAATCCTATCCTATCCTATCAGTTAATGTTAGGTTTCGACTATGATTTTTGTGCTCCTTTCACCAGAATAACGTCCAGGATGCGAGAGCACTTGAAGGAAAAGACCGAGAGCGAGCTGTCACCATGGAGAGAAACTACAAATGCGCTGCACAAATCTCTGGCAAGTGCGCGTCACAAACTCGAGACCACTGACGAACACCTGAGTGACTCGTCTGACCACGAGACGTTATTACTGTGTTCAGCGGATATCAAGGTAAGAAAGAACATGCATGCGCTGTGCCATACCCAATGTGAGGATGCAGTCATATTATATTTTCCTTGAAAACAACATAGCTAATTTGCTGCCCTCAATGCTGTCTCAATACAGATCATGTGATATCTCTTCAGATAATTAAAGGGTACTCAATGCTGTCCCAGTACAGATCATGTGTCGTCTTTTCAGGGTAAAGGTTACTCAATGCTGTCCCAATATAGAGAATTTAGCACTTTGTGATGGAGTCGGTTCTAGACATTTATGCATTTTCCTTCAGGATAAATTTCTCATATGTATTTGGACAACATTGAGGGAAGCGAATTAGTTCTATTGCGAGCAAGAAGCTTATCAAGCATATAACCCACGTATTTGCGTGTTTGTAATTCATTTCAAGGAAGTTGAGAATCAACTGAGAAGACACACGAATGAAGAGTTATATACCATCTCCAACTCTAGCGCTGAATGGATCAACCAGAAGCGCCTGTCGCCCGAGGAGGAAAAAGAAGTATTAGACACTATCAACGTGCTGCACAACAACCTGTCAGAACTTGAAGAAAGCGTTGCACAAAGAAAGGAAAAGTGAGTAGAGATGAGACAGGATCAGTTATTTGTAGCTGTTTTGAAGGTTTAGACTGTCCTGAAATACTAGTATATCATATGATTCTGATGATATGTATAGGGCATGTCCTGGTGTATATATCGTATGATCTGATGATATGTATAGGGCACGTCCTGGTGTACATATCGTATGATATGTATAGGGCACGTCCTGGTGTACATATCGTATGATCTGATGATATGTATAGGGCACGTCCTGGTGTACATATCGTATGATCTGATGATATGTATAGGGCACGTCCTGGTGTACATATCGTATGATCTCATGATATGTATAGGGCATGTCCTGGTGTACATATCGTATGATCTGATGATATGTATAGGGCACGTCCTGGTGTACATATCGTATGATATGTATAGGGCACGTCCAGGTGTACATATCGTATGATCTGATGATATGTATAGGGCACGTCCTGGTGTACATATCGTATGATCTCATGATATGTATAGGGCACGTCCTGGTGTACATATCGTATGATCTGATGATATGTATAGGGCACGTCCTGGTGTACATATCGTATGATCTCATGATATGTATAGGGCACGTCCTGGTGTACATATCGTATGATCTCATGATATGTATAGGGCACGTCCTGGTGTACATATCGTATGATATGTATAGGACACGTCCTGGTGTACATATCGTATGATCTCATGATATGTATAGGGCACGTCCTGGTGTACATATCGTATGATCTTCTTATGTGTGGGGACATACAGTTGAACCTTGACCCTTGCATATACCCATGCGGTATTTGTGCAAAACCAGTGAAGATAAACCAACGAGGAATACAATGCGATTTCTGCGATATTTAGCATCATATTCCCTGCATGAACAGGGACAAAATCGCATACGAAGCTCTAGCAAATTCATCTTGCGTATGGGAATGTAACAAGTGCGGTATACCAAATGTTTCCAGTTCTCTACTTAAAGACCCTGTGTCCGAGCCCATGGTGCTTTGCGCCAATGTTATGATTAGTTTGTTTATCAACGGCCGCATAAATTAAAGGCCAGCTTTTAGGCGAACTAAAATGCTCTCGATTGTTTATAAGTTTCATAAAAGAAGTACCCATATACTTTGGATAACGAATTTCATAATTTCTACCGGATTAGAAACCCAATCGAGCCCACGAATTTTCTCCGGATGCTTTGAATATGATTGTAACAGTACTTGGCAGGAAGCCAGTTGTTGTCTTTAGATTCTAATTAGGTTCACGAGTGCGACTTTTCACAACTCTACAAGCAAACACATACTCTTGCTACCTTGTTTTCATGTTTCCAGTATTGCTTAGCTGTATTGGAAGATCTCTACTTTCCTTGCGAATGATATATTTTGAGTGTAAAATGTCGACTCGTACTCGAGTCAAACTCACAGCGAAGTAACAGCTGAACTCGGCAGATTGGACTTTGACCCGCGATCGTAGTTTTGGTAGCAAGACTTTCTGGACCTACTGGACCTACTGGAGGATGAAAAAAAAGGTTAAGGACATTGCTTTCTCTGCTAATAAAAATGCAAAACATATACAGATACGTCGTAACACCTCAGTGGAGCTTAGCCATGCGAAATTATAATTACGAATGATCTTGATGCCAGAAGTGGTTGCATGCTTTGAATTTGTGCTTTGTATTTCCAACGAAGCCCGCCGGTCCATTAGTGCAACAAATCCCCGGGAAACTCACGTAGTAGTCCTTTTGAACTACAAGTGTTCTCTTGTAGATCTAGAGAAAGTAAAATGTGGACTGCTGAAGGATTATTTGTCGAGTCGCTTCGCCTCGCTGTCTCAGTCCTTTCTCCGGAATTCCTCTACTCGCCACTCTAGTCCGGGATTCGAAGAAATATTCGAACTAAAGTTTCATTTAAAAAAGAATATATTCAAAAGTTAAGATAAAAGAAAGTCAGTTAAGCATATATACCTATGAATAATTACACGATGGCCCAAACTAGGGATGGATTTCGAAAGATTCGAGAGTCCCATAACAACAACAACGATCTTTCTGATTTCCGTAGCCTACAGAAATGATTTGCGCGCGCAAAGCACCATGGGCTCGGACACAGGGTCTTTAATTCATGTACTAACATTGAGTATTCAAATCAGTTTTCTCCCATAAATAATAATAATAATAACTTTCCTGAACCTCAAATATCCTCCACTCCACAAAGGCAAAGACCACAAGGGCTGCCCGTTGATGACTCACTTGATGCAAACTCTACCATAACATCTGCCTCAATGGTTAGCTCAGTTGGTAGAGCACGGTCTAGAGTGCGGGAGGCCGGGGGTTCAAATCCCGGCCGCGTCCTTGGGCAAGGACGTTTATAAGCCGTTGGCCTTGTCTCCTCCTACTTCTAATCAGTATTTCAAGGGGACGTGAAAGAACCTGTTGTACTACTCGAAAAAGAGCAGGGGATTTTCACCCGGTACAGCAGCCTGGCCATTGCACTAACCACACACTCAACATCGTAAACTGCGTGGTAGCTATTAATTAGCGCCGTAAAGCAGTCCAAAATATTTCACTGACGGGATATGTCAGTAATATGTAAAGCGCCACGAGACTGTGGTGATATGGCGCTATATAAATATGGCCATTATTATTATTATCTGATCATGTGTCGGACTTCCTACACTCCCGCAAACGTAACCAAGTACGGGTATGTACCATTAACATTTGCAGTCTCATTAGTCATGATAAACATTTACAACTCCAAGTCATTGAGACATCAAACCTGATGTGATACTTGGCTGTGAGACACACCTTGAGGCAGCATTTAAGAGTAATGACATTTCCTGATGAATTTCTTCATCCTTCCCCAAATCGCAAGGACCGAGAACCTGGGTCACCATAGCTGTGCATAGTGATATCATCTCAGTAGAGATCTCCTGCTGATTGTGAGATTGTATCGACCAAGATCTCCCACAGTAGAGGTGATATTATGTTTGGTGCATTTTATCGCCAGCCTATATCCCCTGTCGAGACCATTGAACAACTGGAGCTCTCTATGAACAACCTTAAGGAGCTAAATGGACTTAACAGTAAACAAGTCGTACTTGGAGGTGATTTTAATCTTCCAGATGTAAACTGGAACGATGGCTCCATCAAGAGTAATCCCCAATATCCACATATAATCAGTGAAAAAATGTTAGGCATTGTGGACGACATTAACCTCACACAGGTAGTGCAGGAACCCACCCGTCAAAATAATATACTAGACCTGGTCTTTACAACTCATCCAGATCTTATCGAACGCACCTATATTGTTCCAGGTATGAGTGACCACAGCGCAGTAATTTGTGACATTAACCTCAAGATTAAACCCCCATCGAAACCATCAAGGTCTGTCTTATATAAACGGGCTGGCATGGGAGTTTTGCAGGAACAATTAAGGGAGTCCTATACATCATTTCAATCCTCAGACCCTTCTACAAAATCAGTGAAAGAAAATTGTTGATACCATTAAGGAGCACATCCCCCAAAAGACCCTAAGCAAGAAAAAATCCATCCCATGATTCAACACGCGCATCAAACGTCTGATCCGACAGAAACAACAACGCTACAATGCCGCCCGTCACAGCGAAAGTGATCAGGATTGGCGCAAATTTAGACATATTCGTAAAGTGGTCCAAAATGAAATGCGGATAGCTCATCAAAATGACATTAATAATCTTCTAGATATTGGCGATGACGTCATCAACAATAACACCAAGCCCAATATAACCATGCGATTCTGGCAGTACATCAAAGCCAAACGTAAAGATTGTTCTGGGATCCCCATCCTCAAATCTGATGGTAAGGAAATCACCGACCCAAAACAGAAGGCAGACATTTTGAATAACCAGTACAACAGTGTTTTTACAGATGAAAACCCCATACTACCAACATTGGGCCATAGTAACATCCCAGACATGCCAAATATTACAATAGACATTGATGGTGTCACTGAACTACTTCAGAGTATTAATCCGTCAAAGGCAGCTGGACCAGATCTGATCCCTATGCGTGTACTTAAGGAGGCTGCATCTGCTATTGAACCCTACTTGTGTTTTATTTTCCAGCAATCAATCGACACGGGGACTGTCCCGGCTGACTGGAAACATCATAGCAGTATACAAGAAAGGCTCAAGACTGGAGGCGGTTAATTATCGGTTATTTATCGGTTAATTATCTCGTTAACATCTGTTCCATACAAACTATTGGAACATATCATATTTCACCACATCATGTCACACCTGGATGCACATGACATATGTATTTGATACATTATTCAACGATATTCTTGAACAACATGCACCTGTCAAAACTTTTAAAGTTCGTGGGAAACCTAACCCATGTGTTACTGACAATATCCGTGGATTAATGAAGACTAGGGATAAATGGCATAAAGCAGCTAAGAAAACAAATGATCCATTGGCATGGACGACATATAGGTTCTTCAGACAGGAGGTAAAACGTGAAATTCGAATTGCAGAAAGGGATTTTGTCGCTGAGAAGATACAGAAAAATCCAAACAACACCAACAGTATTTGGAAAACAATCCGTCACTGCATACCAAACAAGTCTAAATCACTTTTTTTCCAATAAAGATCTTAGTTCTCTAAAAAGATACAGCCAATGACACTCTTAATAAAGTGAGCGAGTGGCTTAATACAAATAGATTATCTCTGAATGTAGATAAATCAAATTTTGTGATATTCCATCCCGTACAAAAGAAAGCTTTTCCCATTGAGTTGTCTATTAATCAAAAATGCCTAAAACAAAAACCGAGTGTTAAAATGTAGATACTTAGGTGTGCTAATTGATTCTAATCTATCCTGGAAATATCAAACTCAGGAAATACTAAAAAAAGTCTCTAGAGGTATAGGAATCCTCTCCAAGATAAGACACTATGTGAATTTGAGTGTCCTGATCAAACTTTATTATACGATAGTATATCCCTTCCTTACATATGGTCTACTTGCATGGGGAAACACTTACCCAACATCACTACAAAAGCTATCTATTATTCAAAAGAGATCCATTCGTATTATTACATTTTCAAAGTTTGATGCACATACAAGCCCCCTTTTCAAGAAATTAAACATTTTAAAGCTAGCAGATCTGATATTCTTGCTTTCAGTTACGTTTATGTTTGATTACCATAATAATAATATCCCAACTTCTTTCTCGGAATTCTTCACTCCAGTTAATAGAATCCATGAGCATAATACTAGATTAGCTTCAAAATCAACATATTTTATACCAACTGTTCGAACAAAAAACGGTAAATTCAGTTTAAGATATAAAGGTGCTGTAATCTGGAATTCACTTTCCGAAGAAAGTAGGACAATTCAGTCAAGGAAACTCTTCAAATCTAGACTCCAAAAACAGCTCATAGAGAATTACTAATTTCATTTTTTTTTCTTATATCCATCTTCTCTTCTAAATCTTGTATTTGCATCTCCCCATCTCCCTCCCCAAGATACCTGTTTGTAGTTTCATCGTCATTTAGTGCTTAGTGTTATTGATATCAAGTGTGATAATATACAATTGTGTCGTATGTTATATATATTTCTTCATGTTTTCTTTCTTTTTTTTCGTTATCTAGTTTGACCCATATTATACTGTCTATAAAAATATATTTCGGGATACCAGACTCGATTAGTTTTTTTCTTCTAAGCTACTTCTGGTATCCCAATACTCTAACTATGGCAATTACATTTATTAATTACACTCCATGTAAATACAAGACAGAGTACATATCAAACAATTTATTGAGAAAAGTGTCGTTCCTGAGAGCTCCCTGTGATATTCCATATATGGTCAATATATTCCATATTTGGAAAGCAGGATGGATCGTCGAATACTAGATCACGTTCAGGAAGTGTAGCGAGCCGGCAGAAGAGAGGCGAATACAACGTAGGCTACAGGAAGTGCGATTTAAAAAAATCGATATCGAAATTTGAAAAGGTGAGCGTATGCCTCACTAGCATCTAGTCAGGCCCAAATATTACTCTGAACGACAACAATTATTTGATATGTGAAAAAAAAAAAAAAAGGATCTTTAGCAAAGACGATAAAACTGTTGCTGACGAATTCAATAAGCTTTTCGTTTCTGTCGGTCAAACTACCATCGAGAATATCAAATCGCTGGCCAATTAATACAATATTGTGACAGGAAGCAGCGATAACTTCATCCCAAGAGAATACCAAACATGCGAACAATTCTCACTGAGCCCCATTGTTTGTAAACACGTCGAGGATATAATATTATCTATGCCCTCTAACAAAGCTCCAGGGATTGATAAGATTCCGATCCGTGTAATTAAGGACTGCCTAGGCCCTATTCTCCCAGTTTTTACTTCCATTGCAAACACTTCAATAGCCACCAACACCTTACCTGCACAATGGAAACTAGCTGAAATTACTCCAATACCTAAAGATGTAGACTATGAACAAGCGAATAAAAATAGACCGATTTCGCTCCTACCAATATTATCGAAAGTCTGTGAAAGGATCGTCCACAATCAATTTACATCATATCTCATATCAAAGGGAAGGCTGTCAAATAACCAAAGTGGAAACAAGAAATTTCACTCTACAGAAACTTCTGTCGTTGAAACAACAGACAATATTCTCCAGGCCATTGACAACAAAAAACAAACTGCTCTGGTTCTTTTAGACATGAGCAAGGCTTTCGACAGCGTCGATCACAAACTGATGATTTCTAAACTACAAGATGTAGGGGCTTCACCTTCATGCACAGACTGGTTTCGTAGCTACTTGAGTGACAGACGACAAGTTGTCCGAATTAACTCAGCCCTATCTGAGCCTCTTACTATGGCAGCGGCGTGCCTCAAGGGAGCATACTGGCACCACTCCTATTCAGTATATATACGAATGATCTCACCTCTGTACCACAGAAATGTATTGCAAAGAGTTATGTGGACGACACCAAACTACTTATATCATTCAATCTGAGAGAGAGGACATCTACAATAACCGATATAGAAGAAGATTTCTCAGGTACATTAAGGCCTGGGTCTCAAGATGGCCACCCCAAATCAAGAGGGGGTAGTCTATCTCTTTCTCTTTGTAATATTTGTCCATACAATTTTGAAAAATATGATGTTTGTCACGACCTTAACAATTACACATGACAGTTTCCATGGAAACATGGAATGTGACCTTTGAACTCTAATGAAAAGCATTTATTTTATAGCCTCCTGCATTATGGTAAAGTATTTTCATATGCCGGGGATTTTTATGCGTGTGAATCAGAGATAGTCCATACTTTATAAATCCAACGAGGACAATTGAAAATATTATGTGGAAGACTCATTTAGGCTAACGTGAAATTTGATACCTCAAATTTACGACCATTTAATAATATGTTTCTCTAGTGTCCTCGTTGGATTTATAAACTATGGATTGCCTCTGATTCATATACATAAATATACCCGGCATATGAAAACACTTTACCATAATGCAGGAGGCTTTTGCATATATTTAAAAAAAATTAGAGTTCAAAGGTCACATTTCCAGTTTCCATGGAAACTGTCATGTGTAATTATTAAGGTCATAACAACATCATGTTTGTCAAAGTTTTAAGTAAAACGATTACAACGTGAAAGAGATAGACTACCCCCTCTCGATTTGCCGGCGGCCATTTTGAGACCCAGGCCTTAATACACCTGAGTTATTTAACGTCAGCAAGTGGTGCTGTCAGAACCGCTTATTATTAAACCCAGATAAAACTAAACTCTTAGTATTTGGTAGTAAACAGAAGATAGCTGAACTAGAATATTTTAAGATTTCATTGCTAGGAAAGGAGCTGTTACCAGTATCGATGCAGTGCCAAAGACTTGGGCGTGATCTTAGACACGAACTTAACCTACGATGAACACATTACTAAGACCGTTTCTTCATGCTTTTCTCGACTAGCACAAATAAACCGTGTTAAACACGCGTTTAATAAGAACACTTTAACTACTGTTATTAATACATTAGTATTTAGTAAGTTGCTTTACTGCTCAAATGTATGGGCAAATGCATCTAATAGAAACATACGTAAGCTATAATCATGTCAAAACTATGCCTGTCGTATTGTCAGCGGGGCCAAAAAGTATAACCATATTACACCTATACTAAAAGAGCTAAATTGGCTCCCAGTCCCGGGGGGGGGGGGGGTACTCCTGTTTGTGACGTATTATGTATGTGCCGCCCGGGTGGGTCAGGGTTTTGAGCTCAGTTTGGGCAGGTAGGGTCAGGGTTTTGACATGATTTGGGCAGATCAGGGTCAAGATTTGAGTATAATTTGGGTGCAGTCAGGGTCGGGGTTCAGTATTTTTTAGGCAGTTAGGGTTCAGTTTTTTTTAGCTACTATGTCAAAAAAAGACATTCTGTTGCCGCATTTTGATCGCCTGCCCACATGCAAGCACTGAGGTTCCCATACATCTCGTACTTAAGTACTTATCTATGTACTTCATCTGCTGATTTGTTTACCCAATGACACGTCCCGACTTGAAATGTTCCGTATTTTGCATGCAATCCCGGTACGCGGTATACCGGCCGGGGTATATATCCGACCCTGTTTTGAAAACAATTTAAAGAAGGGGCAATCAGGTTTTTTTTTCCCAAAAAGGGGGCAATCAGGGTTTTGGAGCTCGGATTGGGTCAAACAGGGTCAGGGTCTCTTGGCCTCACATACATACCCATTTTTCATGTATGGAACTCACTAGATATGGAACTCACTAAATAATGAACTGAAATTAAGTAAAGACGTTTTATGTTTCAAGCGAAAGCTGAAGAGCAAATTATATCAAACTCAAAATAGGTTAAATTAATAGGTGTAATTCAAATTATCATATACACTGTAGTTGTATTGTATTTGTATTTTGTCTTTGAAAAGCCTTTTTAAGGAAAGATGAATAAAGTATGAAGTATGAAGTATGAACATGGCTTCAGGAGAAACCGTTCATGTGAGACGCAGCTTATTATCACCTTAGAACACTTGGCGCGTTCAATTAACTTCAGAAATCAATCTGACCTTCTGATTCTTGACTTCTCGAAAGCGTTTGATACAGTCGCGCATAAAGGTTTGCTCTTAAAACTTGATTATTATGGCATTCGTGGCCAAAATTTGAACTGGATGCAATCATGGTTGGTAAACATGACCCAGCAAGTGGTACTTGAAGGTGAACATATTGAGAAGTCAGACGTGAAATCAGGAGTCCCACAGAAACAGTCTTGGGGCCCCTCTGCTTGTTACTCTACATCATGGGTAGTAACATCTCATCCCACCTGAAACTCTTTGCTGATGATAGCCTTATGTATGGCCTTATCCATAATACCAATGATGCTCTTCATCTTCAACAAGATCTAGATAACCTTGTCACCTGGGCCCAGACATGGCAAATGAACTTCCATCCTTCTAAATGCTATGTCCTGCGGATTTACAGGATCAAGAATCCTATCATACACCAATACACCATGTTAGGTCAAACATTAAAGGCTGTTGACCATTATATACAAATGTATGCGTCTGTAGTCATTACATTCAGTGGTAATTTTTGAATACAAAACTGGACTATTGGCAGACATGGTTATAAAAAACTTTATCTAGGTATTATTATCACAGAAACACTTAGTTGGAAAACACACATACTAAATGTGAAGAATAAGGCAAACAGGACCTTAGGCTTTATTAAAAGGAATCTCTACTCATACCCAGAAAGAATCAAAGCACAAGCATACACTTCCTTGGTAAGGCTTACCCTCGAATTTGGAAGTGCTGTCTGGGATCCTTATAGGATGTATCAGAAAAACTGGCTTGAGCAAATACAGCGTCGTGCTGCTCGTTTTACTACTAGAACTTATTCTAGAGAGGAAGGATGTGTTACCCGTTTCATTGAACCACCTTAAACTTAACCTTAAAATTAACCACCTTCGATCTGATGATATGAATAGGGCACTTCCTGGTGTACATATCGTATGATCTGATGATATGTATAGGGCATGTCCTGGTGTACATATCGTATGATCTGATGATATGTATAAGGCACGTCCTGGTGTACATATCGTATGATCTCATGATATGTATAGGGCATGTCCTGGTGTACATATCGTATGATCTCATGATATGTATAGGGCACGTTCTGGTGTACATATCGTATGCTCTCATGATATGTATAGGGCATGTCCTGGTGTACATATCGTATGATCTCATGATATGTATAGGGCACTTTCTGGTGTACATATCGTATGATCTGATGATATGTATAGGGCACGTCCTGGTGTACATATCGTATACATGTTCAGCCTCATTTGATGGGCGATTATTTGTTGAAGGGTTTATTTTCTTTTACTTCTTACAATATTCTTTTTCTTGTTTAAGAACAAAAAATATCCTCAGATAAGATTTAATGTGTGAACAATCCGTTCGTAATCTGGGTAAAATTGCTAAAGCCGCTATAACATTGAACAGTCTTTTTGGGACACATTTCGTCATTTCATTTGTGAGTTTCATTTCAAAAGGAATTGGATACAGAATGATGTACCCATGAGTATCATGTCAAAGTAATGTATTTTTGTTTTGATAGGCTCAAGAACATAACAGTCAATTCAATTATTCGTTCTATCGAAGAATGCGAGCTGACCCTCAACGATCTCGATAACCTGTCCCTTGATAACTTCTCGTCTGTTGGTTCTAACATCACGGAGGTTCAGCGTCAGCTACAAGAGATACAGGTACGGAACTTGCGTACAAACCATCACACCACGATATCACACAATAATGTCACACCACAAAGTCACGACAGGTGACACACACACTGATGTAAAAAAAATACTTATTCATGTTAGTTTGATCTTGTATTTGCTAACATCTTTACAGAAATTTGAGACCCAGCTCAGGCTCGAAGATGAAAAGTGTAAATATATAAGAACTCGCTTTGATGAGGCTGTTATGAACGAGATAGTGAGCGAAAACGGCTCCAACAGATTGAACTACCGCCTGAAAGACCTGGACTGGAGGTGGCGAGAGCTATGGAGAGAACATCACACTAACAGGCAAAGGTGAGGTGGGGTGAAAAATGGCAACTGTAGGATTGAAAGGATGTTTCGTGCAAATTGTAATACTCCCTCCTACCCCAGGCCAACCTTTAGAATCTTGTATCAAGTTCATTAGAATGGTATAGCCACTGTAGGTAACATAATAATAATAATTTCTTAACTTATACCGCGCAAATTCAACATGCGATTTCAAATGTGCCTTACATAAGAAAGATATATACGTCAATAAATAAGTTATCAAATAACTAACTAACCAAACCTTAACACTGTTAAAACACATCCTGCATCAGCAAAAGGCTTCTTTAAAAAGATGAGCTAGTCATAAGAACTTCTTAAAAATTACAATGGAGTCAGTACAACTAAGATCCAATGGCAGCTTATTCCATAGGTTCGGAGCAGCAACAAAGGCCCTGTTACCGAGAGTACTGAAGGAGGTGTCAAATAAAGTCAATTGTTCGATCTCAGACTATAATTAGATTTTAGTTTACAGAAATGAGATCGCTAATATACTTAGGAGCGAGTCCGTGGATGGCTTTAAAAGTGATTAATATCATTAAAAAAAGTATGCGAAACTTAATAGGTAACCAATGTAGTTCTAGTAGAAACGGCGAAGTATGACAGAACCTAGGCGCCCGATAGATAAATCAAGCAGCGGCATTTTGCACTCGTTGCAGTTTACACAATTGTGAGTTTGGTAGTCCATAAAATAATGCGTTAAGGCCTGTTCAAATGGATGCAACATCGTCCAACATGTTGGATCCAACATTGTTGGACGATGTTGGACGGGGTGTTCAAACGGATCCAACATCAATCCAGCATTTTGAATTGTACTGTGATATGGATTTGAACTTCTGGCTGAGGCATGGGCTCTTTGAGGACCTGAATGCATGTTGAAAGAAGTTCCTGTTTTCTTGAGTTGAAATCACTTCTACTTTTCCTTGAAGCTCTTGCATATTGTGGCGTTTCACTGGACCTTGGCTCTGGTGAGAGTGGGCTATCATCAGCCATTAAGTTATCTGCATCACTTTCAAAGGTCTCAGCAGAGTCAGGAGTCGAACTTCGTTCCTGTGCTGGAAAATTGTCCCTGCTTCTCCCTGCCTGCATTGCAGTCACCAAAAACTGCAGTCTGTCCCAATAAATCCAGTTCCATCTGTAGTTGTCACCTAATGCCTGTCTGGATTTCTTGGCCTTCGTCTTAGCAATTTTTCTGTCGTATCCATGGAGATTTGATTTTGTTTACTAACAGACGATTAGGTGATCATTTCAGTTTGCACCATGATGGCGGAGAGTGAAGTACTTTCAGAAGATTTTCAGCAGGAAAACAGGAGCAAAACTCCAAATGGAAAAAGGAAGGCTGTAAACACAGGGACAGAAAAGTGGTCAGAGGCCGAAGTTGACGAACTGCTAGATCTGTTTGAAGAGAGAGTTTGCATTTGGGATGTTTCAAGCAAAGATTATCACCTCAGGAACAAGAGAAAAAAGGGCATACGAAGAGATGGAATAAAGACTAGATATAACTATCTCGGACATAAAAGCCAAAGTAATAGGCTTACGAGCTCAACTCGTCCAACATTGTTGGGAAAGCCGTTCAAACGGATCCAACTTGTTGGGACATGTTTCATCGATCACGATAACAAAAGAAATGTTGGACGATGTTGGATGAAAGGTTTGACTAGTTTCAGACTTCATCCAACATCGTCCAACAGGGTGTTCAAGCGTATCTAACATGTTGCATCCAACAAACCAACATGTTGATCCGTTTGAACGGGCCTTTACAATGATCTAAGCGATTTGTGACAAATGAATGAATAAGAGTCTCTATCAGTGGAATCACGAATGATATGTATTTCGAATCCGAAGATATCGTGTAAGTCATAATAAGCTGCTTTGCAAATTTTAGAGACATGAACAGACATAGATAAATTGCTGTCAAACCATGAGACAAGGTCCGAGGGCGAGACTTCAGAATTTCGAACTGAGAGAGTGTCAATTTTCACTTTTGCCAATTGCTGCCTTGTTCCGATGAGTAGGACTCCGTCTTTCCACTGTTTATGATGAGCTTGTCCTTAATCATCGATCTTATAACGTCTTCTTCCATGACAGCGACTTGAGATGTATCATCAGCTTGTATAAACACCAAGTAGAGCTGGGTATCATCAGCGTACGAATGAACCTCTGGTAAATGACAACTCAGTAACAATGTCGAACAGTTGACTACTATAAATGGACAAGAGTGGGCCCAAACAAGAACTGGGGTACGCCAACTTCCAAGTCGAACCTGTTTGAACGTTCGTTGTTAATTACGATATACTGGAACCGATCTGAGAGGTATGAGCTAGACCAGGAGAGCGTCTTACCCATGAAGCCAAAACTGGACTGTATACAGCATGGTCGATAGTATCGAAAGCAGTACTAAGATCCAGAAAGACAAGCAGAGTTACGTACTGGCTGTTCATGTTTATCAATATGTCGTTACGAACTTTAAGAAGGGCAGTCTCAGTGCTGCGGCCCTTACGGTATGCAGACTGTAAATCCGGGAATAGGCCCTGAGTTGTCATGCGATCTACTAACTGGTTACAACAGCCTGCTTACTGGCCGATAATTCTTGAACATCAGGTCGATGTTGGACTTTTTCAGTCTTGGGTTGTCCAGTGCTTCCTTCCAAGAGTTAGGAAAGTAGCACATTCACAAGAGATGTTGATCATTGTAGAAAGAATAGGGATAAGTTCGTCCAGGCAGTTCTTTACGATCTGGGTGGGCACTGGATCACAGCACATGACTTACTGGGCGAACTAGTTATTAGTTACTTTACATATTCAGTAGTGACAGGTTCAAAGTTCGTGAAAGACGCTCCAGTTCGTAGACTAGGTTCCTCATCAGCACTATCAACTGATGAACCATGGACTTCCAATTCAGCGCGGTGTCTGTTATTTTTTCACAAACAACTTGCCAAAATCATTGGCAAGGCTAGCAGGATCGGTATGTGGTGGATAAGCAATATTACGAGAACGATCCAGGAGCATGTTTGCAGCTTTAAAAGCATCCTTTGATCGGTACTATTTTCACTGATAAATTCAGCATAGTAATTTCTCCTTGCTTTTTCCATCGTACTATTGGTACGATTTCGTGGCCTTGTGAACAACTGCCGGCGGTCGGACTCAAGCCAGACCTCCTCCATTTACTCGATGCTTGATGCTGTAGTTAAACCATGGAACCCGCGGTCGCTCCGTTATTACTTTCTTGATAGCAGGAGCATGTTTATCTAATATAGTCCTAAGAGTTGTGTTATAACATGCAAGTAGAGAATCAAGTTGTTGTGAAGGGTTTTGACAGAGATCCGAGAGATGTAGATCATATTTAAATGCTTGAGTGTCAATAGCCTTGAGTTTTCTATACAAAACCTCTTTTATTAACAATAAGTGATGGTTTTGGCAGGTTAAGTTCACTTCAAAAACTCATGAATAATTAATGAGCATGTTGTCCAATCAGATGAAGCAAATCAGTCACATGCATGCTCCTTTATACCTGATAAAATCTCATCATTCTAAAAAGCCCGCGGAGGGATTTGAATTCTGTCCCAGGGGGAAACGGGGTTAATGATTGAGACAATGGATAAGGACCTTCCAACTCTTGGAATTTCTATTTTTGTTTCAGCTTTCTCATTGAATTGCTAATTAGGATGACCGTTTTATATAAAGAATACTAATGAACATGAAATTTTATATAAAGTTTCATCCTAATTAAGAATTCACTGATAAAGACCCAACGATAGCAAAAAGTACACGGAACATAAGGTACCTAGATAATAAATGTTGCACTAAATTTACTAATATCAGCAGACTATACCGAGATACACAGATAATATTTTTTAAATGAAGTTATCCAGCTACCATTAAATGAAGAGATCGGAAAGAGCATACCAAAAGGCACGAAGATCCACATAAATGAATCACTCACCGGATACAGAAAGAAGCTGTTCGGGAAAATACATGCATTCAAGAAAGACAACAACTTTAAATTTCTGTGGACGACTAACGGAATAATCCACCTACGCGAGACGGAAACGTCCAATATATTCCACTTTACATCTGAGGATGAGTTCCAGGAATTTATTAATCCTTCAGAGCCGGTGGATGCATAACTGAGATAAGTAAAGAATCAATGACTGACCTGAATTTGAAATTGTACGATGCACTACAAAACAAGGATGAATGTAAATAATCACAATGATCTTATGTGCTTACCCTTTTCAAACTTATCTGATGCAGAATTTAAAGCTGTAACTGGAACTTGGTATTACGATTTGTCAAATACAGATATTGATCTCTATAATATAATGCCAAATCCTGATAAATTTGATGATAAGGATTCCGACTTTATGCTAACTTCTCCAAACTCTAATTATTACTCCATTACTAAACTTAACAATTATTTAAGAACTATAAACCAAAAGAAAAGTCTCACTCTATTTCATTGCAATATACGGAGCCTACCAAAAAATTTAACTCTGCTTAACGATCTCTTATACTCCTTAGATGCTAGACCTGATGTTTTAGCCATATCTGAAACAAAATTAAATAACAAAACTGTAGTAAATACTGATATACACCACTATAATGTTTTTCACACTGATTCAGAAACTGCAGCTGGAGGTACATGTCTTTATATATCAGATAACCTTAAAGCTATATATAGACCAGATTTAACATTTACAATACCATTAGTAGAATCGTGCTGGTCTGAAATTATAACAGATAATGGAAAACCACACATTATTGTTGGATGTATTTATAGGCACCCTTCTGCTAGTAATATATCAGAATTTACACTAGAACTAGAAAACATAATTAAACAATTAAATGAGCAGAAATATCAGGTCTATGTAATGGGTGATGTAAATATTGATTTTCTAAAGTATAATGAACATTCTAAAACTGAAGAATACTTAGATATGCTATATTCTAACAATCTTATACCTCTAATAACTAAACCAACTAGGCTTACTGACCACTCATCTACTTTAATTGACCATATTTACACTAATACACCAATTAATGACATCACTTCCGGCATTGCCCTGATTGACTTATCAGACCATCTACCGGTATTCTGCATCTGCAATACTACAATATATAGAAAAAAGATTAAAACATACCTTAGGGACTATAGTAAGTTTAATAAAGACCAATACCTGGAAGACTTACATTCAATTAACTGGACGGACATTTACAATAATTCCCAAGACCTCCATGAAATAACTACTGAGTGTATAAATAAAATTAGGCAAGCTGTAGACAAACATGCCCCCATGAAACAAGCTTCTCTAAATAAAATGAAACAATTAGCAAAACCATGGTTAACAAAAGGCTTATTAAAATCAATCAAACATAAACAAAGGATGTACCACTCATATTTTTTAGGAAATGACTCAACAAATGTTAGAACTTACAAACAATACTCAAATCTACTTAATCGAATAAAAACTAAAGCAAAAGATGAATATTATAATCAGCATTTCCAATTTTATAAAGACAACCTTAAGGAAACATGGAAACTTATCGGGACACTTATCAAAAGAAAATCAAAAGGTCTACAGTCTTATCCATCCAGAATTATACGCAATAACAAGACTTACACTAAACAATCTGATATTGCAGAGCAATTTAACCACCATTTTGTTAATGTAGGTCCAACCTTAGCTAGTTTAATTGAAAATACTGATAATCATGATCCTACAAAGTACATAAAAAATACCCCCACTCATAGCTTTTATCTGTCTCCAGTGACTGAAGACTATGTATCCCAGCTATTCTCTGAATTAAACGATAAAAAGGCATCATTACATATCCCCAACAAACTAATAAAAATTGCTTGTAGATTATTAGCCATACCCTTTACTTTCATCTATAATCAATCAATCTCATCAGGTATAGTCCCAAATATACTTAAAGTCTCTAGAGTAACTCCAATTTATAAAAATGGCATTGCAACTGACCCTAATAACTACAGACCAATAGCAATTTTGTCACCCTTCAGTAAAACACTAGAAAAGATTGTCTATAACCAATTAAACCTATTTTTAGAAAAACATAATATACTCTTCCAATATCAATTTGGATTTAGGAAAGGTTATTCCACTGAGCAAGCTATTTTAGAAATAACTGATAATCTCAAATCATCAGTAGACAAAAACCTTATAACTTGTGGCCTTTTCTTAGACTTTTCTAAAGCATTCGACACCGTTAATCATGGTATATTGTTAAAGAAACTATATAAGTATGGGATACGTGGACAACCACTTGATTGGTTCAGGAGCTATCTTTCGAATAGAACCCAATATGTAAAAATTGAAAATACTGAATCCAACCCTTTAAGTTTTGTTTGTGGTATTCCTCAAGGATCAACGCTTGGGCCATTATTATTTCTCCTATACATAAATGATATCTCAAATTCATCAACGAAATTATCTTTCCGAATTTTTGCTGATGATGCCAATATATTTTACTCTTGCAAAAATCCAAAGGATCTTGAAACAGTTATGAATACTGAATTAAAACATGTTCTCAGTTACTGTAATATTAACAAACTTTCTGTCAACATGAAAAAGACCAATTATATGTTAATTACTTCACCCAGAAAGACCCTCCCACAAATGAATATTCTAAATATTGAAAGGAAAAAGAACATTAAATATTTAGGAATATACTTAGATGAATACCTCAATTGGAAAAGTCAAATCACCCATATCAATAACAAGATAGCCAAAAATGTAGGAATTTTCTACAAATTACGGAATTACCTCAGTCTTCAAATGCTAAAACAACTTTATTATACACTTATATATCCCTATTTAAACTATGGGTCCATCAGCTGGGGAAACACATACCCAACCAACTTAACAAAAATATGTACCAAACAAAATAAATGCATTCGAAGTATCTTTTTTGCCAACAACAGAGAATCTGCTTCTCCTTATTACCAAATTCTGAGCATTTTAAAATTTGAAAATATTGTTAAGTTGAACATCTGTACCTTAACACATAAACTATACAAAAATCCATCTGATATCCCCTCCGTGTTTCACGATTTCCTAATACCCGTAACAAATGTACATAATTACAATACCAGGTATGCAGCTAGGACAAATTTCTACCCCCCTAAAATTAGAACCAACTTAGGTAAATTTACTTTTAAATACACTGCTACGAAAATTTGGGAAACTATACCTACTAGCCTAAAGCACCTAACAAAAACAAACAATTTCAAAAAACAATATAAAGCTCACCTGCTTAATCATCAAATTTAAGAGCACCATTTTACTTTGTTATAAACCTTCTCACAATAACTATTTCTCCTCCTAATCCTCTCTTTCGTTTTCTTTTTTTCTCCTTATTTTTTTCTTTCGTTTTCTCATATTGTAGTTCCTCTCAAGCTCAATTTATTACTCTAATCAATACTTTATTTAATGTATTCTATGTATTACGCTCAGTTATTCAATTATTATTTGCATGTAAGCAGTGGCCAACTCGAAAGCTTTTAGCTACTTTGACCACTGTACACTTGAATCTTTTAATTTATTCCATGTACTTATTTTGTTTATACATTTTTATCTACTCTCCTTATTGTAAATATTATACATAGTGTGAAATAAACTTGAACTTTACCGAGCCAATGCTTAGTTCCAATTATTAAACCAAACTCAAAGCCGTAAAATAATAAAAACGTGCATTAAACTTACAAACATCCTCTTCATATTTTGTGCCGGAGTGTCAGTCACATCGCTTTCCAAGTCTTGAAATTTATCGATGTCAACCACGACACCAAATCATTCAAATGTAGGTTATTCTTGTCCCAGCTTGTTCTTTGTCACACAATGCTTTCAGCATTGCGAAACGCCGCTTCAAATAACATAGTATGGTAATTTCTTCATGTCATTCCCTTGAGATGTTCGTAATCGCAGGCGGTGATTACTCGAATATTTTGCAAGGCGTTGTGAATACAAAGGTTCAATAGTTCATAAAGCAACCATTATAAGTTTTTGAAGCCGTTTAATAAACTCGCAACACTGCTGCTCGTTTATTAAACAGTACATAGCACCGTATACAGTGATCGGATAGAAAACAATCGGGTTTAGGTGGGTCCTGCACTAATAAGTCAAATTCCCGCCAGTTATCAGCAGGTCCAGCGTGTGGCCACGTTAGTTCGTAAGAGTATTTACGTAATAATAACAACAATTTATTTACTCAGATGGTATAGTCTTTAGAGCAGTAAAAGTAGAATAGGAAAGTGCTGGCTTACTGGACCATTGAAGAGCTTTGAGTTGATGAGATATAAGCATTTGTTTATCTGCTCGCATGCAGATTAGAATCGGGTCTCGAGTCGCAACTCAGTCAATAATGTGTATGAAGATCAACTGGACCGGAGTTGACAGAAATGTCCACCTATATAGTTATATCCAAAAGAGAAAACCGATATGGTAGGAGAAGGTAATTATATCCATGTTTAGTCCACTTGTTTTCAGCGGGAAACGGCACGTTCGCCGTTGATTTCGTCTGAAGCTTGAAACCAAAGGATGAGCGCCAAGGAAAATACAGTTCATTTGAAGCACACAAATTAGAGCATTCATCGTAGAAAATACCCTTGGTTGAAGCAGACAACAGTTCCAAGTAGTTGGATGGAACATTTAGAAACTTAAATATAGCTTTGCAGAGTCAAACTAATAAAAACATTAAGGAGGGCCTCCCAGGGGTTTTAGGGAACAAAGGAACATGATCATTTATATTTAGGAACAAGGGATATTGCTGAAATGTTTTTGGGGAACAAGGGAACATTAATTTACCGGATTTGTGAGAAGTTCCTCAGGTCTGTATTTTGACAAAGAAAGCCTTTATGACAGCGAGTTTTGGAATATTTTTAACATAAGCCTGCATGGGTTTGGAAAGGAAACGAGGCCTGGGAACGAGATTGTCTATCATTCTCAGGTTCAGTATTTGTTGTTCAGCTCCATTCGAACCTTGCGAGTCTGAAGGGTACAGTCACTGTTTCTATTCAGCTTGATTGTAAACTACTCTATGGATTAGTTTCTGTCAATAATACGATTAATGTGTCACCACATGATGAATATATGGAGGAATCTATAAGGTAGAAATCCAAGATGGCAGGATTTTGAAGATATCTAGCAATGGTGGTTCATTCTGTAACAGGCTACATAGTTTAACCAACTGACAGTGACCAATCTTAGCATTCAGTGATACTGGAGATTGCTGTGTCAGGGGTCTTAATCATGTAACAAAGGAATGTTCTATAGTTGTAGTATTAGAATGAAAACTTGTTAAGTAGCTTGATATTTAAAAAAACTTATATTGCAACCCAGTCCTAACAATCAGTTGTTCTATATTTAGCTCTTGTTGTAAACACATTGTAATTCATTTTTAACTTGATGTGTTAATTAATAAACCATCTTTATTATTATAATAATTATAAAGCCGCCAAAAATCTTGTAGTTATCATTGCATGTGTTGCTCCATCAACAAGAAAGGTATCACGTGACCACACTGGCTTCCCGACAAGAAACCACAATAAATAAAGGGTTTAGATAAAACTACTCGTGTGGAACATTAGCAGTTCAACTAGAACATTAATTAGCAGTTCAACTGGAACATTAGCAGTTCAACTGGCGGAAGTACAAATGAACCAAACTTATTTCTAAATACAGAATGGTACAAGCCCACTTAGTCTTCAGTGGAGAGGTGATGGCAGATATCTACAACTGGTTAGTCGAAGCTGAGAAACGAGTGGATGCCATCGAAATTAGCAACAGTAACTTTAATGGTCTCCAGAGCTCCTATGCCAGACACAGGGTAAGCTATCTTATTTTGCTCCGAGTTGTTGAAACATGACTAAATTTACGTAGGAACTGAAAATTCGGCATCACGCGTCGATCGCGTCAAAGTAAAGTCGCGTCCCATGTAAGAGGACAAACTTGGGGTATTTCTGTAATCAAGGGTCAAAGGGTGATGCTGATAGCGAATCTACAGATGATACAAGCTGTGATTGCAATCTGGTAAGGATGTGAAGACCATTGGATAGCTATAGATGATTTCACTGATCATTTGTATGGACCCTTTGCACGTTACGTCATAGCCGCCATGTTGGTGTACAGTTAACAATAGATTCTTCGTTAGCTTTTTTTGTTCTGTACACCAACATGGCCGCCATGCCCTTTGAATCTCTGAGGATTGAGTGCAAACCATCTATTGCCTCGGTTAAACACGGTTTAGAACGGCGAGGCTGGGCTGGCATAGACAATGGTCGGCGTTATTTCAAGATGGCTATCGCGTGATAAAAGTCTATGTACGTATGATCGCTTCTCGTATCAAGACCTTTGCCTAAAGATTATTTATTTATTTCAGAAACTCAACGAAGAAATGGACACTTACGAGCCTACAATCAGGACAGTAATAAAACTTGGCAAGAATGTCGTGGACGAACAGTTAATTCATCCCGAGAGTTTACCTGGATACGATAAAGAGATGAATTCACTAGAACAGCGAATGGATGATCTTAGAAAGAAGGCCAGCGAGAACGAGAAGAGGTCAATGCACTACTATTATTATTATTTCGTGATCGACACAGTCTTCTTTGTTATTCATAGGGCTTTATCTCCGAAAAAAAAAGAAGACCGGTTGAACAACAGAATTGCTCATTACAAATACAAGGGTTTTATCTGTATATAACTCCGGGGTTTTATACAGATAAAACCCTTGCATTTATCATGAGCAATTCAAGGGTGGTGCTCTAATCAACAACGCTTCACCCACTCCCTGTTTAAAGTGCCCCTCAACCCCAATGTTTTAATTTTATTTTCGAAAAGAGTAGGCAATTTTGAGTAATTCTGCTAAAAAAAAATTTGAATTTGCGTTAATCCTCGATTTTTTTATGAGTGATTGTATACCAAGCGCCGTCACTAGACCTGTTACAAAAACCGGGAGGACCTGGGCAGGAATTTTGTGAACACAACAGTTGCTGCAGCCCCCTACAACACACCTATTTGGCATCATTTAAACATCATTTATTCCGATTTCGCTAAGCACCACTTCCAACTGCTCTGATTTCTCTTTCTGAAATAACTTACGTCACGAGACCCATAACTCCCCGCGGCTTTTTAAATTATCATAATTATGACGTGCGCCATACACACTGGATTTTTCCGTCTTTAAGTGGTACATAAAATGAGCGGACGATCTTTATGGTCATTTATAATGGCGAGCCGCTTTGTAAATGACCATAAAAATCGGATGCGAATATTTTATCGTGCTTGTGAAATGAAACAATAATTGGAATGCACATTGTTATGTAATTCTGTGTTATTGTAATTATGGAACTTGAAATGATCATGTATGTCCCATAGGAATTACAGATCTTGATCAAAGTTATGCATACTTATTAGCTGAGTACGAAATCTTTATCAAAAGTTAATTTACTCATTAATAATTTTATTGGGATTTACAGTACTGTGCATGTGATCTGAATACTGAGCTGGGATTGGTTTTCACCCTCATTAATTATTCATGATTTTACAAACGCTCCTAAAAAGTAAATGAGCGAATAAAAAAAAAAATCTCGCACAATTACTTCTTCTTTAAAAATAAATTGAGGGTCAAGGGGCACTTTAATTAAGAACGCGAGCCGTCTCATCATTTTGGGACGTGATTGTTTTTCACCATACTCCAACTGCGCATGTTAGTGACGTACCTTCAACGCAGAAATAATTATTCTGCTTTCTTCACAAAAATTCTAGAACATTCTTTTCATGAATTCGCTTTGAAACAAAAATGTTTGAATAGTTGATTTTCATGTCTTAATAGATTTACACAACCTTTTATCTAAACCAATGCATTGTATGATTCAGTTCTTTGTTTAATTTACAAACCTGCCCAAGGGTATAGTTTATTTTTTTCTGACTATATATGTAAAAAAGAAAAAAATGTAAGACATTTAACTTTAGAGGAAGAAAATGGGATTGTACACAGTGGTTAAAGTAGCACAGAGCTTTGGTGTAGGAATAGGAGTAGGCATAACTTTGGTGAACAAACCTCGCCGATCATCAAATAAGTCGGATAAATACCACAAGCATCTGCCCTTGGCCCTCGGGATGTACAGATATTTCAATTAATGTGGTCTCACTGGGAGATAGGGAATAGGGTATTAGGGAATATGACATTGGAGAATATTGCATTTTTAAAATGTCTGACGGCTGTTCACAGGATAAATAAACCGTAAGCTAAATCGACTAAGTCTTCCAGGTCGTATAACTCGTAACCATAATTCATTATAAGTTTTTTAAACTTATAATGCCCTAATGCCCTTATAATACCCTAATGTCCTATACCCTAATGTCCTATTCCCTATACCCTGTCCTATTCCCTATACCCTAATGTCCTATTCCCTATACCCTAATGTCCTATTCCCTATACCCTAATGTCCTATTCCCTATACCCTAATGTCCTATTCCCTAATGTCCTATTCCCTATACCCTAATGTCCTATTCCCTATACCCTAATATCCTATTCCCTAATATCCTAATTCCCCATACCCTAATGCCCCATACCCTAATGTCATATTCCCTAATGTCCTATTGCCTAATGTCCTGTTGCCTATTCCCTAATGCCCTATACCCTAATGTCCTATTCCCTATACCCTAATACCCTAATGCCCTATACCCTATCTCCCAGACAACATTAATTGAAATAGCTGTATATGCCTGAATATCCGTTCTCGATATTTGTTACATAATTAACTGCATGAACTTTATCGTTTATTTATGGCTTACATACAGCTTCCAAAAGTATTTAATCAGAACACACGATTGGGAAGATTTAAAGAGCTTTTAATGTTACATTTCGAATAGACCATCGTTTTAAATCATTGTAGCAAATTCGGTAACTGCCTTCGTCATTTATATTATTGTAGGTTGCAGGAAGCGATGACACAATGTAGTCAGAATCAGGACACGATAGGGGGTACGGTTGAGGCGATTGACACGGTAAATGTTGCTGAAGTATACGCCGAGTTAGAGACAACGCCAAACAACATTGAAATATATATACCACGTGACACGCTTCCCAATGATGAGGGATTTGGTGACGCCGATAGCATCAAGGGAACGGACCAACAAGAGGTAGAAACTGTTTGCGTTAAAGTGAACCTAACCCCTTTTGCAATTTTTATTCATATGAATCTTTTAAAGGTTTTTAGTACTTCTGCGAAGAAATATTTGGCTTCCAGAGAATACTCTGTCCTAGGCTTGGTTGTAATGGTGAAAATTTGACCTTTCCTGACCCGTAACCGAATAAGAAAAAGCCTGGGTCGATTCCCCATCTTACGTCACCTCATTAATGCATTATTCTCCATGGCGCCTTTCTATCACAACATCGATATATAGAGAATATACAGTCTGTGAGTTGTTAGTAACGACAACAGTTATTTTAGACAAAATGCTAAACATTTATTCTAATTATTGCAAAGTCGAATGAATTGGATGACGTAAGATCGAGAATCGACCCAGGCTTTTTCTTACGCGATCATAGGCCAGGAAAGGTCAAATCACTTCTGCTTTGCTAAGGGCGGACCATTAGAAAAGTTATTGGGGGGGGGGGGGGGGGATTCTCAAGCTGCATGAATTTTTTTTGCTCCAGTTTGCTGGAGATCTCATGCGCGTTTTTAAATATATATATTTTATGTACTAATCTATTCAATTTGGAATATTAAGTTTTTCCAAAATTAGCTACCTTTGTACTTAATAATTCTTGTCCAAAGTAAACTTTAAGAGCCATGCCCCTGTGAAAATCTTTTTTTTTATCAGGGCATCAGGGCTAGCGTGCCCATATTAAAAGTTATACTTTAATATTGATACCTATAAAAGTGTACAGCTGCATCACCTTGCACGGCAAATGATTGTTTATGATTCAAGCTCATAGCGAGACCAGTGAAAATCCCATTCAAACAAATCTTTTTGAGACGAAAAGTTATGTAAATTTCTTGTGTAAATTTCTCCTGCCTTTCAATAGTGGATAAATCAAAGGATACATATGTGTACCTCTCACAAAAGAGTTGCTGCAACAAAAACAGTGTGATAGAAGGAAACCATTTGGAGTTGATGGCATCCCTGTACATTTGTGCAGTCCCTGGCCTCTGCCTTGCCTTTCCCCCTCTCCATGTAGGATTTTTTTTTCTGTGTTGCTGGCTGTGCAATAATATTTTTTTGATAATTATCCTTTGTATGGATTTTTTTGGGGAATCCCCCCCCCATAACTTTTCTAATGGTCCGTCCCTTAGATGACGTCAGAGCTCGTAGTTGGATAATGATTACTTCCGTTTTGCATCGGTGATGACATTAAAGATCTTTGTATGGATACTACTGGATAACGTTTTCTCTTATCCAAACAGATCAATGATCATGTCACGAATCCCAAGCTGGGAGAATTTCACATGCATATGAAGGACATATATAAATGGATAGACGACTCTGACAGGATGGTGAAGGCATTTTATGTTGGAATGGACCCCATAGATGCCTCAAGACTGCAACGACAGATTGAGGTGAGGAGCTAAAAGCATATCCTTTGCGAGGCCCATTCGAGTCCCGATTAGTGCTACCAAGTTTGTTCCCGTTTATGATTTTAAGAGTGTAAATTCATAAATTATATAGTGTTCCTGGGATGTTATATATATATATATAATTATTCTATAAGACATTGGATGTTCCGACGGAGGGTGGGGAGGTGAAAATGGCTTCCTGAAAAATCTACTGTTGTCCTTGACAATTTTAGGGAAGATGCGATGATATAGAGAACAAACAACAAGAAGTCGACCACATTTGTAAACTCGGCAAAGAACTCCAAACAGAATCAGCCCAAGACCCTGTAACAGCACACGAAATCGAAGAAGAGTTGGTCACCCTGAATAAGCGATGGGGAGAGAGCCAGGATAACCTCGATGCCATTACTGACAGGGGGGTGCTGAGACGAGCGCCTGCGCAGAGCGGTTGTTGTCTGATGATGGCACTCAGAAGGAAACTATCCACACTTTGTGCCTATAACTGAACTCACGTCTATATTTCACATATTTTCATTATATTAATCATGTAACGAAACGGAACTGAAACTTAGGCCTTGTCCACGCTAATCCGGATAAATTCGAAAACGCATTTTTTTATCCGTTCAGGCCTTCCGTCTACACTAAAACGGCTAAAAAAGATACGCCTTCGAATTTATCCGGATCTTTTTGAAGACGCTTTCCAGGGTGTATAAATTCGAAAACGCTGACGGATGAAGGGTACCGATTTCTCAACATTTGCAATATGTCCAGGTATATATTTTGGCAGGACTGCCAGTCATATTCTCCATTGTTTTGGAGACCTTGTAATCGTTTGTTACGTAATTCCACTTCGTCGTCAGTCCATACAAAGTAGTCAGACTTGTTTTTAGTCACTTGGATTCTTCTGTTTTCGGCCCGAGTTCGCCATTTTACAGCTATTTATTGTCGCTTTCCACGAGCGAGACCACAACCACCTTCGAAAATGGCATGAAGTGTCGCTGGCTCAAGTAATCTGCGCATGCTCAATCCCGGATATTTATCGTTTCCCAGTCGTTTTCGCGTGGACGGCGACAAATTGGAAAACGATAGTGTGGACGGAAGACTTTTTTATACGTTTTTATAGGGAAAGATGCGTTTTCGAATTTATCCGGATTATTGTGGACAGGGATGAAATGCGGCTGATGAATATGACGTATATGCTAATTATGGAGGCGCATTTGAAGACTATTGCCAGCACCGATGGCCTCCGAACCATTCAATATCGAGCCGTAATTGGAACTGGAAATACCTTGAGACCCAGACCGACTGGCATGGGAAAAAGTTGGAAACTGCCAGAGGTGATTATTGTGGATGAGTTAATTTGAATCCTTTTCAGCGTATAGACTTGGCTCAGGACACCACACGAGATATTCGAGTCCTGGACTGACTTTGGGCTTGCAAGTTTGGTTTCTTAGGAAGCACTACAAACACGAGATGGATACCGAGGATCAAGGGAGGGGAAACGTCTTGGCGTTGAATGAGGACCAGCGGAAATTATACCAGTCGAGGATTCGGTTCTGGCGATGGAATCGTGAATGGATTTTAAACCAGTGGCGGCATTACTCGGTGACGATGCTCTAGTGATCTTGATGGCCTCTTGGATTATGGCGAGTGGCGGCAGTACTCGGTGACGATGCTCTGGTGATCTTGATGGCCTCTTGGGTCGTCCTGCCAGTTGGAACAGGTGGCTTTTAGTGTTTTGTCACAGCAGGATTACCTAACCTCTTGGTTTGTTTCTTGAAGAGAAAATAAATGCTAGCTGGTCAAAACCACACAAACAATACCACAATAGACCAGTTCGCGGTAAATTCTGACATTTTGAAAGGGATGCAAACATAGCGAGAAATACAGTGTTTGTATGGGAATCCGATGCCAAGTAAAATCGAATTTCTGAAATATTCTTCAGATACAAACTTAAGATATCAGGTAAAAGAATAACTGATAGAAATTTGAAGGATATAGCTGTGCTGGGAAGCGTCCAATCGTACGCGTGTTATCAGTTTCAGTTTTCCATGTTTCGCGCGGACTCGTTTTTACAGACAAATGTATGGCAAACTGAAAACACGATTGCACGCTTCCCAGCACAGCTACATCCCTCGAATTTCCATCAGTTAATCTTTTACCTGTTATCTTAAGATTATTACCTTAAGATTATTTCAGAAATTCGATTTTACGGATTTTATTCGGCATCGGATTCCCATACGAACACTATTTCACGCCATGTTTGCACCCCTTTCAAAATTTACCGCGAACTGGTCTATACTGTTAGATAGAGTAACTGAACACAAATAGACCAGTTTCGTATTCGAACATTACCACTGAATGAGGTGACTGCAGTTGCAGGGGTTACTCTCATTCAAATTAAAAGTTCATAAATACCAGTGAGAAAGTGTACAATTTCCTACCTGACTCGTCTTCGTTGGGACGTTTCCTACTGGTCGATGTCTTAGGATGAGCTGTCTTCTGATGTGTACGGAACGCAGTTGTATTCTGAAATGTTTCCCGCATGTGTTACCCTTGTATTGCGCTGGGCAGCTCGATTTTCGTGAACTTGCTTCTCATGGCGTTGCAAATTACAGACTTCCGTCGACATTTATTATGACAATGAGAGTACTAGTGTTTTTTTTTGTTTTTTGCCTTTTTTTCTCGGAAGCTCGCTGGCCATTGTTTCATCTAGGCTCAGATACAAATATCTCGAAAAATGGTATATCATGTTTCCGGAAATTCTAAAAAAAGTTCTAAATATCCAGATTTCCCCCCCTAAATATCTTGTAAAATATCTTCGTACATATCTTGATTTTTTTTAAGTTTTGGCGAAGATTTGCCTTATTATTTCAACAAATGAGGTACACAAATTACATATATCGAGTGGGCAACTTTGCCCGAATCGGAAATATTTTTGTACACACTGCATGGGTATTAAACGATAAACTACTTCCACGTCTGGGCTTCATGTTCTATAGCCGCCACATTGGATTACTGGATAGCATTAGAATTGTGGGATGCATTATTCAAGAGTAAAACCGGTGAATATAAGCTGGCTCGGACCTGAGCCAATAGGCTTGAAATTTCAAGCAAATTAAGGAGAAAAGTCAGAAAACCCATAGAGTCTGCTCTAAAAGTCTCTAAATATCTCACGAGCATCTAAATATCTAAAAAAAATACCCGGACATTTGTATCTAAAGCCTAGTTTCATCGCTGGAAGACAATGGCTAGGCTTGTAAAAGTTATTGTTATTGTGGTGGCCCCTGGGCTCAAATTTCTCGGGCGGTATGTCCTGAGCTTCGGCAAGTTTATACCCTGAAAAGAATAAAAATGAATTTCATGCTCAAAACTCATCCACTCGCATAACACTCACCTCTGTGGCAGCTTCAAACTCTCTTTCCCAGTCGGTCCAGGGCTCAAACATTACTTCAGGCATTTCTTTCATCTTGATCACGGCTCAATCTTGAATGATTCGAAAGCGAGTCAACTGGGCCTCGATAATTAACATACGGGTCATTTTTCATGAGCCGAAGACAATAGTTCCATGATTTCATCAATCCACCGAATTTAATGAGGTTCCACCGCAAAAGAAAACCCAGGATAATTCCAAACCTCTATTTTCTGATAGCATTGAATTCGGCGCATGAAAAGTTCGCTGTCTGAAAGGGGCCTAAAGTCAGCGGATTAGTTAGAAGTGCGAGTCTTCGAATTTTCCACTCATTTGTTATATCTCGGCCCAACTAAACTGAACACGAAAAGAAGTAAGAAACCCATATCTATATGATGGTGGTTAAAGTGTCGTACTACAGCCTGTATTCTAGAGGTACTAACAAACACTGCATAGCAGCACATTTTGCCGTATGTGAAGCACATATTCATACATAATTTTTATAATCAATAATGGACAGTTTTACTGAATATATATTATTCTATTTGTTAATTTAAAAGCTGCCTGTACTGTGCCACAAGGTATATCTCAGTATGTATGTAATAAACATCAATTTGTCACAACATAAAACAAGGTCATAGCGAGGTCCCACACGACTACGTTTTGAAAACAGAAGCATTTTGTGAGTTTTCATCTCCCGTTCACAAAATGACATAAAAACGCTCTCCAAAGTTGAAAGATTGGAAAACGCAACGCTATCGTTTTCGTGTGAGCGGTCGAACTCACTGACAACTCGCAGCCCACTTAAAACAAACAAAAACTAAGGTGGAAATACATAGGTTGAATCGATCTGAAAACGTATTCGTGCGACGTCCCGTTAGATTGACAAATCTTGTTTTAAAGGAATCTCGGCTGAAAAACAATGTTTGCTCTCAAATGATTGTTAGAGCAGTTTTCAATTGTGATGTCAGTGTTGCCCCTATTGGCTATTATCACAAAACAATAGCTCTTGTTGTGTAACAATCGGGGCAACACTGACGTCATAAAATCCAAGATGCGCATCGACAGGAATATCGATGCATAAATGACATCTAGAGAACAATTTACTGAGGAATATCGATGCATAAATGACATCTAGAGAACAATTTACTGAAGACAAATACAGCAATGTATTTAGGCACCATAACAAACACTTGAGAACAAACATTGTTTTTCAGCCGAGGTTCCCTTTTTAAAGATGGTTGACGAACCCTCTTTAGAAACGAAGACAGTTTTGCACAAGCCTATTTAATATTCACACTAATCCAAATGACACGGCGACTTCTTCGTTATACACAACCTGTCCAGTGAGGGAGACCTCCCTTTTGAGAATATTTTGCGCTTTGTTGTCAATGAACTACCAAATCATTATCGTTCTTCATTAAGAGACTACCTCGCAATCTACTGCCTTCAGTGTTCATACGTAAGAATAGCTTAGTTTGCTGTGTAACCATTCTCGACCCTACTGCGCATGCTTGAGGTAACCGAAGGGTAGAGCATACGCAGTGAGACGGGTATGGCATCGAGAATGGCTGTGTAAAACTGTGAAAATGCTCGTGTTTTTTTTCTGGCAGTATTTTTGAAAATGTACTGCTCAAGGCATTCTAGAAGATGTTCCTACATAACGGGCAAGTGGAATTATTACTGGTGCTGAACCATCGGTACAGACAGATGGAATGGAATTTCTTTTTGCAAGTTTTACAGCTCAGTTTCGGTAGTGAATAGTTGGAGGTGTGGATGACAGAGAAGCAGATCAGGCAGTCGTCAACACCTTCAAAGTGTTTGTCAGCATTTCGTTTCCACAGAATGAGACCATCCATTATACTGCCATTCTGCGGGAAACAAAATAACCCCTTGTCAAATAAAGACATCACACATAATCATGACGTGATCTTTAACGGGTCAATGTCTCCCATCTATCTAAGGACTTGCTAACCAGGGATGACAGCTGAGGAATGAGAGGTGATGAGAGCAAGAGTTGAACTCTCAATTAACTGTAGTCTTTGACTAACAGACACATGACAAAGACAGGAGTAGGGTACACACTTGATCAAGTAACAAACACGCGCAATACAACGCGCAATACAACACACGCTACCTGGTGAGTGAGGAATGTCGTCATCTGCAGCATCCAGCTTCTCCACTGCGCTGTTGTCACACCAACCTTTTTGCCACTTTCTACTGTCACTGTCCCCAACGGGTGATTATTGGCCAGCTTGACAACCAGCTCCATAGAGATTTCATCCACTGTGTACACGGCGGCGACCTCGCCAGCACTGGGTCGAGTCTTCACCTGCATGTTGGTAAACTGGACTGACGAGTTCTGAACTTGCTGCATCTCACGTGTGCACAGCAGCGGCGTGACTGAGGATGATGTATATCTAACAAAAAACGAACAGTCAGTGGTTAATAATAGACCAAAGTTCTACCCAAAGCCCAAGCAGCAAACGAACGAAAAAAAAAGCCGGGAACTGATAAAAATCATGACTGGTAGATTTCATAATAGCCTGACTAACCGATTGAGATAAGTACAGTGTACAATAGTAATTTGAAATCCCACTTAGGAAAATTCGAAAATTTAATTATAGCTCTTCTGTAAATAAAAAAAATTCTGAAACTCTTCTCTTATTTACCAATATTTGTACGGCATAGTTAGCTAGCATGTCTACAGTCTGTAAACTATTGTAACGTGTCACGTTTTTTATGGCATACAGGGCAAGAGAAAAATATTGTGATCCACTTGTCCTTTGGAAAAATAATCAGAAATAATTTAGTTGTCCGAAGCCAAAAAGTGCTTGTCCAAAAAAATGTTGTTGAAAATATAAAGACATAAAGCAAGGTTCCTAAGCAATAAGAGCTTTACGGAAACAACATGGCTGCAAAATGGCAAAATCTTTTAGGGGTATTAACACTTTTTTTGTCAGGTAAGAGCGTTCTTTTTGCGAGTATTGGATTAATTTGTATAATTTATTTCAGTGTTTGCTGTTTGTAGGCAACCAGAAATGTGCTAGCCTGCAGAACAGGCGCTTTGAGAAGAGACCCCAAAAGAAGGTCTTTCGAGCGAAGCGAGTTCGTTGTGATGCGAGCGGAGCGAGTTTTCCTCTCTCGTGCCAGTCTCCTTTTTCCATTATCACGAGGCCAAATTATTTTATCACTTCCTTTGCGTTGAAATAACACTAAGGGCCTGTTTCGCAGGCTAGAAATGTGCTTGTCTGACGGATAAATCATGCCAAAGATTTACTAGTCAAATTTCTACTTGTCCCGGACAATCGGACATATATCTGTTGTAAATTGTTAAAAAATAAAAAGCAAAACACAAAACAAACGTAGTGTACAAAACTAACAAAAACATACATGGACACAACATCAATACAAACTCCTCCTAATTCCCAGCTTAATAAATGTCTACCTCTAACATCACTTACCTATCTACTATGGATGACTGCCTTTTGTCCAGCCCATTGAACCACTGTCGCACTAAAGCAGGCATCCAGTGCAATAAACTGTAGTAAAGACTACAAGCGAGTTCCTGTATAGAGCCCTCTGTAATATCGCCAGCAATGGGAAGCTCAAAGCCCTCTGAAACCGTACTCGTCTTGTCCAGTGGCATTAAGCGGAACAGCACGCCCAGTAAGTTGCCGACAAGCTTGGATTTCCTGAGATAAGTGGAGTACTCAGCTCGTGTCTCTGCGTTTGTGCTGCGGAAGAATGCCATGAGTAATTTACATGCCTGGATTGTGGTGAGGCATATGTTCTGTCCCTCGATGTCCCCTGCTAGCGAGAGATGCTCTCCAAAACGAACCAAGCCGTCGTCTAGTATGGCATCCATGTGGGAGGTAGATTTTTCGATCGTTAGCATCAGCTGTAATGGTGGGGATCTAAGAAAAGAAAAATGTTTCAATTAACGTGTTATATATAAATTCCCAATCCTCGTGGTTCTACGAAATAAATAGAGACAATAAAGACGTGATGATGTCGAGGTTGAACAGAAAGACAAATTGCACTCTATTTCATGGTTAAGGTAGGGGATTTGACAAGAATGCTTATCAACACCAAATCTTTTCTCATAAGCCAAATAAATCCATGCCTCTTAAGGAAATGTAGCGTTAGTAGTGGGAGAGGCACCGAATTAGCCCTTTTTTTGAGGAGGAATAGATAATTAGTGAGGAGGGAATTGAGGAGGAATACAGACGTCACAGTCCTATTGTCTTGGGCTCATGCGTACCTGATCAGAATTGCGGCGTATGCATAAATTGGGAATGCTAATTTTTAGGGCGACGTCACAGTCTTATTGTCTTAGGTCATGCATAAATTAATTAGGGCGTACGGCCCTTTTTTAAGGCGTTGTTGTCATTTTGTCTGTTCCTCTTAGAAAAATAAATCGCGCCAAGAGAACCGAGACAAGGAACACAAATCGACGTAATTATTGTCTAATGCTTCCTTTTTACCAATGAAGAAAATTACTGTGTTACTGTAGCCATTACATGTGCCTTGTGTTTTATGCCTTATTATAGCATACGGTACATGGTATGGAAACCCTCACCTTGCTATTTCCTCGTCTTTCTCGGCACATGAATCAGCACGTTTGTGACAGGAGGCAAGTTTGGGCATAACTCTGTGAAATACACCATAAACTGTTATAGGGATTATTGGCAAACATTTGCACACACGTTTCTTTAAAGTGCAACTAACCCCTTTTGCAAAATTTATACATATGAATCTTTGAAAGGTTTTGGGTACTTCTGCGAAGAAATTTTTGGCTTACATAGGATACTCTATGTTCTATGCTTGTTTGAAATGGTGAAAATTTGACCTTTCCTGGCCCATGACCGCGTAAGAAAAAGACTGGGTCGATTCTTGATCTTACGTCACCTCATTAATGCATTATTCTCCATGCCGCCTTTCTATCACAACAACATCGATATATAGATAATATACACAGTCTGTGAGTTGTTAGTAAAGAAAACAGTTATTTTAGACAAGCTGCTAAATATTTATTCAAATTATTGCAAAGTGGAATGAATTAGATGACGTAAGATCAAGAATCGACCCAGTCTTTTTCTTACGCAGTCATGGGTCAGGAAAGGTCAAATTTGCACCATTTCAAACAAGCATAGAACATAGAGTATCCTATGTAAGCCAAAAATTTCTTCGCAGAAGTACCCAAAACCTTTCAAAGATTCATATGTATAAAAATTGCAAAAGAGGTTAGTTGCACTTTAACTGAAAAGTGTTCAGCGAGATGGTTCAAAGCAAGGAAGTTATTCTTGTCTTTTTGTCTATTAGTTTGTACACATATTGCAATTTACTCTTGTACGAAGACATGCTGATTAAACCGCCACCATCATCATGAGGATGATCTGTCAGGGCTCGAACTTAACTTCTAAATCCACTAGCAAATGTCTCCACTAGCAAATGTCTCCACTAGCAAAATCTGGACTGGCAAAATAACATGGTACATACTCTATACATATCACTATAAATATCGCCGTGCATCGGATAAAAATTAACCTTACAAACTCGTGCAAATAACATGGTACATACTCTATACATATCACTATACATATCGTGCAGCGGGTAAGAATTAACCTTACAAACTCGTGTAAATAACATGGCACATACTCTATACATATCACTATACATATCGTGCATCGGATAAGAATTAACCTTACAAACTCGTGTACATAACATGGCACATACTCTATACATATCACTATACATATCACTATACATATCGTGCATCAGGTAAGAATTAACCTTACAAACTCCTGTAAATAACATGGTACATACTCTATACATATCACTATACATATCGTGCATCGGGTAAGAATTAACCTTACAAACTCCTGTAAATAACATGGTACATACTCTATACATATCACTATACATATCGTGCATCGGGTAAGAATTAACCTTACAAACTCGTGTAAATAACATGGCACATACTCTATACATATCACTATACATATCGTGCATCGGATAAGAATTAACCTTACAAACTCGTGTACATAACATGGCACATACTCTATACATATCACTATACATATCGTGCATCGGATATGAATTAACCTTACAAACTCGTGTAAATAACATGGTACATACTCTATACATATCACTATACATATCGTGCATCGGATATGAATTAACCTTACAAACTCGTGTAAATAACATGGTACATACTCTATACATATCACTATACATATCGTGCATCGGATATGAATTAACCTTACAAACTCGTGTAAATAACATGGTACATACTCTATACATATCACTATACATATCGTGCATCGGATATGAATTAACCTTACAAACTCGTGTAAATAACATGGTACATACTCTATACATATCACTATACATATCGTGCATCGGATATGAATTAACCTTACAAACTCGTGTAAATAACATGGTACATACTCTATACATATCACTATACATATCGTGCATCGGATATGAATTAACCTTACAAACTCGTGTAAATAACATGGTACATACTCTATACATATCACTATACATATCACTATACATATCACTATACATATCGTGCATCGGATATGAATTAACCTTACAAACTCCTGTAAATATGCCACGTTTGTTCAGGTTTTCGGACACCAATTGTTCCTTAAAGTGCATATGAGCCTTCGTGCAATTTTCATAGCTATGAACCTCAGGAAAGTTTTGAGTACCCCTGTGAAGAAATTTTTGGTTTACAGAGAATACTCTATCTTCTACGCTTGTTTGAAATCGTGGAAACGTGACCTTTCCTGACCCATGACCGCGTAAGTAAAAGCCTGGGTCGATACCTCGGTAGACGTCATTTAATTAATTCAACTTTGCAACAATTTGAATAAAAACTTACAATTTTCACTAATATGACTTTTTCCTTTACTAACAGCTCATAAACTGTGTATATTATCTAAAAATCGATGTTGTTGTGATAGAAAGGTGCCATGGAGAATAATGCATTAATGAGATGACGTCGACCGAGGTATCGACCCAGGCTTTTACTTACGCGGTCATGGGTCAGGAAAGGTCACGTTTCCACGATTTCAAACAAGCGTAGAAGATAGAGTATTCTCTATAAACCAAAAATTTCTTCGCAGGAGGGCTCAAAACTTTTCTGAGATTCATAGCTATGAAACTTGCAGGAAGGCTCATATGCACTTTAAAGGAAATTGACTCGCAAACATTTCCTAGTGAAGATTTTCACTCGCAACTTAAAAAAAACGAGCGTTTATTTCGAGCGCTGTCTGTTATAAAATGTATGCACATCAGCTGTAATTTCAGAACGCACACGTTTGCATGTTCTAATCAATCCTTGCAAAAATTCCACTTTATTCTCATTTCTCATAATTCCTTTTCTTTTTATACGACTGTCTCGTATCGTCATAATTTCAACTCAGTACCATCACTTACTTTAGAAGGAGGAAGTACACCGTAATTTGTACGCTAGGGGTGTTGGCCTCCATTAAGGCTAAACACCTGTGGAGAAAGTCTTGAGCCCATGGTGGCAATGTGTCATCGCCATAAGAAACCTGCGTCGTGGTGCTAGCAAACTTGTACTCCTGTAACACGCCGACTGGTGTGTGAACCACAGCTTGACCCAGGCCTTCAACCAAACGATTGAGTGTAATGTCGACCGGAAAGGGCTCCTTTCTGCACATACCTGAAATCAAATGGAACCTAGTCATCCTCCATTGCTTGAATTCTCTCAGTCATTTTACCTTGACCAGGGCATGACTTAAGTGCTGTCCGATAGCCTAGGGCTAGTAGTTCGGTTTGTCGGGCTAGTGATTCCTGTTCAAAAGTTGCCCGAAGGGGCAACCTACATTTGCTTCTTTTTTTTATATAATCTTCACAAAGGAGTGTGTAGCAGACATCTTTTGAGAGAAAGTGAAAACTTTTAGGCGAATATAGAGAGTTTGTATACGCACCATTAGAATATCGCACAGTGGCCGTAAATAGAAATGTTTAAATCTTTACGCCATTCCAGCCGCCGATTGACCTACTTTATGATCTTCGTTGATAAGGGTCTTTCAAACTGTTGACGGTTGCTTTCTTTGAACAGATACACGTTACTAGGTGTGGAAGTTTCCATACCTCCGCAAAGTTTTCAGCACTTTCGCCACTAATTGTTAGTCAACACTGCGAGCGCAACTTTGAAGTCCTGGCGTTCAAGGTTCTCTCTTCAGATTGAATACCTGGTTACTAAGCTTGTAGAACATAATTATGCACTTCGTGTTGTGAAGCTAGTTGTTTAACTCGTTTTTGGCGGGTAAACTTCAGAAATGAACAAAAATACTAAAAAACTGGTAAAGAGGTAATTTACTTCGCAATTAAGCTTCTTACCTCGGGCTAGCTCCCTAGAGCTTCGGGCTAACTAAACCTAGGCATAAGCTGATTTTTCTATTTTTGTCGCGCACTGTTGACATTTGGCAAAAAAATCATGTGTGCCATAACAATAACATTACTTGTACGTGTGCTTTCTCCCAACCCATATTAAGAAGCCTCTCGCCATACCTGCGGCATGCAGAAACATCGACAACACCGTGTTGAACACGTTATCACTGAAGAACTCTTCCCACTCTGTTAAAAGGTTGGGTGGAACCCCTGTGGTATGAACTTCACTTGCTGGAGATGATTGTGCCTTGGTATCACTATCGTCCCCTGGTGATGGGCTTTGTAGCGTTAGTAATTTGTTCTTGAAGTCATCAAAGAAGATCGCTACAGTTGAGTGCAGGTTGCATGTCTGGTAACACAGCGAGGTCCACAGTAGGGAGGAAGCCAGGCAAGACAAGTTTTCTTCACAAGTCTGTTAACAGTAGAAAATATAAGCAATATTTTTACCCTAGCAAGTGGTTTGCTTTTTGTGGTGCTATTTCAATGCTTAGACAACACAAAACCGGACTGCAAAGTGACTTGCACTCCGAATCTCATCTAAAACAAACATCACAACTTCTCTGACTTTTACATTTTTTCTACACACTACTTGTTCGCCCTACATCAGACACTACGCTAATCATTCTGATGTTATTGCAACAGTATGAAGTCGGTTCACAAAATGATAGCCCATTTGCTCTGAAGAAATGAATGACAGCTCTCGAAATGTCAGCCGCATACACGTATCAACTCATAGTTGATAAAAGCAGTGTTTAACTTCCTGCGAACGCAGACCTACACTAGATTTTACATAAACTAGTTATCCATTACATCTGACTATACCCTGCTTTCTATTGTCTAGACAGCAAAACGTAATTACAAAGTGAACATCTCATTTCATCACTTTAGAAAATATAACTGCTAAGGAAATAAAAGTAAAAACCTGCAACCACCCTGCCAGTCCACACAGTGCAAAGTCCCAGTGGTCGTTCCTCATCTGTTCTGCAGCATGTTTGATTGCCAACTCGATGATTCTTATGATGCCAATGTTAGCTGCTACCTGTAAATGTTGACAAGGGAGTGTTTAGCATAACGTATTCAGTAACATAACTGAACATAGAAAAACTATCAAAGAAGCTAGTCTTCACCACGTTATCAGAGCAAAGCATTATCACCCCACCCCACACCCTAGAATAACAGTAATGACCTCGGTAGCTGTGGCACCATCAATACATGCATTAAGTAATAGTATTCTGTCATGCGTGTTCTTCCATTCCAGCAGGAAGTCGAGTATGTCAACAACAGTCAGTTGATATTCCATCACTGCATCTTCTTGACCACCAGTAAGAACTGACCATTGCTCTAAGCTGGATGCCAAGATGGAGAAGGCATGTGAATATTCTGACAAAAAACGATGGGTACAGAGTTAAAGCAACAAAATGGCAGAACAGAACGTCACATTTAATGTAATCGGTGATATATGGATGTCTGCTGGGAAACCAGTGGGGAACAACACTGGGTTATTTGAAACAGAAAAGCGAGGGTGTATTAAAGAACTCGACATAAATAGAAACAATAAAACCTAACGAGATCAACATCCATCCACATTACAAACCTTACAAGAACATCCATCTAAAGTACCAAACTAAAAAGAACATTCATATGCATTACAAATCTTACCGAAACATCTATCCACAGTACCAACCTTACCAAAACATCCATCCACACTACCAAACTAACATGAACATCCATTCCCATTACTAATCTAACAAGAATATTCATCCAATTTACCAAACTTATAAGATCAACATCCATCCACAGTACCAACCTTACAAGAACATCAATCCACATTACCTTACCAAAACATCCATCCACAGTATCAACCTTACAAGAACATACATCCACAGTACCAAGCTAACAAGTACATCCATCCACAGTACCAACCTTATAAGAACATCCGTCCACATTCCCAAACTAACAAGAACATCTATCCACACTACCAACCTTACAAAAACATCCATCCACAGTATCAACCTTACAGCAACTCCATTCACATTACCAAACTAACAAGAACATAAATCCACTGTACCAAACTAACAAGAACATCCATCCACTGTACTACACGTAACTCAAACATCTACCCACAATACATCACAACTACAACACAATAACAATTGATACAAACAGTGATATACATGTACTTGCTGCTTGAAAGCAAACTCACCCTCTGTGCTTAGATCTTGGGTGATTAGCTTCCCACTGGATTCCGTCAGCACTTTGACATCATATATACTATCTACATGAGCTATGAAGGTTACCATGCTTTGATTGATGGTCTCCTTCGTGCACACCGACTCTGGGATGTCACTATTGTCACCAGATTGACTCGTACTTGCTCTATCCTGTAAGATAGCAAGCAAGAACTGTAGGTCCACAACAAAGTCCGTCTTCTCGAGTTGAGACAGGAGACTACTCAACACCAGCGTCCACACGAAGCCCTCGGACTTAGAGAGCATTACCGTATCAGTTAGTAGGACCTTGATAGCCTTTCTACACTCCAGTGCCTTGAAGAGGTCTTTAAGGATTGGAGTAAGAGTTTCCAGAATCTTGGAAATGGTGGGGAATTTGTGGATGAATATTGACGATCCTGGGTTCTGAGAACACAAATAAACAAATAATAATAATAATAACGGTTTAATCAGTGGCATATCCACGAGGTGGCTCTTCATCCACTGATGGGCCTACGATTTAACGTCCTTATCCGAGAAGACGTGAAGGTCTAACCATTTGCAACTCGTGAACGAAATTGTTTCACAAAGGCAGCACCTTCTACTCAGTTATTTTAAGACCCTGAGTGTTGGTCCGGCCGGGGTTTGAACCTGCGACCTCCGGCACAACAGACCGTCGCTTTAACCACTGAGCTAACCGGGAGGCGGTTAGTTGGGTACTAGCATGGTGTTAAAAGTATGGACACCCAAAAACAAAGTGTGCTACAAAAGAACACACCCAAGTGAAGAAATATAAGTTAACTGGAAAATTGGAAAAACAAATGGAATGAAGCAAGAGATTCTAAAACTAAAGAAAGGAAAAAAAAAGTTAAAAAGCGGTGGTCTAATAAACAAGCAAAGCCGTACCTTACTAATGAGGTCTTTACAGCCCAAAACACACAGACACCAACGTTGTAACCACATGACCTCCAGCCACAACCTGACTATCAAACTCTCCTCAACAAGTATTACATCCAGAGTCCCATTGGCTCCAGTAAGGATATTTATCGTTAGTAAAGCAGCAAGCATGATGGCCTTGTGGTGAATAGTCATGACGTCTTGGTTTGTATTTACTTCCAGTAGGGAACTTGTGATGGGCATATGACTGTAGAGTAGAGGTACTGTTTGCCAAGTAGCCTATCACACAGAATGGGATCAAGTTATGTGCGGAATTGGTTGTAAAGAGTGTGTGTTTCACACGAGTGTGTAAAACTATGGCCCTATAACAATGGTAGGTCACGATATGTCCTGGCATAGCTTCCCATAAGACCCTTTTATCCATTCAGATGGAAGAGTTTTAACAGAGTACAATTATAGCATGGCAATGGTAGGGATATTTTCGAGCTGCTATTCTTTCATAGTGTTTAACGAAACATTTATCTAATTCCTAGTTTAGTGGTAGTTTTATACGTCTCGTCTTCTCACCAGGGAACTCTGTTTCCTCCATCCTGTACACCTCGTTACATCAGGTAGAAAGCCATGGAAGATCTTTCTCACAGAAGACATCACGTCTGTGTTGCAGGTAGGCAGACTGCTCATGTCATGGAGTAACCTCAATGCAGCTTCCATCAAACCTACAACACTGGAAAATAAACAACAGTGGGTTGTGAGCTATTACATGTTTCTTTCAAAAAGTACTTTATGGGAGCATCGAGACAGCATAAAAGTGAAAGATGTATGGCAGGGTAACAATTGTGAAGTGGTTGGTAAGCTGTCGGTAAGTGGTTGGTAAGCTGTTGGTAAGTGGTCGGTTAGTGGTCGGCCGACTACTTACCGACAACAAATTTACGGTGCAACTTGTTCACTTTAGCTGTTGTACTTGATGAACTGGAGTCTGACAAATTCCCCTTTTTCATAAAATCAGATTAGTAATTTCCATGTTAAAGCAAGATATAATCCATGCTTTAAAGAAGATCGATAATTTTACAACACAATTGCTTCCACCTTAACCCACGACTTTCTCCTTCATTCTCTTGAGTTGAAAAATCCCAGTGAAGTTGAGTTCAAAGAACTTTCAAGTTTAAACACTGGGTTTTTGACAGAAGTTTGGTGTGAAATCCAGTTCAAGACGTGTTAGCATACCTACCTATCAACACCACATGCACTCTTGAGTCTATCTGTGATGATTGCAGCAGCCCTGACTGGCAGTATCCCATTACACAGGCTATGACCAGTTGATGCCCGTAATCCAGTTAGCCATACTTTATGAGCTAAACAGGAAATAAACAGGTTAATCGTAGAACGGGGTTGGGATCTGATGCAAGAAGTTTGGGATTCCTAGGAAAAACACAAAAAATGCCCTCAAAATACCAGGCAAAACTGAATTTCTTGCAGATTAGTTGATTCCCCTATTTTCTGGGGGTTGACTTGTTCAACAAAAGTTAGGGTTGCCACACTAAATTATCCCCTAAAAATATAAGGCTTCCCAAATTTCCCATTCATACAAATGTATAACAGTCATGTTCTCCAGCATTTTACACACACACCTGTATCATCAGCTTGAGGTTGGGTAAACTGAAGCAAGAACACGGCAAGGAGAATGTCTTCTGTGGCTGGGCTGAGGTCATTAGGCTGAGATGAGAGAACAACCTATGATCAGCAGCTGTCTTTCACAGTACCCTATTGAGTTACATTTATTTTCTCTCAGGCCAAATAAAATAGATACAAATGTAGGTCCCAATTGGTCCTTTACTTTTTCACAGATTTCAAGAAACCCATAAATTATGTAGTAATTCTGTAATTGTATATCAAACTTGTAGCTGAATATTGGTGAAAAACGTTGTAGGATCAGCAGGGGCTTAATCTATGATTGGCCAGGTAACCGGAACCACATATATTTTTATTTCGCCTTACTCACGTTGTTCTCACACCATGCGAAATATTTGCTCAATATCCCCAGTAGCACATTGTGATCACATAACTTGGTCACATGGTTAGGACGAAGCATTTCCACAAAACTCTCCAGTATGAGATCAACACATTGTCTGTTCACACGAGGACCTGAAAACAACAACATTACTACCAGTAAGATCTTTCCGGTCCTTATGACAGAAATAAACCATCATTGAGGCAGAAAGATGTTTCTTCGTACCTTGATGCTCTGTCACAAGACACAGGTGTAATATTTTCCATATTGCATGATGCTCCTTGTTCTCCAGCTCACTTGTAGAGGAGGAAAGACCTTGAAGCAACTCTTGTATCTCACTGTTTGCTTGTTGGCACTTGAGCCATGTACATATGCCAACAATTCTTTCTCTGATACCCTATAAAGATGTTAAACTGAATACACATACTTTAAGGTATGTGGGGGAGCTGGGATGGCACAGTTGTTAAGCACCTCTGTGGCCCAAGTTTGATTCCTGGGCATGATGAGTTGAGTTTGTTGGTACACTGTATCTCACCCTTGTTCCAAGGGTTTTTCTCCAGGTTCTGCAGTTTTCCTCCCTCCATGAAAACCAACATGCTAACTTCCACTTTGATCTGTGGATTAGCCAGGTCCAGACTTTGATCAGCCCCTATGGTTGTTTCAGGTCCCATTAGAAATTCAGAGTTTAACGTCTATCTTATTTACATGTTTTTTCTCTTTTTTTTTTTAAGTTTAACTTCAAAATATTTTTTTTACATAATTATACTTTCTCTGTTATTTTCTTGTAAACCTTTATAATGTGCAACACTGTGTCATTGTATGGAGAACACATACCTTCTCCAAGATCACACACAGGAAAGTGCTGCTTACATTGATCTGAAAGGTAAAATATAATGATCACATACATTACAATGTATAAAGCACATGCAGTAGGCCATTCCAGCAGCTCCTCATTGATTGATTATCACCATCAACAACCATTGACTATGCTCAATCATTCATGGTCCATTACCACCAATTACACTTAGCCACTATCGATTACCCTCAATCCCATCAATCTCACTTGCTCTCACTTCTAAAATTGCTTTCAAGTTTAAAGAAAAACATTCTCTCTTGAATCAATCGATTGGAACTCCATTGATGGAATACGGCTTACCCTCCCATAAAATCAATTTGTGAATTGAAAAAGAGAAACATTTTATCCACTTCTTTAAGCCAAATATAAAGTTGTGAGGGCTTGTATGATAACTAACAGACTCAGGCAGTGATTGAAAAAAGGCAACAAGAAAACTCAACTTAAAGTGCCACAACGATCAAATTCGACATATCAATGTTTTTGCATTTTCATAAAGTTATAAGGGTTAGGTTATAAGGGTTAAGTTATAAGGGTTAGGTTATAAGGGTTAGGTTATAAGGGTTAGGTTATAAGGGTTTCTATGTTATTACCAGGCCAAACTGTTTTTCAATACTAATGATGGGAAGTCATTTTTTGGAACTCCAAGCACTACTAGTGCTGTTTCCTATGAAAACCACACAACAAGGCTATGAAATTAGGCCAACCTATGAAATATCCCAGGAAATATTTTCATAGCACTATGAAGGTTTCTTTTCAAAGACCTATGAAAGATTCAAAGGCTATGAAATTTTATAAAGGGAAATTATATCCTATGAAAAATGTAGTACCCTATGAATTATTTGGCTTTGAATTTTACATCCTATGAAATGACTATGAAATCATTATAACAAGAGGCTATGAAATTACTTGGCACTATGAAAATACTATGAAAACTGTAAGACACAGTGTAATTACTAAATCTTTTCATAGGATATACATATATACAAAGTTATACACAGCACACTTCCAAATTTGCATCATTAAGTATTGAATTTAAATGTCCGCTATTACTGGAGGCTGTTCCCTTTATTCAGCTTAGTGATGTCATATGCGCAATGCTCGCCTGTACAACACAACGCCTTGGAGGCATATTTCTACAAAAAACTTCTTGTACACAAGAAGAAAGTTATATTTATCCTTGCAAGGTTCATACGAAATAGTGTGCATAAACAAGTAGCCACGCTGGTTGTCATGTTGTGTGTTTGACATCACTTTTGCTGAATAAAGGAATAGCCTCCAGTAACGGCTGACAGGATTTTACTGGTCAAATCTCCTAAATTTTGTGGTTAATAACTTGCTTATTTGGGAACATTTTTTACTAATTTTGATATTTCTAACACAGATTGACCTATTGACACTAAAAAGGTAGCAAATCGAAATGGTAATTTTTTGTTATATAGTGGTACTTTAAATCAGATGGCTTTAACCGTTTGAAGATCAATCCACACAATTACCTACCTTCATACATCTATTTAAGCTGTCAACTTGTTCCTTCTCAGAATATGTCTGTAATACTCCAAACAACAAATCAACAGCACAATCTATTTTCACGCTGCTTTGGCCACTGTAATCTTGAATCAAAGGTACCACAGTGGAATCAAGAAAATCCTCGCAGAGTCTTCTGTACTCATCAACATTTGATGAATATGAGATTTGTTTTCTAAGCAAAACTTGCAAAAGTTTTGCAGAAATAAAATGTGGGAATAGGGATGACAAAAGTCTTAAATGACCTACTGATGAATCATCTTTCTGCACTTCACTGATACACACTGTACAGATGTCACAAACAAGATTCAACAGGTGACCCTTGTACAGCTTTTCTACATTAGAATTGTCCACTGACGAGACCAGCTCAACAGGTGTTGTTCTTCTTCCATTCATTGAGGGCTTAGAGTTATCCTCAGAGTTTTGAGCAGCACTTGTTTCCATAAAGGTGACTTTACATTTCTGTTGCTTTTTGCTGAGTTGTGTTGGAGTTTTAAGACACAGAAGACAGTGTGACAGAGAATCCACCATTTTTGTATCTATCTGTGACAGGAGAAAAGCAAGAAAAAAAAATACCATTGTGATTATTTGGCTTGGATAGAGAAGTGCAAGCAAACTTACAATCGTATTCATGTATATCTGAAAAGTTAACCTTGTACATGTACTTTGGTGAAAGAAAAGGTTTGAAGAACTTGTGAACTGTGGAATGAATGAGTGAAAATCAACACATAAACTCAAGACTAATGCCACACCTTTCCTGGTTCTGTCTTGACATAGGACATGCATATAGAACCAAACCCTTCCCAGAACCACTGTAGCACTTCTTGTAATTCAAACGCTTCCTTATCCTCGCCATTTTTTGCTTTGGCTGTCAATGCTATTTCCGTGGTAACAGAAGTCCTTGACAAGTATGACAGTAGGTCAGCTAATGCAGGGTACAAGCATACTGTGGTTAACTTGGTCCCAGGGTACAGTGACTCCTTTACCACAGGGAGAAGCTGAAGTTATAGAAATAATAACAGTAATATCATCAATGACAAGCAATAACCATGAGGTCTGAACATGTGCTCATAATATGTACATGTACTCCTACAACATTTACAGTCATGTGTTCACCTGTTCATTGATCAAGTATTCCCTGATAGGTCCAGCACATCCCCCTTGTTTCCCTGAGTGTACTAAGCAGTACCTGAGACACTCCATATAGGTTGTCACGACAACAGCACATTCACTTGGACTGCTGATGACACGTTCATTAGTAAGACCCTCTCGCATGTTGCCAAAGAACTCACAATAGAATCCCACTCCTTTTCCCAGGACCTGCACATCCATATACGGACACAAAAGAAACTGGAGATCAGTAAAAATAACAAAAACAGTAGTAGACAATAGTAAGGTTACTTAACTCGTATGGGGCTGCATAGGTGACCAAACGATTTGGAAACATTTAAGACACTTCTCAAAGGCATGAATAATTAATGACTTCAACAGCCAGTCAGGTCATGATCAGGTGTCCATAATCCAGTGAAACACAGTGTTGTGATATCCAAATATGCCATGTTGTTTCTGAGGTCAAACCTGACATCCAAATATGCCGTAGAGGACACAACATGTTTCTTAATCTAAATATTCATGACACTTCAAATTTAATTTTTTTAAAGTAACATGGATTACTTTACATAAGGAGAAGTAAAGGAAAAGATAGAAATAGAAACCAGCATACAGAGTATGACTCGAACCACCAAACTCATGAATGCCCACTACTCCTAGTCCTCTGACATGCCCACTACACTATAGGAATGCTTGTTGAATTGAACCGGAGAAAATAACAATGACAAGCCTTGTGATCAACAACTATAGCTACTTCTAGTCCTGGGTCATTTCACAGTATTTGGAATGTTACGGAGGGGAAGACAAAACTTTTTAACTACTTGTAGCTGGTATTTAATTATGGAATCATTTACTATTTTTTATTGACAGTAACATTGGTATCCATCTATACTAAAGCTGCAGGGAGAGCAAACAAAAATTCAAACATCCGTGTATTGATCAAAAGAAAAAATATTCAGCGTTACGGAGGGGAACAGAAAATTGACTTTTTTTTTCTTTAAGTTTGGCTTACGAACTCTGTGAAGTTACGATATCTCAAGCACCTTCTTTAGTTTAATAATGCTTCACATTTACCTGACTTTCTAAATTCATGAGAAACAAAAGTTTATCTGTCTTTGTTATTGTTTGAGATAATTATAATTATAAGAGCACTGGTGGTGTTATACGGAGGGGAAGTTACGGAGGGGAAAGTTTTGTCCATGACCTAAATACCAAACATAGCAATAACAAACTCTTGAAAATTAGACTTTTCAATAATATTAATTGACAAATTAGCTGTCTCAAATCTAAATGTACACACATGAGATCTGATTTATCTCATTGCAGCATTAATAAGTATGGTATCAATTGAAAGCACAACAGTAGTTTTCTTTAACAGCCATTATGTCAACTGAGAACAAAAATACAGACTTTTTAAGATCAAAATATTCATAATATTTTCAAAATGCACAATAACATTTCATTTACTCTCATTGGCTAACATTGTAGCAACATTGTAGCTACTTAACAGAAGGTTCAGCATGTTTACAGATTAAAATGTTCACTCTTCTGGTGAAACCGACTCTTAAAGCCTACAGAGTAGCTCAAAAACTAAACACACTTAGACATTATTTTAAGCCACTGGTAAACCTTTTCTATGTCAGTTGTTCAGCTACAGTGAAAGGACCTATTCCAGAGAGTGTTACAGGCCCATAGAAGACACCTTGTCAATGTACACAGGGTACCCAAAATACACAGGGTACCAAAAAGCAAAAAAAGCATAATTGCCAAAGGCCTGTCTGGACTTCACATTTATAGCATACAAATCCTGAAATCATGCTCAGTGCTTGCAAAACATGCTGACTGAAACATTAATGTGCAAAACCTTAAATATATTTTTTATTAATTCTTTAATTACAATCAAAATTATTTCCTTCTCAATAACAAAATTCCTCTCCGTAACAATTTTTCCCTTTCATAACACTTTTTTATTTCGTTGTATCTCTGGAAAACTAAAATCAAACAGATGCTAATGTATCTCATCTGTAGACTCACAAATTAAATTGGAAGGAATAAAAGTGGCAAAGTATTTGGACTTAACATGTAACTATAATACTAATTTATGTACCTCATACTGTTACGGAGGGGAAATAGCATATTGGTTGATATCTCTAATCCTGATAGAACATTTTTCAAAAAGATTTCTATTACATAATTTTTACTGTTAAGGGTGCCTTTATGTAATCTATGTGTTTGTAAAATAGAAAAAAAAAAAATTCCCTCCATAACACAATTTATCCTGTTTTTTCCAAATCAGTGGTATTGCTTTTCTTTTGGGTGACACTGGAATGAAAAAAAATCTTAATATCATAAGGTTTGATTATCCAGCTACTAGAAATAGTAGTTTTTAATGTCCTGTAACCTTTTTATTTTTTTTGTCGAAAATACTGTGAAATGACCCTCCTCTGACATGCCCACTACACTATAGGAATGCTTGTTGAATTGAACCAGAGAAAATAACAATGACGAGCCTTGTGATCAATAACTGAAAACAGCTACTCCTAGTCCTCTGACATCCCACTACACTACAGGAATGCTTGTTGAATTGAACCAGAGAAAATAACAATGACAAGCCACAAGATCAATAACTGTATGCTAACTGTATGCTAACCCTAACGCCTGAAGAACACGGACAAAGTTAAACAATGCAAAACGTTTCAAGTCTAGTGCAATGCAATAACTTCGAGATGCGAGTAGAATGCACGCTAGTTCGTGGTTTGTTTACAAGTATGCACGGCAAAATTATTTTGACAGCCTTTAGGTAATATCTTTAATTAACTTATTTTCAAAGACATTAAGATGTTTTTAACAATTTGCTTTCATTTATGGTAGTGTTTATTAATTGTTTCTTTCGTTGTGCCAGGTTTCCCTGGTTTTGTAGTTCAACCGACATCTGTGATTTGCACGTTTAGCGATTATTGTTGAGTAGATCGCAATATGCAAATTACTACCTCGTTGTTGACCTTCAAAGTTTTGGGAAGACTATTCAATGAATTAAAGCGCATTTAATTCAAAAGGATTCCACTTTACCAGGAGAAGTTTTCTGGTAAGAGTAGACGTTTTGCATGTCTTTCATTTCAAACTTGGCTTCAAAACTCTGTTCACATTCTCAGAAAGTTGCAGCGAACAAAAATCAGACTGACACGTTCACGCTTGACTGACTGCATGTGGAGAAATTCAGACGCCAAAGAAGTTGAGATTTTAATTAAAAAAAATTATTGCCTTTATTAGTACCACAAACATTTGCAATGATTTATAAAGCCGAAACCTTGAACAACACATGAATGTGCCATAAAATAATGTGAAAGTACAGATGCTAAAGTTTATTTGGTGTTATGGCTTTAAAGCGGGACTCCACCGGTATTTGCTTGCCCGTTCAGAACACTTGAAGACCGAATTTGTTTCTCAATTTGCCATGCGCCGAACGAACAACTGTGTTTTTTTTTGTCTTCCCAGCTCAGCAGCCAGCCGAAACCCTATATAAACAACACATGTATGTGCCATAAATATGAAACTACAGACGCTAAAGTTTATTTGGTGTTATGGCTTATGCTTTGCACGGCAAACTTTAAAGCGGGTCTCGGCCGGTAATGACACTGAGCTGAAGCATTGAGCGGCCGTTGTTTGGTATTATTTTGTGCAGGCTTATCAGAAGAAATGTGAGGACGTATAGTGAAGCAGCAAGGAGAGAAGTACGAATAAGTTCGAATAAAAACGTTTCCTACTCCTTACTTGGTCGTTTACAGATTTTCGCTAGCTGTTATAGCTCTTCTAGACAAACCGTTTAAATGATTTGGCAGATTGTTAGAATTTTTTGCTTGCCCGTTTAAACGATCTGGCAAAGCGTTTGCTCTTCAACCCAAACCGTTTAAACAGTTTGGAAGATCGTTAGAATTTTTTGCTTGCCCGTTTAAACGATCTGGCAAAGCGTTTGCTCTTCAACCCAAACCGTTTAAATTGTTTGGAAAATCGTTAGAAATATTTGCTTGCCCGTTTAAATGATCTGGCAAAGCGTTTGCTAACCGTTTAAATTTGCCCGTTTAACGGATAATCGTTAGTGTACGTTTTCCCGTGTGTGGTCACCAATACTCAATCCTAATGATCTATGAATAAAGGTATTGTGTATCGTTTATTATCGTTTATCATCAGGGGACTCCAAACGAAACAATAAAGGCACTTGGCCCCAAGCAGCCTCATGCTTTCAGTTTTCTCGGTGTTTGCATCCCCTGATGAAAAACTCACATGTTTTGGAAACAGTACCTAACAGGAATAATTGCTACTTAATTTACATACAATAAAACAGTTAGATTATGCGATTCAAGGGTCCATGCAAGAATAGCATATGTGACTACTGGTCACATTAATTCTCCTTCATATTCTGTTTTCTAAGGGAGAATTTGGAACTTTGTCACAAATCACTTAACTATGCTGCTCTTGCATGGATCCCTTCAATTAATTTAAGTGTGTGTATGTACAACAGTCCAGGAATAAATGTTAGACAGGACTGAGCTCACCTAGACAAGTATGCAAATATATAGCCACAAAGAAAAACTATAATAATAATAATTATTATAATTATTCTGGGAAAAAAGATGCTATCTAAATAATTGATAGTTCTGATGCCCCATAGTTACTATAATTGCAACATCCACACACCAACAGATTTTACCAGAAAACGGCAAATAAAATACATTGATTGCAAAAATATTTGTGTATTGCTTAAATTTTTGGTATTCTAATCATATATCATCATCAAACTTGTGAAATGCTAAAACCTTTCTAAAAATAGTCAGTCTGTGTTTATGTTTGTGGGACATATGTTCCTGTGGGAAAACTGCTACGCTCTGATTGGCTCTCTATTGCTTGAGTCGGAACTACGAATTAACAGAATTAGGTACTAGTAATTTGTTACCTCTTCTGGAATCTTACTGATAAATGGCAGTAGACTTGGGTAAATGACAGAGGCACAACCATTCCCACCTCTCTTCAGCAGAGACCACAACTTGGGAAGAACAGCCTTCCTAATGCTCACTAACTGCCACCAGTCCTAGCAAGGGGATGAAGCATTTAATGTAACAATAAATGTAGCTATACATGTACAGTATTTCTAGCTATTTATTTAAATTCAAGATGATCATATTATCTCAAGGGAAAAATGGCTATCGTTTGTAAGTACAATAATTGTCCCAGTAATAACACAATACATACTGGAATAGACTGCAGAATTGACAGAGCTGCATCCCAAAGCTGCCGGCAAACAACAGGTTCAGATTCATCCAGTGATGTCAAGACAGCAGGGCAGACCTGGGAACCAAGCGATGGCAGGACTGTTGGAATTCTCTGACAACATGTTGTAATTAAGGAGAAAATGGCAGCACGAATCTGTGAACAAAATTAACATGTAACAATAAGAGAATGTTTGGGTGTGCAAGATATAAATGTAAGGAAATGTCAAAAGATAGAATACACATATTACTTCTAGATGCTTACATGAGGAGATTTGTGCCTTGCAAACTTCCAGAACTTCTTGTGTTCTAGAATCTCCAAGTATTTCATTTCCATTTCAGTGTTGATCTCTTTACTACAAACAGTTACAATATGTCCAAGTGCCAGGATAGAGGATGATGCCACACGATTGTACTTGGATTCTCTCTCTTCTACAGGAACAAGCCTATTATGTATCAAAGTATGCAATATAAAGTTATCAAATGGCTGTGTAAACTATAAAGAAATGATCTAGATACAGTTTTATATACAAATTATAAGTCAAACCTGATGTAAAAGCTTATTTTACTCACATAGGATCTGAAAGAGTTGATGCTGTCTGATTCAACAAGTTGTCTTGCAAAAACTGTAGATTTAAATTAATATTTTTTTTCAAATTCAAGATTTCGGGTATCAGACACACCTTGAAAAAGAAAGCAAATAAAAACTCTGACCTCACACAAACCATGCCTACAAAACACTAAGGCATTGAGTTGCTTTTCTTCTGTAAATGCAGCTTGGAATGCTCTCTGCGCAGCTGATGCCACAGGTGCATAGGAATCGAACTGTGCACACAACCAAACACCAATAACAGACTTCAGATGAGGAGCTAAATTACGACCCACTCTTATCACAAGCTGTTCCATTGCTTCCTGGGTTGCTTCACGCAATCTATGGTCAACATCCTATAAAAATGTTGAATGCTTTCAGTTTATGTGATAATATATAATATATAATACTTTACTGCCAAATCTCATTAATATGTAAATATAAAACATGCAGATGCCTCACCAAGGCCAATTTGTTGAACAGTTTTGGCCAGTATGGCAGAACACCCTCTACTGTCTCTGGTGAAGAGTTCTTGCACAGTTCACTGAATTCTTGAACAGCCTATAAAAAAAACAATGACAATTATAGGAGATGACAAGGACTGTGACAGTGACAACAACATTACAATAACATGACAGTGCCTTGACAGTGGTGTGATAGTGACGTGATGTGACAGTGACAATTGCAGTGACAACCCATAACAGTGACAGTGACAATAATGTGATAGTGACAACCAAGGACAGTGACAATGACATGACAGTGACAACCAATGACAATGACATGACAGTGACAGTGATGTGCAGTGACAACCAATGACAGTGACAATGGTAGTGACAATGACATGATAGTGACAATGAGAGTGATGTGCAGTGACAAATAATGACAGTGACGATGGTAGTGACAATGACAATGACATGATAGTGACAATAGGAGTGATGTGCAGTGACAACTAATGACAGTGACAATGGTAGTGACAATGACAACGACATGACAGTGAAAATGACAAAGACATGACAGTGACAATGATGTGAGTGACAATGGCAGTGACAATGACATTACAGTGACAAACAATGACAGTGACAATGGCAGTGACAATGACATGACAATGACATGACAGTGACAAACAATGACAGTGACAATGATGGGACAGTGACAATGACACGATAGTGACAATTACAGTGATGTGAGTGACAACCAATGACAGTGACAATGGCAGTGACAAACAATGACAGTGATGTGACAGTGACAACCAATGACAGTGACAATGACATGACAGTGACAATGATGTGACAATGACATGACAGTGATGCAACAGTGACAATCAATGACAGTGAATGATGTGACAGTGACAACCCATAACAGGTTCCAACTGTTATATGCTGGCATTGTCACTCAAATGGTTCAAAGGTGTTATCATCTGCAATGGAATTAGTAAAGTCCTCAGACATGTCACTTCCAGAAAATTGCTTTTTTCAAAATAATAATTTTCGCTAAATGTCATCCAGCCTCTCAGTAGATTCATTAATTTCCCCCCATTATTAGGTATATTTCTCATAAAATGAACTTGTGTGCTTATAGTGTTCGTAATTTTATATGTCTAGTGATTTGTGTGTGTAATTTGACCTAATACAACTGTCTTTTTTAAATCATATGTTCTGGCATGCCTGACTCAATTAGTTTCTGCTCCTTCAGGTGTTCCAGTACTCTTACCATTTCTTATTTACCATTACCACATGTAAATGTACATATACATATATGTAACTATGTATCATTATTATACAAGAGTATGAATAAAGTAGTTGTTGTTGGTTCAAAACGTTTTTTTAGTAGGAGCCACATGAAAAAAATCGCAGCCCCATTTTTTATTTGCATACAGTACCGCCCAGAAAAATATGTACATTTTTCGCGAATTTTTCGCGAGCAGATCGCGAACAGTGTTCGCAATCTGTTCGCGAATTGCTCGCACCATGTTCGCGAATTGTTCGCACTGTGTTCGCAAATTGCTCGCGAAAATTTCGCAAATTGCTCGCGAAAATTTCGCACAATGATCGCGATCACCTGTTGATCGCGAACAACTCTTGACATTCATCTCGCTAGTCATACGACTTCGTGGATCATCACTTCTTCAAGCTACGAAATCGAGCCATCAGGCTTGTGTTGTAGATATTTCCCATATTGTCCAACGAAAATTTGGTCCAGGTTATCGAAATATCGTGATCCGAAATTTAGACTAAATTCTCGAAATTTCGAAGCATACGTGTTCATTGCACAATTTCGTATTTTAACCTTTCTTTCACCGGGATTAACGTGTGACAAATTCGAATTCATGACAAACAGTTTACAAACGTACAGTAAGATGGTTTTAGTAAATACCCTGCATACCAGAGGCGTCAAAAAGTCAAGATACTTATATAATAAAAGTCCCCGTCAATCGTAACTGTCAGCCAGACGCGTGTCTCATTTCTGACACAAATACCGCGGGAAGGCGAATTAATTTCCGTTTACGCGAACTGACTGATCCGATCCGATGCATCAAAGCTCTTTTAATTCAAAAGGAATTGCACTTTCCCATGCAGTAGAAGTTTTCTGGTAAGAGTATAGAAGTTTTTGCACGTCTTTCAATACGACAAACGTTGCTTCGAAACTCTGTTGATGTTCTGTAAAAACTCATACTGACACTTTCACGCCTGACTGATTTGCACGTGGAAATTCAGACTCCAAGAAGAATTGAGATTTTAATACGCAAACATTTACAATGAATTCTGCCGAAACTTAGTAACAAGACAAGGATCTGCCGTAAATATGAAACTACACTGAAGCAAAAGTTTATTTGGTGTTATGCTTTGCGCTCAGCGAGTGAGTCAAGCTTTAAAGCGGGCCACACACCGCCGGTGAGGAACTTAAAGCGAGCAGCCGTTATTTTGTTTATTTTACGGCTCACAATATTTCGATAACTGCATGGTCCAAATTTACTTGAAAACTTTATGCAATGACTTGTGGATATACGGATAACGTTTACAAAATTGAACACTTCCGAAGTTGGGATGTGTGATTTATAGTAACGTACGTCGGTTAACCCTATCGGTCTTCGATTCGGGTTCAAAGTTATACTGACTGAACTGAAGTAAACTCTACAGTTGTCCTCCTGTACCGTTCGAAAGTGAGCCGTAAAGTTCAGTTAATCAAAGTCCGAATAAAGTTTACAACTCAGGTTGGTCGAATTGACCGAGTGAGCCGGAAAAAGTAACTTGATCTTGGACAGGCAAGGTCGAAATTTCGAAGGATCGACATTTCGAAGAAGCGAAGTTTCGCGCGAATATTCGCAGAGTACCAAACGAAATTCGTAGAGTGCAGCGAAACACTACCATAAACGAAAGCTAAATATTAAAATACATCTCGTTGTCTTTGAAAATGAGTTCATCAAAATATTACCGAAAGGCTCTCGATATAATTTGCTGTGCAAAACACGAAATTAGCAATTAGCGTGCGCTGTACTCGCATCTCGAAGTTCTAATACATTGAGTGGACTTCTTGCACGTTCTTGCAGTGTAGCCGCAAAAAGGCAGTTATCAACTCGTTAAATTTTAATATTGCGTGTTCTTGCAACTTCTTGCGGGTTCTGGCGCCGCAAGAAGTTTTTGCGGTACTTCTTGTGCGTGTAAATGTTTGGGCTATATGCTCGCGATGTTTGTTCGCGAACACATTGCGTTCGCGAAGAAATCGCGAACAATTTGCGAACAGTTCGCGAACAAATTGCGAACAGTTCGCGAAAAAAATGCGAACAGATTGCGAACACTGCACGCGATCTGCTCGCGAAAATTTCACGAACAAATGTACATATGTTTCTGGGCGGTACTGTACGTACGTAGTAATGGTAAAATATGCACATGTAGTAATGGTAAAATATGCACATGTGGTAATGGTACAATATGCACATGTAGTAATGGTCAAATATGCACATGTAGTAATGGTAAAGTATGCACATGTAGTAATGGTCAAATATGCACATGTAGTAATGGTAAAGTATGCACATGTGGTAATGGTAAAGTATGCACATGTAGTAATGGTAAAGTATGCACATGTGGAAATGGTAATATATGCACATGTAGTAATGGTAAAATATGCACATGTGGTAATGGTAAAGTATGCACATGTGGTAATGGTAAAGTATGCACATGTAGTAATGGTAAAGTATGCACATGTGGTAATGGTAATATATGCACATGTGGTAATGGTAAAATATGCACATGTAGTAATGGTAAAATATGCACATGTAGTAATGGTAAAGTATGTACATGTAGTAATGGTAAAGTATGCACATGTAGTAATGGTCAAATATGCACATGTAGTAATGGTCAAATATGCACATGTAGTAATGGTAAAGTATGCACATGTAGTAATGGTAAATATGCACATGTAGTAATGGTAAATATGCACATATAGTAATGGTAAAGTATGTACATGTAGTAATGGTAAAATATGCACATGTGGTAATTAATGGTAAAATATGCATAAGTTGGGGAGCAGAGCCCAGAAAATAGGGGTTACGCTCAACCCTCACCACAGAAAAGGTTTGACACCTGATTTTGGTAGAACAAGTCCTCCTGAACAATGCCAGGTAGTTCATAGAGTTGAATTGTGGTATATGTTTCGAGTTATGGGCATGTTTAGTTGAGTAATATACAATTTAGCATTGTCCCTTTAAGAGTACCTTTAACTTGGTAACAGCATCCCTTTTGGTTAACTTTCTCATCACCATTCTAAAGTCGGCATCAACAGATACATCCACATCATCACCAGAGCTTGCTGTCATGGGAACATATCCTAAGTTTGCAGCACCTTGACCCCCAAATCCAACACACCCCATGGAGCCATCTCTTGTTACAAGGGCTGCTGCCCGGCCACTGCTAGATGGCTACAAGAATATTGTTGTAAATTATACAGTCCTTTTAAAACAGTATGATGAGAAAAGCCCAGTCCTCACTAGCGACATACAAGTAAACATAAACATAAGAGTTATGTTCTAGTGAGGACAGCTGCCACAGAAGCACAAGCAAAGTATGTTCTAGTGAGGACAGATATCACATAAACATAAGCATAATTATATTTTGTTCTAGCTGGGATTTCATTAGAAGCCAGCAACTGGCGAACTCTGTCAGCTATTCTGATTATTTCTGCCAGCTACATTACCCAGACAAAGTAAGACTATGTTAAAAAGATTATCCAGCTAGTTTACAGAATATGCCAACTATGCGAAAACTTATTGAAAACCCTGTTCTAGTGAGGACAGTCATCACATAAACATACATGTAAGAGTCTTATGTTCTAGTGAGGACAGCCACCACATAACCATAAGCATAAGAGTCTTATGTTCTAGTGAGGACAACCATATCACATAAACATAAGCATAAGAGTCTTATGTTCTAATGAGGACAGCTGTCACATAACCATAACCACATTCTGCTATATTTTAATAATAATATATTTTGGGCTTTCTCACGAGTACCGTAGTTCAGTAATTAAAATGTATTAGTAAAAATAGAATGGCAAGTGACAGGGTGACAAAGTTATTATAAGTTTTCTCAGAAAAAAACCAAGCAGTTATGTTGTGGTTTATATTTTTTGGGGGTTTAAACTTTTTAAACCAGGTAAAAAATTTCAAACTGGTTAATTTTTTTAAACCAGTTCATTATTTTTGGGAATTCATAAAAAAGGGGGTTTCGTTTTTTTGGGAGAATTTAAAAAGAAAAAAAATGGACCCACCCCTTCCCAAATTTTTTTTTAACCCATCCCTCCCCTCTACTTTCTAACCCTTCCCTTCCCCATTTTTCCTTGTCCCCCCCCCCCCCCCCCCCCCCCCCGACACACCTTACTGTACCACTTACCTTGACGTCACCCATCCACTTACTAACCTCGCCCAGTCGGGCTAAACTTGGAATGCCTCACAAGGAACGCCTGGTAGGTATCGTACTTGATGATTAACACACTGCGTCACAGAAGCGCTTGTTGATTTGAACCCACCATTTATTCAATAAGTGACTAATCGTCGAACCCAGTCCCTTTCCTTATGCTAATTTGTTTCCAGTCTCTTAATTTGTATTTGCACATGTGCACTGCTAACACAATCGGACTTGGAAATAAAATTAAATAACAAACAAAATATTTATTTATTTATTTATTTATTTGTATGACAACACCGACAAAACTGTATTATACAGATGAAGTTTGTGTTGACTCTGCATTCTTTTATGAAAACTGCAGCAACTCAGGGGAAGTAAGAAAGCTAAAGCCCAAAAAATATATTGTTTATCGATGATCAGATGTACTTTACGGCTCCACTCATATTTCGAAACAAACTCTGTCAACCAAACCAACTTTTACAGAGCAAAACAGCTGAGGCTCAGCTAAAAGCAAAGCAAAAGAAAAGTGAATTTTCACTTCTAACATTGTATCTGGAAGAAGACTTCTACGAAAGAGCTAAAGAGCACTACCTTGCACTTTTGACTCTGTGAATCACAATTACTTAGTGAAAGTTTTGCAAGCTTTTAACTTTGGACCTTCATTTACTCAGTGGATAAAAGTGTTTTATAAGAATATATCAAGCTGTATAGTAAACAATGGTTTTGCATCACATCATTTCAACATAGAGCGTGGGGTACGAGCGTGGGGTACGATCCGCTCTCGCCACTGCTGTTCATCATAGTTTTAGAAACACTCATAATTAATATAAGGAATAATAAGGAAATCCAAGGAATCCAAATTGAAGAGGAAGAGAAAGTTAACAGCCTTTGCAGATGACATGACATGTTTCTTAAACAGCAAGTCGTCATATTATAACCTCATTAAAATAATTAGGCTATTTGCAAAATGTTCAGGTCTGAATATAAATGATGAAAAAACTGAGGTAATGGGAATGGGTTCAGAAAAATTAACACAAGGTGAACTCAGTAATCATAAAGTAAAAACATGTGTAAAGATACTAGGAGTATACTTTGATCACGATGAAAAGTCAAGATGGAAGCTAAATTTTAAAACTGTTCTGAAATCCATCAAAAAAGTATTGAATATGTGGAAGTGGAGGGGTCTTACACTTATTTATGTACAGGGCCAGCACAATACCAGTTACAAAAGATCTTATTAATGAGGTCAATACTTTAATATACAATTTCATTTGGAAAGGAAGGGACAAAATTAAACGCACAGCTTTAGTAAATGACATTGAAAATGGTGGTCTAAAAATGATGGATATTGAATCAATGATAAAGGCTCAAAGAGTAATTTGCATCAAGAAATACTTAGAAGATTATAAATCCCCATGGAAAACATGTTTGGATAGCTATCTTAAAACGGTGGGAGGAAAATTCTTGCTACATTGCAATTTTGATACTCGTAAGCTTCCGATATTTATACCCACATTCTATAAAGAATGTCTTGACACATGGTCGTCTATGAATAACAAAGAGCCAGATTCATATGAAGACATCATGAATGAAATTATCTGGAATAATAAATACATTCTTATTAAAAAAAAATCAATCTGTAAAAGCTACTTCATCAAAAATAAGAATATATATAAAATAGGAGACCTGATCTCTAATAATCAAACATTTCTTCAAGGTGAATTAATAAAAACATTTAAATTAACACCAGCGGACCTTTTAACTTTATTTGGTGTGGTCAATGCTATTCCTATTCATTGGAGATCAGTTATAAAATCCAATCATTATCATACAAGGGTGATATTCAAAGACAGTATACACATAACTTTAGGAGGAGAGACCGAAGAGCTTATAAATGTCTCATCAAAAAAACGTTCGTGACCTAAAAAAAAAACACTCCCAAGAGCTCAAATTAAATTACAGAATAAATATTCTGATCTTGCAATTGACTGGAAAAGCATTTACTCCCTTCCTTTCTCTGTAACACTAGATACAAAAATGAGAGAATTTCAATATAAAATATTAAATTGTATTCTTTATACGAACAAAAAATTATTCCAATTTGGAATAATTGATTCCCCGATGTGTTCCTTCTGCAAAAATGAAGAAGAATCTCTCGAGCATTTATTCTGCAATTGTGATATCACTAAAACATTTTGGAAAGCTTGTATATCCTGGATGAATCTAAACAAATTACATGTAGTAAACTTAACGGAAATTGACATCATTTTTGGTACATTTAACATAAATGAGTTTCTACTTATTAATCATCTTATTCTAATAGGCAAATATATAATCTATACAAGCAAACTGAGGAACACAATACCTCATATAAAAGTATATATAGCCAAGGTTAAACAAATTTATAATATTGAAACGTATATTGCAAGAAGAAAAGACAAATTATTAAAACACTATAGCAAGTGGGAAAAAAAATATTAGAGCACTTTTATAAATTATCAAAAGTTAAAAAAAAAAAATTGGGCCAACAAATATTTATTTATTTTATTTATTTATTTAGTTATTTAAATTATTTAATTAGTTATTTATTTTGGTATTTATTTAGTTATTTATTGAATTAATCAGTTAATTTAGTTATGTATAATTATTTACCTCCTGGTTGGGTTTATAAACTGTCTATTACTGTATATTGCAACGTAATGTATTGTACTTATATGAACAAGGTATCAATTGTAGTACATTTGTATGAATGTAATTGTCACTGTAAATCTGTATTATCTTAAATAAATAGAATAAAATACAAAAAATAAATAAAAATGTAACACAATCCAAGCCCTATATAAACCCAACATTTGAAACATTAACCTTGGTAAACCCAAGAGCTTGCTAATTTAGGGTTTATAATATAATAATAATGGTCTTTAATTCATTGATAAAATACATATCATTCCGATATGTTACAATTTAATCTAATAAAAATAATACAGAATACTAATTATAATCTAAATACAAATACAATTGTGTATACATATTAAATACTGTTAATGATATCGATAATAATAATGTTGTAATCATATGTTAAATTAAGTAACTAATATAAAAAGGCAAGTAAAAATCTAAAAATGTAAGTAAAAATCTTGAATATAATTCCTAACATTTGATCTATTTATTAATATACCGGTATACAACTATGCTCACCCAACGGGCTCACCCAAACAAGGGAAGCCTGCTGGGTGAGCACACAAGAGGCAGCCACCCCCGCAGGCTAGAACTATGCATGCGAGGTTAAAATAGGTAACAATTAAAGGATTAGACAGCCAAGTTGTACTTAAAAATGAGATGATTAATGAAGCAGTTCTTAAAATGTGAGGTATTAACTTTAGGGAGTAGACCATGCTTCTTTCTAAGAATATATTGAGTAACTTTAGCTTTCGAAAGGAGATCATTCATGGGATGTAGCTTGAGTTTTCTAACTTTGTTGAATATCGTTTGAAACAACGATCTAAAAAACACTGAATGGTAGTAAGTTCTGCATCAGATGCAGCATACACTGAAAAGCCATAGGTAATGTTAGGTAGAACGATACTGTAAAATAGGTGATCTACTTCTGTCTGGCTATATCCTTCTTTTCTCAGAGAACTAAGTACAAATAGGCATTTATTAGCCTTGTTGAGCTTACGTCTTACGTGAAAGGTGAATCTACAGTTCGACTGAAAAGTCACTACTAAAATAGTGAGCTCCGTGCATTGGGGTATGTTTCTGATAATTGTATAGGTCTCTAAGTTATAGACTAGAGTTGTAGTTTTTAGAGCTAGTCACTAAATCAGGCATTCTAGGGCTAGATCACTGAACATGTTGTCAAAAATAATACTTCTTCAAAGATCATGTGGGCTAATCCAAATCCTACCCCAGCCTACACTAAAAAAAAACTAACCACCAACTGGTGTTAACTGATTTAGGGTCTTTAGAGCTATAGTTACTAAATTAGGCATTTTAGGGTTAGATCACTGAACAACACACACAAATAATACTTCTTCAATGGTCATGTGGGCTAATCCAAACCCTACCCTACATTTAAAAACACTAACCATCAACAGGTGCTCAGTGATTTAGGGTTTTTAGAGCTAGTCACTAAATTAGGCATTTAGGGCTAGATCACTGAACAACACACAAAAATACTTCTTCTTCAATGGTCATGTGAGCTAATCCAAACCCTACCCCTACATTTAAAAAAACCCTAACCATCAACAACAGGTGCTCACTGATTTAGGTTCTTTAGAGCTGGTTACTAAATTAGGCTTTTTAGGGCTAGATCACTGAACAACACACACAAATATACTTCTTTAATGATCCTGTGAACTACAATAGTTTTATAATCCAAACCCTAAGCCAACATTTAAATAACTTTACCTAACCTCAGTAAACATAGGTTCCCTTTTTAGAATCTTGAAAAAATAAACCAGTTTGAAAATGTTGACTTGGTTTAAAAAAATTAAACCCAAAAAACATTTAAACCACAACAGTTATACCCATACTTTTAACGTGATGATCAGTACTAGATTTAGAGGTAGAGACATCAGAAAAAGAATAGCTTCAGTTGGCTTGAACTCACAAGTGCAAAAAAAAGCATAGGTTTGAAATAAGAATATCAACGAAGCTTCTCTGACCACTAGAAGTAGAGATATCAGAATCCCCAAACACATGAGTTGGTTCCGGTTGACTCGGAAATAATTGAAGGGTTCCGTGCAATAATGACGTAAGTGACTTTGATCAAATGTGAACTTCTCCCTACTCAAGAATAAGGAAATAAGTAAATGTGCTTGGGATAAATTTTATGTTGATCAAAGTCACTTACGTTGTTCTTGCATGGAGCCCTTCAATTGTGAAGTCAGTGTTTTGAGTCTATTACTCTTTCAGACCACAACGCTTTATTTAACATTGAAAATCATGATCATATCAGGAAAAGACTTCTAGTGCACACAGAAACACGAGAAACTCATTTTAAAGCTGAAGGTTTACAAAATCTGCTGGAACATTTGTTTATAATGTGTATCTATTTTTTACGATGTTTTCAGGGAAGACTTTTTCAACCCAAAAACACACTTAGCCAATTAAAATTACAAAGGCTTGTGCAACTTGTCAATTTCAATGCTTCATTAGCCGGTGTATATGCTCTATTTTCTATAGGGGAGGAGCTTGCAAGTCAAGCGATGCCTCACGGGAATGTTCAAAATGCATATTAATTTTGGCAAGCAAATTTGAGTTTCCAATATGTGTTCTAGAAAGTTTGATTTTGATAATACTAATATCGGTCGGCAACGAGTTACTAAGATATCAAACTAACTTTTGCTGTGGGTACCTAAGAAATTAAGTAAATATCCGAAGAGAAAATCGACCTCAAAGTCAACCATTTGTCATTTTGCAGCAGCTTTGAAAAATCCCAAATTTGAAGACAAAACCAATAATGCTTATATTCACACAAATACTTTAATATTGGGTGCAAATACTTAATTGATATCTCTTCTACAAAAGCCCCTACAAAAGCCCCCTAACTGTTATGAAGGTTATTTTCTGTGTAAATGCGTGAAACCATAACCTCACCGAAGTGTTTTGGCCTATTTTCTCTGTTATTTGCTTCATGTATCAGTGCGTAGCCTTTGAATTTAGTGCTGCTATTCTTAGAAATGTCCCAGATGTGTCGTGCCATTCTGGACAATGAGCATAAGTGTCTTATGTTCTAGTGAGGACAGCCACCACATAAACATAAGTGTCATTCTCAAAGGGATTAAAAACAACAACAACAACAACATTTATTTCACTCTAGATGTAGGAGTTACATGTGATACAATGATAACTATGAATTTAACAATGAAAAAAGAGAGTGAGCTGGACCTGAAAAAAAACCAAGAAGCTATCTAGTCAGGAACACTCTAATTGGCTCATATAGAACACACCCTGTATAGTATTGCACATTTTTGCTTTCACTCTAGCTTCAATATAAGCACATCCTCATTCTACTCCATCTAGTTTATAGCAGTCTTTATAAAATCGATTCGATAGTACGCGTGCTCTGATTGGCTGAAAGCCAAGTTTCTATAAATCTATAGAAACATAGAAAGTTGAGCACGCGCTCAGTTTTGATTGCGCGGTTAGGAGAATTTACATTTTCGTGATACTAATAAATGCATGATTTTCCATTGTTGTACTTATTTTCTGTGGGTTATTTTATAAAGGAAATAGTAAACATTTCCCCCTTGTTTCTATAGAGTTATAGAAACACTTGTGGAAGTTTGGAAGAACTCGAAATAGCTGTGGAAACACTCGCCCTTCAGGCTCGTGTTCCCACTGCCATTTCTCGTTCTCCCGAACACGCGTGAAAATGTTTTCTATTTCTTAAATAGTACATTTCTCATAGCAATGGTTATATTGAATTTGATTAACTGATGGCTGGCATTGAGGTTTATTGTTTGCATTTTCCGATGTTTTACGTTTTGTATCTCGGATTGTTTTCCGTTATAGAACAATCATTCGAAAATCAAGTATTTTATTCGAACGCAAGCTTAAATTAAGCTTATTTATTAAATGAATCGAAAGCCCATCGTCATCGAAAGACATCACTTCGTATGTTGCGACAAAGAACAACTTACTTTTACATTCCCTTTTGTTCTCTGCTTGTCTCGATCCTTTCCCATTTTAGAAGAGATGTATTCCACCTATCTGTGACCAACTGTAGTATATTCGTTATAATTTGAGCAGTCGATTGTTCAAAAACTTTTTCCTTTAAATATTTTTACATGGACAAGCCGCCATCTTGCCACTGAACCGAAGAGGATTGAACCGAGAATTTTTCCGATACCCAGGGGCCTTTACGCGCCTAATCGACGCCATCTTGGATTCGGCGCGTAAATTAAAGGATCCT